>CM033731.1:44533916-44934678 GCA_019671005.1 Hibiscus mutabilis
AACTAATTGACAGTTAATGTGTTATTGTAAATTATAAATAATTTTTCTGCCAATAAATCTTCATCTATACATTTCATATTAATTTTTTTAAAAAAAATTTGATGATATTATTTCAATGAGTTAATAATATGAAAAAAATGATAAAAAAAAATAGTTTTCATTAGTTGATATTATAATTGATGTAATAAAAAAGGATCATAGTCGAGATCAATTAAGTTCCAGTCATTTAAAATAAAATCATAATATTTATGAATATGATAGGTTCCAAATTATTTTTTTCAAAAGTGATATAACCTTATTGAAATAGAGCAAATTATACTGAAGATTATGATGAGCTTAAGCAAAACACTAGTGTTATGTAGGGAGCTAGTTGACTCTTTTTTCTTGTAATAAAATAAATGAATAGGGATAGTTAAACAATAAGATATAATTATAAGAATTTGAGTAATGCAGCATTGCAAATTTGCATGTGAATTTCTCTTTGTCATAGTTATGATATTAATGGGACTAAAATTGACACGTTTATTATGCAGGGAAAAAGCAATTATATTTCATATGCAAGTTTTTTTAATATATAATCTTGGCTTAATGTCAAAATAAGTGCATAATCTATCATGTTTTACTCTTTTAGGTGCTTAGACTTTTTTGTTTCTTTTGAGTGCCCAAATTATCTTATTTTTTTCTTTTGGTGCCTAAACTTTTTTTTACCACTTTTAGGTGTCCAAACTATTTTTTTTTGCCATACTTTGACCAAAAAATAATTGTTTGGGCACCTTAGTTGACCAAAAAATGATAAATTGGACACCTAAAAGAGGTAAAATAAATTTAGGCACCTAAAAGAGAAAAGTGTGATAATTTGAACACTTAAAAAGGGTAAAAATAGTTTAGACACTTAAAAGGGAAAAATGAGATAGTTTGGGCACTTATTTTTGTATTAAGCCTATAATCTTGGTAAAATGAGAAATTATTACATGGTCCCGGCTCACTACATCATCTATGGTCTCATCCAATGAGATTCATTCATTTAATGATATGTAGGAAAGAGGTGAAGATTCACCTTGGAAAAATGAGATGGGAATTTATTATTGGATGAGACCATTGATAACATGGTGAGTCAGGATCATCTAATAATTTTTCTGATAAAATACATATAATGCTCCAATCTTTCTCACTAATAAATACAAGGATATTAAACGTTCAAGCATGCTTAATCTCACGTTTTTATATAAGTTATAGCAGTGTCAACTGAGCTAAGTTCAATCGGCTACTTGTAAGTAGAAAGAAACTCATTAATATTTTTTTTTGGAAAATACTTTGATACACAAGCTCGTGTAAACTTTAATTTGTACAATACTTTCAATTTCAGGGGTTATGGGTTTAGTTAGGGTTCAATGTTTAGAGATTTATGTTGTAGGGTGTAAAATTTAGGGTTATGATTAGAATTTAGAGTTTAATTTTTAGGGTTTAGAGTTTAGGATTTAGGATGTTAGGGTTAGAGATTTAGGTTTTAGGTTTTATATGTTAAATATCAAGGGTTGTGTAAAATTATTTAAACCAGTTGTATCAAAATAGGATGAATAACTTTTAAATAATTATTAAAAATCTCAAATGCCCGACATGTAATTAATCATATTTCAAAATAAAATTAGAAGAGATTATTTTATGAACCATTCTCACAATCTCATCCATGGTCCTACCCAATTAAATAAACTCACACCATCTTTATTTTTCACATAATATTTTTCTTATAAATTAAAATTTACGAATCATCTTCTTCCGCGTACCTCATATAAATTAAATAAACCCTTCATATTTACGCTAAATTTTTTAACATTTTAATTTAGTCCCCAAACTACCAGTATATGTTAAACATGTCCCATATTAATAAAGTTGTTATAAAAATTGTTAACGATCACATAAACATTATCGTATATGTAATAATGTGATATAAATGATACTTAGTATTGATTTTAAATAAAATAATGATTTAACCTTAAAACGCAAAAAGAATTATAAAAACAAATTGAGAGAACAAAAATAAAAATAAAAAAATCGTTTATTTTTAAATAATAATTTCAGGGACGTGATACATCATTAATTGTCATTTATGTTACATAATATTACTATATAATACACATTATTGTTTACATGGCAATTAATAAATTTTTAATAGTTTTATAAACATGTCACATGATTAACATATAGTGATAAACAATAGTTTGAGATAAAATTAAAACGTTTAAAAGTCCATAGACTAATTTAAAATGAGAATTATAATAGTTTGAGATAATATTACTATATAATACACATTATTGTTTGCATGGCAATTAACAATTTTTTAATAGTTTTATAAACATGTCACATGATTAACATATAGTGATAAACGATAGTTTGAGATAAAATTAAAACGTTTAAAAGTTCATAGACCAATTTAAAATGAGGATTATAATTTTTTAAAGATAAATGAGAGTCATAATTTAAAATTAAAATTAAAATGTTTAAAAATTAATAGACGAATTTAAAATAAATTTCATAATTTTATATTTTATGAAAATTCTATCTGGTTGCGAAATTTATATATCATGAATTATGAACTACGGTAGCCCACAAACTTAGGTGATGAGTAAACCTACTGACATAATTAATATCCTTTATTTGTAGCACACCGAAACTAAATATTAGGTTTTAATTAATTAAGACAGCTCACCCCATTTCAAGATAAATTCATTATCTATATTTTCCAACTTTTAATTAAATCTATTCATTAAAACTGTCGATAAGCAGCAATTTTATTGTCATCGATGAAGAATTTTTATTTAATATTAATTTATGCATAACTAATTCGGAATTTTTACTCAAATATTGCTTTAAAACTTTCCTCAAAATATGGTTCTTCTCATTTTAATTCTCGAAATATTATATTTGTTATAGTACCCTAGAAGTTGGATTCGACAGAATCCGACTTTAAACAGTATTTTTCCAAAAAAACCCCTAAAATTTGCATAAAGTCGGATTCTCCTGAACCAACTTTTAGGATTTTTTTGGAATTTACTGCTCAAATTCAAATTCTGTTGAATCCAACTTCCAGAGTACTGTAACAAATAAAATATTTCGAGAATTAAAATATGAATAATTATATTTTGAAAAAAAATAAAACCCTACAGCAATATTTATATAAAAATTCCTAACTCTCTTAAATAATTTTTGCATAACTCTCCTACATAAATGTTGGCTATAATTACGGTAAAACGAATCAATTAACAAATACACTGAAATAGTTTCTGGGTTAATTATGATTAATGTCAGTCAATTATATATTTTATAACAAGCATGCTATTTTTTAAGTTACAAACATGACACTCAATTAATATATTGTTACAAACAAGACACTATGCTTATAAACATGTCACTCAATTGACGGATTATTACAAATAGGTGATTGCGCTTACAAACATGTCACTTTTCTTTGCTATAATAACATTTTTAGTTCTCAAAACTTATACATTCTATTAACGGTGTCCTAATTTGAAATAATTCAACAAATTTAATCATTTATATTTAAAAATTTCATCAATTTAGTCATTTTTTACGATACTGTCGAAGCAAGTGAGCGCATCATATCAAAATTAGTAGTTCAATAACTACATTATGCCATAAAGCAACAAAAAGTTACTGCTAATTTTTTATTATACAGGAAAGTAACATAACATTTTTGAGATAAGAACAAACAATTTAGAAGAAGAATAAATGTTAGCATTATAAAAATTTTAAACATTAAGAGTTAAATTTATTGTATTGTTCCGAATTAGGAGCAAATTGATAGATTGTATAAGTTTTGGAACAAAAAGTGTTATTATATCAATTATCAAGCCGCATTTGAAGAAAAGTGACATGTTTATAACAATATGTTAATTAATTGATCTGATTGTAATATTTTTTAAATTGTTTGACATATTTTAAGCGTAGTGACCTACTTGTAAAGATTTTTTAATTGGGTGATATGTTTGTAATTTTTGTAAGAAAAAACAAGGGCGAAAAGGTACAAGGGACTAGGGGAGCCATGGCCCCCAAAATTTTGAGAAATTAAGATTTGCCTCCTATTCTTTTTAAAATAATTTGGACCCCTCAAGTTTTTTTTTAAAAAAATCCATATTAAGCTTTAAAATTTTAAATATTTTTAATTAGTTACGTTCTCAAAATTTTAAAAATTTTCTTATTAAATATCTTAAAATTATTGAAAAAATTAGTTAAACCCTTAGAATTAAAAAAAAATAGTTTAAACCTCTATTTTTTTAAAAAAAATAAATTGCCTCTTTAAACTATTACCCCAAGTTCCTCCATTGAAGAAAAGTGGCATATTTATTATGGGTTTAAATTTGATACACGGACTGTGTAAAATAAATTTTACACAAGTCTGCCTATTTCTACTATAAATCAAAATTAAACCTAAAACCTAAAAAACTAAACCACAAACCCTAAATTCTAAACACTGCAACCTAAAACACTAAACCCCTAACCTTAAATTAAGCGGCCTTGGATGTAGTTTATCTATAGTTTTTTTAGTATTCTTTTTTGAACAATTTATACTTAGAGGGGAGGGAGGAGAAGGAAAAATTTGTGCCTAATAGGTATTAAACTCACAACTTAAGGAAGAAGGGAAAGTGTCAATTGAGAACTTTTAACCACATGCTCTAGAGGTTGTTGATGTTTTTTAATATTCTTAATATTGGCTTATGGTATTTGTTATATTTTTAAACTATAAATTTATTCCTATATTGCTGATAAAGTTATTTGAATTTGAATTTTATAAGAAATGGACTAATATTCAACTTGACAATCAATTCTATGAAGTAGCGTCCAAAAAAATTTAAATTCCAATTTAAGCAGTTATAACATTTTATTTCTTAAGATTATGATTAAAAAGTCGACTAATAATTTGATGATGAGAGCATGCCATATTATTTATAATTTTTTTGATAAATCCTAAATCTAATCACAATTCTATCTAGAAGTGAGGGAATATGAATTTTAGGGGAAGAAAGGGGAGTGTTCTTAGTAGGTTTAGAACCCGTAACCTAAGGGGATATGGGGAATAAAGATGAGCAACTTAGCTAACCGACCAAATGTGTTTGCTCGTATTATTTATAATTTTTTTTGAATAGTCTAAAGGTGATTACAAGGTAGTATCTATTCATATATATTATTTATAAATTTTAAAATGTTAAACTCGTAAAAAAAAGTTATATCAAATTACATTTCGAAGTCCGACATTAAGATATTTTATCCACTGTTCTCTTGTATGGTTGACAATGTACGATATGTTCTTAACCATATTAATGAACTAATTTCTTTGGCAATGTCATGAAATCTTTGGAGATACAAATTCTCTTGCAGTGGATGCAATCTTTTTTTATTAACGATGCCAGTTTTTGTATTTTTCTTAATTTTTATAAATTATTTAAATATTCATTTCATTACAAAGAGAGAGAAAAGTAGTATATTTCATTATTTTGCTGACCCCTCCAACCATATGATCATAATATATTATTCAGCTCCCCAGTATGTTTTGTTCTTTATTTTCTTCACCATCTGTAAAGGAATTATTGATGGTAAAAGTCTATTGATTAAACTAGAATCTAGGGCTAATTAGGTCCATGATGTAACATTAATCCCAAATATATAAGAATTCAGGGTTTAATCCAAATTTAATTCATACTATTTTATACTAGAGATGGAGGCCAAGTGGATTCATGAAATAATATATTTTAAACGTTCAATGGTTATCATAAATTTATAAGAACTAATTTAGTTATCTGTGAATGTTTGTTGTACACAACATACAATTTTGTGTATTATTGGTTATTCATAAAGACACACCGCTGATCTCTCTTACCTTAATTAATGATTGAAGATTCGATTTTAGTTTTGGAGAAAAAATAATTTTACAATTTGTGGTCAACATATATTTATATATGAGTTAACAGAATGTAAATGATTAATCATTGAGCTCGTTTCAATAAATACAATAAAAAAACTTTAATGATTACAATGGGGTGCGTGTGGTCAGCAAATTATTTCCCAATAGTATCTTGCTAAATCGTTGACCTTATGAAATTTGTTAATGTTTTGTCCAAATCTTTGGCTACCAAAACAACTTTCACCCAACATTATGATTGCATGGTTTTTGCCAACTCAAGGGCAATGACTTTTTGTTTTTTTAATTAATTTTGTTGATGATGATGATGATGATGATGGTTGTAATTGTAATTCCCGGGGGTTGGCTTTGCTTTTTCTTCTTTGTTCCTTGCAAAATTGGCGCCAAAATGAAGGTAAAGGTTAAGTTTTACCTGCTCCTTTGGAATGGTTCCAACCTTTCACCACCCTCACTTATATATATATATTACAAGTAGGGTTTTTGTTATTTTTATAATTAGGTCGAAAGTGTTATATTAATTTAGTTGCATTGATATATTTACGCGGTAACAGTGATCAAATGTGTTTCTTTTTTTTTTTAATTTAGTTAACCTAATTTTTTATATTATATTGATGTATCACTATATGTTTGAAAGATATTTTTTAATTAAATTAAAATCAAGATTAAATTAATAGAATATATAAGTAATAAGGATTAAATATGTAATTATACTAGTTTTATTTAATTGCCATATCACCTTTTTATTAGGTTTTAACAACAAGTGATTTAATTGATAAAATTTTAATAATTAAGTAGTATGATTGATAAAATTAATAGATCGACAATCAAAATAGAACTAGTGTAGGTTCTGGACAAGTGCAATAGGAGCGACCGCACATGGCCTCGAGAGAGAGGGGCCACAAAAATAGAGAACTTAAATTAAATATATGTAAAAAAGCTATAAATTTGTATATACAATTATGTGTATATATATAACAATTATCTAAAACTTAAATTATGCAAAAAGAATTACACCTTTTAAGTAAAAATGTTTGATTTTTAAATGTTTATAAGTCAATTTTGTGTTGCTCAAGAGGATAATCTAATAATATATTTTTTATTAAGGTATTTTTTTGAAGAAAAAAAATTATATCTCTTCCTGATTATAAATTAAAGGCCTTGTTTTAACAAATTGTACATGACCCCAAAATTTTTGAACTGCCCCTAAACAGAACTTATCCCATAATTAAATTGCCATTCAAGTATTTTGCCCTATTATATTTGATAATTTTTCTTCAATTAACATTTTATCATGGTAGGACGTTCTATGGTTCAGAGACCGGTTAATATCAAATATTATGAGAAATAAGGTATTTAAATTCAAAGTAATATGTATTCATTAAGTATTTAATTTTAAAATAGGAGGGACTAAAGTCTAATTTAACTTAAGTTCAATTTATATGTTCTTAAAAATGTTATCAGATCAAAAATTTTGGACTCTATGTATCTTTGTCACTGAGTAGTAGGAATGGACATTTGATCGAGTCGAATAAAAAATTCTGAGTTAGTCGAGTTGACAAGTCATATTTTATAACTCAAAATTCGAGTCGAGTTGAGTTGTTCAAGTTTCTATTCAATTTAATTGTAGACATTTATCATGTTACGAACTGATTAGTTCCAATTTAAATGACTTTATATATTCATGTACAGTACATACATATTTTTCTTTTTTTTTCAATGACAAATGGGATATTACTGCGAGCCTCGTTAAAAACCTCCCTAACCTAAATGGAGGAAAAGAGTACTCACAGTAATATTACATAGAAGTAGCTTACACGAAAGACAGAAGCATAAGCTAACAATATCGACATACATGAAAGCCAAACTAACCACCAACTAGATATGCATCAACCAAGGCCGCCACCTCCAAATGTGGTGTATCGAATAGAACCTCCCTACACTGCTGATTCTAGATCAATTTTGCTAGCTTATCCGCTACGACATTGCCCTCCCTTCCAACATGACCCACACGCACTTCCCAATCTCGAACAAGCATGTTGCACACCCACAAGGCAAGACCACTCGTTGCCATAGTCATAGAGCCTCTTTGCAATAACTCCATAACATTTATATTGTCAAGGCAAAGCTCGACTTTGCGTAAGCCTAACCTCCACGCATGTAATAACGTATCATGAGCCGCCCAAAGTTCCGCTAAAAACACCGAGCAAGAACCGATGCTTCTTGCAAAGCCCAACAACCACTTCCCATTACTGTCACGTATCACCCCCAATAGATGTCATGTTCCCATGTCCTCCAACGGCTCCATCAGCATTGACCTTCACCCAACTGAACTCCGGTCTACTCTATCGTTGAACCATTGCCCCTCGTCGTTGTCGCAAAGTTGGTCCCAGACTGGATTCAACCAATTTATCACGTAACCTCTAGCAATACCCCACAACATCCCAAACTAACTCACGCCCCCATTGAAGACATAAGTACATCGACGCTACCACAAGATCCAACATAAGAGAGCAAAGAAAATATTCCAATGTTGATCAATAGCTTGTATACCACCATACCCCCTCAGATTTGTTTCAAACCAGTTCGCAAAAGGGGTGTTTAGAAAAACTTCCAAGTGATCACACGGTATTACCTGTGACCATACCTGTTTCGCTCACTGACATTCACGTAGAACATGGTTAACATCTTTCTCTCCATGCTAACACATGCTGCACAAACCATCCGATGTAAGATGTCATCACTGGCACTCAACATTTGTCACCAAGCCTATGGTTAGCAAGCCATATAAATGTTCTAACCCGTTACGGTACATTCATCCTCCAAATAAATATCCAAAAATCAGTAGTCGGGTTAACCCTATCATGTGCAAGAGACCCATCCCAATGCCATGCCGGCATGTCCCTACCAAACGACGCATGTGGCGGTATCACGTAAGCTATCTTGTTTATAACCTCTTGGGGCAACACTGTATGCAACCTCTGCCAATCCCAGTCACCCGAATGAGCAACTATAGCTACAACCGGTAGCTTAGGAGGCGGCGTAGAGAGTAACATGTGGTGGCCAGAGGCTCCATACCATCATGCCAAACATCCCACCAAAAGTTAGTGTTTCACCCATCCCGAATTTGCCAATACCCCGTTTAACCTCATCCCATATATTACTAAGACCATTCTATAAACGCGAGCAATTGGGCCGAGTAATATACGAAGGCACACATCCACTCCATTTATACTTGTCCTTGAGGACTCAAACCTAGAGCTTGTCTGTATCATCCACTAAGTGAAACCCAATCTTCATCAAAAGAGCATAATTCTGTTTCACCAAATCTTTGAATCCCAAGCCGCCCATATCTATAGGTAATTTAATTGAGTCCCATTGTATTAAACTCAAAGCCGCAGAACCATTCTAAGAACCCCACACAAATTGTCTAATCAATTTTTCCATCTCATCACAAATACTCTTAGGTAACTAAGTGGTTTGCATGATGTAAGTAGGAATAGCCTGTAACACTGCTTTTACAAGAGTTATCCTATCGGCCAAAGATAAAGACTTTGCTGCCCACCCATATAATCGAGCCTTAATTCGCTCCAGCAGATAGCGGTAAGTATCCTTCGTAACACGTTTGTGCAGCAAAAGAACCCCAAGATACTTACCCAGATCCTCAACAATTTCAAAACCAAATCTGTCCGCAATCATAGTTTTCCTATCAAAGCCACAATTCTTAGAGAATTATATTTGAGTTTTTGCTACACTTACCTGATGCCCAGAACAAGCACAAAACTCAGCCATCACATGCTTAATGTTCTCTAACTGACCAGCAGAAGCTTCCACAAACAACACTAAATAATCTGTGAAAAATAAATGTGATATCCCTAGTCCAGACCAAGAAAGACGAATTTACTTCCAAATCCCATCATCCACTTTCCTACCAATAGCATGCGATAATCTCTCCATACATAACACGAACAGATACGAGGAAAGAGGGCCCCTGATGAATACCTCGCATTGGAGTAAAGCTATCAGTACCTCACCATTCTAGATAATCTGCGTCGATACAGAGCAAACATATTTCATCACCTACATTATGAAACGATTAGGCAGACCAATCTCATGCAGAGTCTCACGAATAAAACCCCATTCAAGACGATCATAAGTCTTCTCTAGATTTACCTTAATCGTCATTCACGGTTTCAAACCCTTTTTCTTACTCATTGTGTGAATAATCTCTTGAGCAAGAATAATATTATTAGTGATTTGACGGCTAGGGACAAAGCTGGTCTGAGTCTGTGCCACCCAATCTGGCAGGAGTGGTTTTAATCTATTTACCAAAATTTTTGTAACCACCTTATAAAGCACGGTACACAAGTTGATGGGTCAAAATTGCCGAAGACTTTCAGGGCTTGCCACATTCAGAATTAAAACCACGAGTGTTCGATTAGCCACTGCGCCCAAATTCCTGGTCTCAACAAAATTCACAACATAGCAAAAAAATCGACTCACCAACAATCTCCCAATTACGTTGAAAAATCCCTGCATGAAAACCATCAAACCCAAGAGCCTTTGAAGGATTCATACTAAAGAAAATAACGCGCACTTATTCCCTAGAAATAGATCGAACAAGTTGTTGCTGTTGCACCTCTGATAACGACACAAACCCCCCACAAAAATCTGCGTTAGCCGTCTGCCTTGGTTCGGACGTGAAAAGAGTTCTGAAAAACTCAACCGCGCTCGTTTTTAGATGCCCCTCATCCGCACACCAAACCCCATCATCATTTTTAAGCATGCAGATAGTACTTTGTCTTCTCCGATTCAAAGTCAAGGTATAGAAAAACTTAGTGTTCCGGTCACCCTGTGTGAGCCACCGACCACGAGACTTCTAAAACCATAAACCCTCTTCCTGATCAAGCACAACATGGAGTTCCCGCTTCAAATTAGCCTCAAGCTCCACTAAGAAAGGGGATCGACCTCTCTCAAGAGCAACCTCAACACCATGAATATGTGCCAGCAGCCGAGCCTTTAAGCGTCCAATATGCTTGAAGACCTCAGAGTTCCAATTTCGGCTCGCACCCTGAAATGAGAAAAGGTTCTCAAATGCCGAATTATCATCCTTCCAATTTTCCTTTAACAAACGCTCGAAACCCGGATGTTCATTCTATGCAGCCACAAATCGGTATGGTCGATTCCCCCGATTACCCCCTATCTGGTCTGTTGTAAGGTGGACGGGCCAATGATCTGAACCCAGCATCGATAAATGAGATATTTCTGAAAAAGCAAAAATTTCGTACCACTTCGCGTTACACAAACACCGGTCCAATCTCTGGCACAAATCTCCATGTAATCAAGTGAACCTCAGACCATTGTAGCCCATATCAAGTAAACCGGTCGAAAAGAGAAAATCACAAAACTTAGTCACTTTACATAGTGCATACTCCAAAACGATGTTGATACCCCCTTGTCGCTCCTCCCACACTACAAATTGCCATCCAAGCGGGGTTTCCTTGTGCGCAAGGGTGGATTTGCATGGATGGATTTTCAACATATCAAAAATTGCAATTCGTAATCCTAGCATAGTTGCTCGGCTTGGGCTCATATGGCACCCTGTTCTCTAAATTTTTCTTATAACTGAGAGACATGACTCAAAACATGAAAATACACCCATTAATTAATAAAAGTTTTTCGTTATTTAAATTTTTATTTTATAACTCAAACTTTATTTGAATTTTTTTTCAAATTGAGTCGAGTTATGAAATTACGAGTAAAGTTAAGATGAGTCGATCCGAAAAATTTAATTTTTTGAGTCGAATAAAATTTTGCTCACCCTACTGAATAGGTTGTATTCAACTTAGATGTTGATATAATATTATGTAATTGTTTTTTAGTTTGTGTTATATGAAAAATACTTTGATACACAAGCTTGTTAAAGTTTACACAAGCCTTTTAATTTTAAGATTTGAAGAATTAAGTTATGCTTTAGGGTTTAGGGGTTTGGGTTGTAGAGTGCAGAATTTAAAGTTTATGGTTAGGATTTAGTGTTTAGGGTTTAAGGTTTAGGGTGTTAGGGTTATTGATTTAGGTTTTAGATTTTATAGCTTAAATATGAATGGTTGTGTATTTTTTATACAGCTTGTGTATCAAAATATAATCCGTGTTATATTTCTATAATACAATAGAGCGTATCTAAAATTGTCGAATATAATCGTATTTTCCTCCCTAAAAATTAAATAATATACTATTTTAAGAAAAAAAAGAAAAATAAACATTTTCTTAACAAACATTTAAATTGTTTAAAGTTTGAAAAAAAAAGCATACAACAATCATTGAATCAAAAAGCTTTGTTTTAATTAATGTAGGAGTTAAAAATGTGATAAATGTTTGAAAACATATTGTCCATAGAGAGTTGGCCTTCGTGTGTAGAATTAGGGTGTAAACGAGCTGAGTCGAGCTCGAATAGTGCTGAGCTCGACTCGGCTCGTTAAGATTTTGAATCGAGTTCGAACTTAATTCGAGTCTAATCGAGTCAAGTGTTGACCGATCTTTGATCGTGTCGGACTCGAGTAGCTCGCCATCTGTCACGTTTCATTTAAAGCCTATCAAGAAAAAATTTTGATACACAAGTTGTGTAAACTCAAGCTTGTTAATTTTAGGGTTTATGTTGTTAGTTTAGGGTTTAGAGGTTTAGGTTGTTGGGTTTAGAATTTAGGATTTAGATTTTAGGGTTTAAAACTTATGTTTAGGGTTATATTTTAGGGTTTTAAGTTTAGGAATTTAGATTTTAAATTATAAAAAATAAAAAATTTAGTATATTATATTTTCGAGTAGCTTGCGAGCTTTTTGAGTCGGGTATCAAATAGTTCGGCTAGACTCGTTAAAAACTCAAACCGAGTTCGAGTCGAGTCCAACCGAATTGAGCTTTGACCAAGTCGGGCTCGAGTAACTCGTGATCTACCTCGTCTCATTTACGGACCTAGTCAGAATCAAAACTATTGTAATGGTCCTGAGATCCCCCTTCCAGTTTTTAAAGCACAAGCTTTTATTAAACACAAAAGTCAAAAAGCTTCTATTAGCTAAAACTTCTCCTATGTGGGATTTGCATAGTTTACACTTTTTTTTATCTGTTACGCGGATGAAATTTGTCTGCCCCTTAGTATAGGATTAAGGTAGGGTATAAGAAATTTAGGATAGGGTGCATATTTTAGAGTGTAAGGTGTATGTTTAGGATTTAAAATTTAAAATTAGGGTTCATAATTTAATTTTTAAGTGTTTTTTTAGCATGAGACATAAAAAGAGGTATGTTTAGGGGAAGAGAATTTTTATTCCTGTTATGCACCGGTTATAGTACCAACTTGTATATCTAAAATATGAAATATATGCAGAAATATGTCTAACACGAATATATTTATTTATTTTTCTAAATTTTGTTCATTATATTTAAAGAATTGTATACAGCTTGGATGCAAATATTTTAGATATAGCTTTATCAACCAATTAATGTTACTTTAACTACAGTTTGTGTCTGATGCAAGCATGACTGAGTAAGCATTGAACACGAATATCAAATTTACGATACTTTATGTAAAATGAAAACTCGAAACAACGTATATAAAATATACAATATTCGGTAGGTATAATTACATATACGATTTGAACTATATTGTAGAATCCACTTGTAGTTCTAATCTCTAACCAGTTTCAGAGACATTGCTAATTTATTCAAGTAAGAACGGAAGTAACCACAGATGATGTTTTGTTAACCCCAAAACCAGACATGGAATGTTGTCCTGTTTTGTTAAGATGAGTGACATCACCCCAAGATTTTATGGTCCAGACATCATCATTAGATATCTGAAATATGTTCACAGAAGTATTTAGTATACTTCCCCGGAACCTCCTCGAGCAAGCCCGTCTATATAGCGCTCTTATGACACCTCCATGAGTCACCACGACCACTCGCTTTCCTAACACCGGAAAACAGGCAACGATTCAGCATATTCGAACCCAAAACATGCCCTGTCAGGTAAAACGACCTATGTTACTTGGACGGATTGTTCACAGATGACACAGTAAATACCAGTATGTTTCTGACTAATTCTCTGTATTGAAGATGTAGCACGATGATAGAGTTGGTCTAAGCTTTCTCCACCTCCCTGCATAGTGCATACATGTAAAAACCAGATCGAGTAAGCCGGTATCGATGTCTAAAGCCCGACTTATGCAGTCCTTCCATTACTCGAACGACCATGTTTAATGTGAAAAAATGCCAAAAACTTACTGATAAGGGATCAAATCCGAATAATAGAAGAATTCATATAAAAAGATTCAATCAGTACGGTTTCCTGCATCACTTACTGGTATAACTTGATTAGTCACGCGAGACGAAAATGCTCGATAAGCCTCGGGACGTACTTTGGCTGCTTCACGGAACAGAAGACCTTGAACATCCCCTAAATGTCGTTCCCGTAAGTCTGGATCTTTAATAACCTTAAAATTTTTACATCCCAACAAAATGAAAAACTGTGTAAGAATTTCTTTCACATCTAAAAGCTTTCAACACTAAACTCATATAAACCGAGCCAACTGCATGGCTCAGTTTCAAATCGGTTATTATTGAGTTGTAGTGTTCGGTTGCCGGCTTGCCCCGAACACAGATGTTGAACATAGATATTTCAAGAAAAATGAATAGTTCAAGTAACATAAAACTAAAGTCAATACTCAGAAAGCATTCATACCTCGAACTTGCCACGGCTTGCAGCAATCATCTCAGCTGTTTCGAGAGCTCGCTTTAAATCGGAAGAATATACGGCGGATATCTCGGGCTCTCGGGATAGTCTTTCAGCTAGCTTCATCCCCAGAAACAAGGACTGTTAGAAACAGAGAAAGATCATAAAAAGAGATAAATTATTATGAAACAACATACAGAAGCTGCTTGTTGTCTTCCAACTTCATTTAATTCGACATCCATATGTCCCTATTAAAATAAAAATCAAATTAACCAAAGATTTTAAAACACACACTAAATTTTCTCAAAAAAAAAGTTGTAAAAATAATGAAGAGACTTGAATTCTTCCAGTTGCATTCCACGCTGTTTCTCCATGACGCACCACGATCATTTCAGTGTAGGTTTTACCCATGGAGCTGTTAATTTAGCATCAAATAACAAAGTAAAAACCCAGAAGAAACAAGCAAACGGAAGTTTTCTGTGGTTTTATATCGGAAGTTATTTACCTAGGACCAAGTTCGGACATTGATACGGTTGGAGGAGAGTAGTTTAGTTTAGTTCAGTTCAGTTGGTGTGAAGTACAAACGGCCAAGTTTTGTCGTGGACGAACATTGTGCTCGAATAACATTTTTAGTTGGCGGACATTTCAAGCTGACAGGAATCTTTAGCTGTCTAAACGTCACACGCCACGAGTACTTAAATATAATCCAGATAACAATTTTAGATAATATGAGTAGTTTTGCGGTACAACATCACAATTTAATATTAAAAACGATAAATTTCGAAATTTATTCAAACAACCTAAAATATTAATTTTTTTTAAGTTTCAAAACTTGTTGAAAAAACCCTAAAAAAATAAGATTTTAGGTTACTTAACAAGTATTGAAACTTACGTTTTTCAGTCTTAAAATAAGCTATCATTCTTTAGACTTTCCCATAACAGGTAGTTATTTCGACTTTGACCATTATTGAGTCCAACTCCAAAGATAAGAATAATCTACATTCGATTATTCACTTATTAAAATCATGATTGAGCTCCGTACAATTCTATTTTCGTTTAAAAATCAAACTCAATTCGATTTTAGGCCTTTAATTATATGTAAAATTCATTATTGTATATAAAAAGAACTTTTAGTTTTCAAATTACTCGTTCAACCTATTGATTGTAAGACGATAAAGTTGTCCTGCTTAGATAAAACAAGGCAATGTTGAAGTACAAACAGATTGTTGCTTAAAATTTTAACATATTTAGTAATTTATTATCTATATTGAGTTTATGTTCAAGCGGTTAAAATTAAGAATTTAAGATAACGACAAACAGATTTACACTAATCATACAAATATTACAAGAATCTGTCTCCCCTGCCGTACCCATACATGTAAAACCAACAGACACAATAGACGCGAGCCGGAAAAAACAAGGCATTTCTAGGAATTTCATACGGCTTTTTTCCTATGATTATTGGGGTTTGGAAAACGACAGCATTTGCCAGTAAAATAAAATCTTAAAGACACCTTAATTTGTAAAGCAAACATTTCAGAGATTTCCCGATTCTTGATCAAGTGATAACAGTGATGGAGTCGTTCGATAGCGAAAACACGGGGAATCACTTGGACAAACCAAGAGATTCTGATGGAGGAAGCAACAATACCTTGGAGGCCATGGTTGCGGAACTGCAGGAAACAAAGGAACAGCTGAAGAGAGCCAAGGATGATGCTACAGATTCATGGTTAGATTCCAAACCCCTCATTGATGAGCTTGAAAGACTAAAATCGGAGCTCACAATTAATCAGAATCAAAATTCTATTTCGGATAATATGATTTCGGAGCTCGAATCAAAACTTGAGACCCTTTTCAAGGACATTAGAACCAAAAGAGAGGAAGAACTCAGGGCAGTAAAGACGGTCAATGAAATGAACCGGGTTCTGGAACAAACACGCGAAGAGTTGGAACAAGTGAAGGCAGACAGGGATGACGAGCGCAGAACAAGATCGAAACTAAAAAATACCTTGCGGCTAAGGAGGCAGACTCTTCGCACATTGCAGCTCACACTTCGAGCAGGGCGAATAGAATCAGAAGCTTTTGGAGCGTCAGCAGCCAAAGCAATTCAATACATCGATCATCTAGAACCTGATAATTCCCCGGTCGAACTAACTCAGGAAGACTACTATGCCCTAAAGAGAAGAGCTAAAGAAGAAACATCGTTGGCGACTTGGCGGGTTTCTGTAGCTATGGAACAGAGGGCAACTGCAGAGGCAGCACAAAACTTAGCTTTAAAAAGATTAAAAGAAACACGTCCGGACAAGAAATCACTGAGTGGAAAGGGAAATGGTAAGAAGGTCGAAGTTGAAGAAACGAAAGAAGAGGAGGCAGGAGATTTGGACTTGATTAAGCTGGATGTAGATGAAGTCCCAAACAAGGACTTTGCATTGCCGAAAGCTCGAGCAAAAGAAATTAATCAGAATAAGCAAGGGAAACCACAATTGATGAGCAAGTCCAAAAGCAGGAGGAATACAGTGTTGGAAGTGAAAAAGAAAATAACAATCTTAGCTCGAATAAAATTTTTTCTTGTGAGCATAAAAGGAATGTTCAGATAAATTCTAACAGACATGTATGTGAAAGTACAGTTCCTGCTCGGAATAAAATGCCTTATCTGCTTGTTCAGAAATGAAAAGGAATAAAGATGGTTCTGATTTAAAATTCACCCGAGTTTGAGTATTTCCTGAAGAGAGATCAGCTAGGTTTTTACTGTGCGTTAAATCCTGCATAAAAGCATAAATTGCATATGCATGTATACATAGCAAAAATGGGAAAATACAAACCTGATTTTTCATAATGCAAGCCGGACTATAAAAAATCTCCCACAACTGGATACATGACGATGTATGCAAAAATAAAACCCCAAAATGGATCCTTTGAGACAAAATGCGACCTGCAAATCATCAAAGCACGATTTACAAGACAAAGTGAAACACAGATATTCAGAAAGCAAACAGAAAGGTTGTTGCTGTACCATAATGTAGCTAAAGATCTACTGAAACATTTTAGAGTATGCCTTTTTCTCCTGGTTTCGTCTATCGGCAATCTGCGGCAGTGTTACAAATTCAATTAACTTCACAGGTGAAATCAACAGGAAGTGTGAGGTGGAAAGCATTAAGTATTCATTCAGCGAAAGAATAGATGATTATTGACAACCTTCTTCCTTGCAGCTGCAAGCTCTTTCTTTATTCCACCTGAGTGGCAGAAAACATGATATAAGATGAAGGTCATCCCCGAGTCCACTCAAAAGTATATAATTGAAGGATTTTGATGAAAAACTAAGAATGATAGCAGAAACTAATTAAATGATATAACATCAAGTTTTGTACTTGAGACAAGATTTTACTGACCGTCATTCGGCTCTAATTCCAATGCCTTTTTAAAGCTCTCGATTGCAGCATCAATGTCACTAAGTGCCATGTATGCCTGACATCAGTTAAAAACAAAAGCAATTGAAGTGAAAAAATCCCAGATATAAGTGCAATTAGCCATTTAATAGTTTGAACTTTGAACAACATGCATTCCAGCTAAAACAAGACTCACTAGAGCATGCAGTTTATTTTGTTATAAACACGCAAGGTTCCTCCCTCAAATCAATTCACAAAATAAGAAACTACAATATAGTTATGCTTGAAAAAGCACCGATGCTAGTCAGCCAAAAAAAAAAAGCACAGCTAAAAACTTAACTAGAAACGTGACCATCGAAAAGAAATGGAAAAGAAAACGGACCAGGCAAAGTAAGCGGTGCCAAGGAAGCAATAAAGTTGGCTTTGAATGTGTATCAAATACTAAGCACTGACCTGGCCTTGGCGAAAGAAAGCTTTCACATTATCTTCTCCATCACGAATTGCAAAGTCAGCATCCAACAATGCTCCGTTTAGATCACCCAGTTTCAACTTGCAGGCCTAAAGCAGACAGCACAGACAGCAGTCATATGAAAGGAAACAAACATCAATAAATGAAAAAGAATATAAGTGATACTGATAAGTGACAACAGATGCTAACATAGAGGAATTCCCTATCATAACATGCTTTACTCAATGAATGATAACCTAAAATGTGAGAAAGAAGATTGGAATGATCGTGCCATGCTAGATGCCTAAACCTATGACTTATTGATGATCCAATCAAGGAAATCAAAATCTTACAGAACTATTTGTAAATATCTGAGACTTGGTCTTCCGCAAAGAGGAGCTCTTCTCTGTGCGATGACAAATTAGAAAGGAAGCAAAAAGGTCAGCAAAATAACTACGATTAATGGAAATAAAATCATGATCATCAAAGAAAGAAACTAAATTATGCACCTTGATCAATGGCCTCCAGGTCCCAGCAGACATCCATGTAGCGCAAAGCCTTCCAATATTTCCGAAGAGCAATCTTATAGTCTTGTTTCTGTGAAAGAGGGAACAACTAGGAATATCTAGTAACACTGTAGCAGTAAATCAAATTCCAAAGAAAAGAACTAAAGCTATTGAAAGTCTAATGTATGGTAGAAATGTGCCATCACTAAGCATTCATAACTCGGAGAGTACAACACAAACTCATTCATAACAGTGTAACATGTGTAATCTACGAAAAATGAAGCAAATTCACTGCAAAAAAGAAAAAGTAAAAACAATACAATTTTATATGAAATACCTTGTATTGCTCATTTCCAAAAGCTTTGATAGAGTCAACTGCCATCATCCACCAAGAAATTTCATTTATTCTTTTGTCAAGGTCAGCTGGCCAATCAGGATACGTATCACCATCCTTAAAAAAATTGGATACCCCATCATCTGCCCCCTCAGGAATTTCTCCACAATCTTCAATTATAACGTCTTGAGTGGGGCAATCGCCATCCTCAGTAGCAACATGCTCGATAGATCGAACAACACCCATTCCCTTTAAAACCTTCCCAAAAACCACATGTTTCCCATCAAGATGAGGTGTTCGAGTAGTTGTAATGAAGAATTGAGACCCATTGGTGTTAGGCCCCATATTAGCCATGGATAACATTCCTTTTCTTTCGTGTTTTAACTCAAAATTTTCATCTTCAAATTTTAAGCCATAAATGGATTCCCCCCCCGGTTCCATCACCCGCTGAGATATCCCCACCTTGTATCATAAAACCTCGGATAATACAATGAAAGCGCACACCCTGTAAATCAAAATGCAGTATTGTTAGAAAAAGAAAAGCACTACAAAGTTGCTTACAAAAGTAAAGAAAACTATTTGGAGGTGCATTGTCATAATTCAACGAAACTGAAATTGCAAAAGCAAGAAGCCGCTAAAATAGACATCTTGATTTCCTTTATTGTCTAAGTTTCAAGTCATGTCTACATGCATTAACATTAGAAGCCAACTGTATTTTAGGAGGAAAAAAAAGTTATCTTGCTGCGCACCATTGCATCATTTTATCACTGTCACAACAATTCCAGCTTAAGAAAACAGAACTCGAGTTAAAGCCCGTGAAAGTTCAATCTTTTTACACTTAAACAGCTTGCTTTACATCACAGAACACAAAACATGCACAAAAAAAAAACATGTAAGTTCTACCAAATACCCAATTACTAAGATTAATACAGCATGACAGCTACATTTAACAATCGAAACACACAAAAAAGGCTTTTACTTCAGTCAAAGCAAAATCCCCATACTTTACCACCCACTAAACTCAATCCAAAGAAATTTAACACCTTTTGACATTCCGGGAAGAAAGACTAAACTATAAATACTTTCATGCATCCACATATCAAAATTAGAGTTGCATGAATATCAGAAAGACAAAAGTTAGAACCTTGTAATGCAGGTGGGCAGCAGTGTTAGGTCCAATGCCTTTCTCACCGGTACACAAAGCCCTGAAATTCTCGGCAGTTTTAGGCACAACATCCTTGTACAACTCCACTACTATCCTTCCTTCTAGATCTCCTCCTATGCTTATGTCCAAATAACATCTTGGGTTCACCATTTCCCTTCTCTCCCTCTCACTCAACTCTTTGCTTCAACTGAAAATGACCCAAAACAACCCTAATCCCACTTTTTATTTTTGAACCCGAGAAGAGAAAAGAAAAGAAAAGAAAAGAAAAGAAAGGGACTTTGGTCTTTTCTGGGTTGGCTCGTTCGCTTCGGGTGTTGGTTTGTTTTGGCTGTTGCTGTTGCTGCTACTGCTACCTGCTTTTCGAGGTGGCCTTAGGAACCGTCGGATTTTGTGAGTGAGTTACAGCACAGATTGTGAGGTTAGGGTGGGGTCATATTTCCAGCCTTTATTAGAGAGAGAGAGGATGTAGATCTTGAGGCTGTCCCATAGGATCCTATTTAGGCCATAAACGAATCAAACAAACACGAATAAGAGTATATTTATGTTCGTTCGTTTAACTTTAACAGAACAAATGAATGAATACGAACATAAATGAACACAAAAATTTTTGTTCGTGTTCGTTCATTAAGAAATATAACTTGTTCGTGTTCATTCATGTTCGTTCGTTAAAATAATAAACCAACATAAACGAGCATATATAATGTTTTAAATATTTAATATTTTGGGTTAGTTACAACCGGTTGATTTAGTGAGATGCGACCCTTAAGTAAGGTCAAGGATACGAATTTTGGTGTCGTGAATGAGGCAAATTGGATTAGCAGGGCCGCCTCATTAGGGGTGATAACAAGCCGAGCTAAGCCTGAGCCAGGGCAGATTCGGCTCAAGCTCGAATTGAACAATTTAAGCTCAGCTCGAGCTCGGCTTGTTGCTTTCCTCAAATTGCTTTTAAATATTTTTTTGAAAATTTGAAAAATAACGTGTGAAATTTTGTTTTCCTATTATTTATTTTTAAAATCCACAAAGAAAGAAGAGGATTTAAAGTATTTAACCATGATAACAAGTTAACAACACTGAAACATGTATACAGTATACATATAATATTATATATATAATTATTTCGAGCCTGTTCACGAGCCTTTCGAGCTGAGCTTAGGTCGACTCGGCTTAGCATGTTAAGGTCTCGAGCTGAGCACGAGTTCGAGTCGAGCTCACTCGAGCCGAGCTTTGACCGAACCGATCCCGAGTAGCTTGCGAGCCGGTCAGACTCATTATCACCCCTATGCACCATAATAACTCTTGCAGTACTCGATTTAGATTAGTCAGCCAATGGGTTCGATATTCGTGGTTAAACAAAAAATTGGTATTATTAGGGGTAAGTATTAGATTGAGTTGAGTTAAATTAAAAAAATTTGGAGTCAGTTAAGTTGACTATTTCTATTTATAACTCAAATTTTATTAGACTTTTTCAAGTCAAGTTGTTCGAGTTTCTATTCAAATTTAATTGTAAATATTTTTAATTTCAAGGGATTAATTAGTTCCAATTTAAGAGAGTTTTTATAATCATATATGATATACATATTCATATTTTTTCATATGCAATACACATATAAGGCAGAGTTGAGGGACTCGACTGAATTTGAAAATCGATCCACTAATTACTAAAACTTTTGAGTTAATCGAGTCTCATTTTATAACTCAAATTTTATTTATTTATTTTTTGAGTTGACTTTAAGAAATTATGATTTAAGTAGAATTTTTTCGTATCGAATCAAATCAGTCTTGGATCCAGATTTTTTTAGGGTGGGAACAAGTCAAAATGTTTTTAAGGTAGACACAAGTAAAAAAATTTAAGGACTAATTTATAAATATTAAAAAATTAAAGTTAAATGTGTCAAGGGATTAATTAGTTCCAATTTAAGAGACTTTTTATAATCATATATGATATACATATTCATATTTTTTCATATGCAATACACATATAAGGCAGAGTTGAGGGACTCGACTGAATTTGAAAATCGATCCACTAATTACTAAAACTTTTGAGTTAATCGAGTCTCATTTTATAACTCAAATTTTATTTATTTATTTTTTGAGTTGACTTTAAGAAATTATGATTTAAGTAGAATTTTTTCGTATCGAATCAAATCAGTCGTGGATCCAGATTTTTTTAGGGTGGGAACAAGTCAAAATGTTTTTAAGGTAGACACAAGTAAAAAAATTTAAGGACTAATTTATAGATATTAAAAAATTAAAGTTAAATGTGTAAACTTTGAAAAGTATCCACTCAACTATACACGCGGATACGCCATTGAATCAAATGGAAAAAATTCAAATTTTTAGTTAAATTTTACTCACCCTAGGGTGTTACTGGTTATTTCGAACGAAATTTCCATTCTGAACTATTCATTAAGTTTGTTTATCACTTTTTTTTTAAAAAAAAAATACGAAATGGGATTAATATTTTTTGAATAGGGAAAATATACCGTGCGTTGTCGGTGAGAATTTTTTTGTTTCCACAAGTGCCCTAATTTTATAAATTAAAGATCTAGTTTAGGGCTCTAGGTTTATGGATTTAAAATTTAAGGATTGTGGTTAGAATCGGGGTTTAAAGGTTAGAGTTTAAGTTTTAGGGTAATATGTTAGGGATTTAGGTTTTATCTTATAAATTTTAAATCCTAACCCTAAATTCAAACATCAATATATAAATTCTAAGCACATAAACCCAAATCCTAAACTCTAAAACAAATCTCTAACCCCTAAAATTGAGGTGATTGCATAAACAAAAAGTTTTCACCGACATTGTATAATTACCCTTTTGAATTTGTTTTTTTAGGCAATAAAAGTAATTATTTTGATTCAGAGTTTCAATTTCTCATCGTCTGTAACTCTTTTTTTACCACGAAACTGTCACTTTCCTTTAGTACTATTGATGCATTCTTGTTGTTGTTTGGATCTTTCTGAATTTTGTCACGATGATGGAAGAAAAACTGAAGGAACGAGAGAAAAGAGGAAAGAAATTAGAGAATTGGTTAAAAAGGAGGGAAAATAAAATTAAGGCAGGCAAACCAAAACGGCAACCCCTCTTGAGTATTGGACATAATACAGATCAGGTATTGGATGGTGGCCCATCAAGCATAACAGAAGGAATCCACTAATAGAACTTGATAGCCCAACAACTCAAAATATTAGCAACAGATGAAATAGTTTGTTAGAATGGATAAGTTTTGGACAGCTATCCAAATTAGCCCTTAGTTTTATTTATTTATTTAAGAACAGTTCTGTAATGGGTGTTTTTATGAATGAAAATTTCTGAATTTCTTTACCTTCTTCTTCAATCTGCTTCTTAAATCTTTTCTTCTAGCCTGTTAATATCTCTACAACACTAAAGGATATAACAATTGGTATCAGATTCAGTAACATATCCAACATTACAAACTGGGAAAAAAAAAATTTCAAACAAAATGGTTACTCCTACAAAAACCACTCCAACTGTGACATCCGAGGAGGTGCCAGTAACTGAAGTTGTGCCTGCTTGGTGGACGACCGAGAAGAACACTTGGGAAGAGGGATTCAACTCTCTCGAGTCTCAAACAATGGAGAATAAAGGCTATCTACAGCGTATTCTCAACTTGATGTCCAAAGAAGCTGATGCATTAACTCCTACTCCAGAAAAACAAGCTACCAACCCTTCAAAGCATAATAGTAAGCAACCTTTATAGGTAACTGTACTGCATGACACTGAAAAATATTTTTTTCAGCCTGAGGCACCAGGTATCATTGCATCCAAACCATTCTCCACTCCTCAACAATCCATTCCCCTGCATCATACATCCCAAAAAATCATTTCAGGACACTTTTCAGACTCATAAACATATGGAAATGAAATTAGGAAATACTTCTATGTTGCAAGAACCTTTTGTTTCAGATAGGAATCATCACATTACTCCAGTGTCATTTCTCTCTTGACCGAAAATTGAAATTCCTACATTTGATGGTTCTAATCCTAGGAGTTGGATAAGGAAATGTCAAAAAAAAAATTCAATATTTTTGCTGTGTCAAAATTTTAACAAATGAAAATAGTTTCTATGTACTTAATAGATAATGCTGAAACTTGGTTTGATGGCTATATCATGCAAAAAAGTAAGGTTTCTTGGCATGAATTTGTTGTTGGTTTATGTCATCGTTTTAGTGATAAAGAACTTACTGATGCTATTGAAGATTTTAAATAGTTATTTCAGAAAACTACTGTTGAAGATTATTAGGAACAATTTGAGGCACTCAAACCATTGATGCTTCAACACAACAGCCACTTGGAGGAGTCCTACTTTATTTCAAGTTTTGTGAGTGGCTTGAAAGATGAAATCAAGCATAAAGTCAAAGTTCATGAGCCTCACTGCTTGGCCGATGCTTACAGAAAAGCTAAACTGTATGAACTTGCTTTGGAAGTTGATTCCAAACAGTCAAAATACCCTTATAAGCTTATTTCTACAGCAACACCCTCTACTGCTCCGAAGGTAGCTGCTTCTAACACTAACTCCAACACAGAGAGCTCTTCAAGTCAACCCTATCGATTCCCTTATCACCAGAAAACAGAAGTAGAAAAACAAATCAAGGATATGCTTGCTGCATCCATCATTCAAACAAGCAAAAGTTCTTTTGCTTCTCCATGTCTACTAGTCAAAAAAAGGATGGTTCTTGGAGATTATGCGTCGATTACAGACATCTAAATGCTATGACTGTAAAGAATAAATTTTTTATGCCAATGGTGGAGGATTTACTTGATGAGCTAGTTGGTGCCTCTTTCTTCTCTAAAATTGACCTTCGATCAGGCTATTGGCAGATTCGAATCAACCAAGAAAATATCTTTAAGACTGCCTTTCGAACACACCATGGACACTTTAAATTTAAGGTGATGCCCTTTGGCTTAACTAATGCACCAGCTACTTTTTAATCTTTGATGAATGGCTTATTTGGTCCTTATTTAAGAAATTTTGTGCTAATTTTTTTTTATGACATCGTAATCTATAGTTCTATTATGGAGGCACATTTCTAACATTTGAAATCTGTTTTCAATATCCTAAGGGATAATAAACTTTTTGCAAAAAGGTCCAAATGTTTCTTTGGGCAACCCCAAGTGGAATATTTAGGTCACATTATTTCCTTTCAAGTAGTAGCTACAGGCCCCTCTAAGGTTGAAGCAATGAAAGATTGGCCCCTACCTAAATCTTTAAGAGGTTTTTTAGGACTTACTGGATATTATAAAAAATTTATAAGACACTATGGTGAAATCAGCAAACTGGTTATTTCCTAATTCCGAGATAGATGGGCAGTCTGAGAGACTTAATCAGTGTTTATAGCAACTTCTCAGGGGTGTTTATTTCCGAAATCCCAACACCTAGGCAAAATGGTTACCACAAGCCGAATTGTGGTATAATACCACCTATCATTCAACCATAAGAGTAACACCCTTTGAAGTCTTAGACGACTGCAAACCTCCTACAATGAACTGGAATCAAGCTTTCACAGTTCAAACAGTCCAGGAAGTACTCCAACGAAGACAACAAGTTACCAAGTCCATTCAACAGCAATTGAAAAAAGCTCAAACAAGAATGAAATACTACGCTGATAAACATAGAAGTGAAAGGCAATTTCAAATTGGCGATTCGGTATACCTGAAACTCTAGCCATATCGCCAAACTTCCATAGCTTTGGGAAGAAATTTGAAACTTTCTGTTCGGTTCTATGGCCCCTACACAATTTTGAAGAAAATTGGGTCATTTGCATATTTACTGAATTTACCACCATCATCAAAAATCCACCCCGTCTTCCACGCGAGTTTACTAAAAAAGACAGTCGGTCAAAATATGGTTACCTAAATTGATCCTCCTGAGATTGGAACTGATGGTCACCTCCGAGTATACCCAGCACTGATTCTGGATAAAAGAATGGTCAAACGAGATAACAGGACTGTAACCCACTGATAGAGCTTGACAGCCCAGCAACTCAAAATATTAACAACGGGTGAAATAGCTTGTTAGAATGGATAAGTTTTGGACAGCTATCCAAATTAGCCGTTAGTTTTTTTCTTTATTTACGAACAGTTCTGTAATGAGTGTTTTTATGAATGAAAATCTCTGAATTTTTTTACCTCCTCCTTTAATCTACTTCTTAAATTCTTTCTTCTAACCTGTTAATGTCTCTACAACACTAAGGGATATAACAATTTTATTAGTTAATTATATAATATTGCCTCTTATGGAGCCTGTAGCTTAAAAGAATTGAATATGGCAAATGAGACAACAGCAAAATCCAAGTTGCCATTTTTTTTTCAATGTGCTTTGAAACAAAGATAATATTTTACATGCAGTCGTTCACATTTGAAAACCAGAAAGTATTTCCATCCATGGCAGAAATTTCAAACTTTGATGATAAACAAAAAAGCCTTAGTTTGCTGCCTTAAAAGTAACAAGCTCCTAGGTTAGGTATAATCTAGTTGACCACTTTGCAATCCTTCCTTATCTCCCCATCTTGTCCGGTCAGAACACTAATGTTGGCCATCTTCATCATTGATGCTCCAAAATCTTTAAAAAACAGATAAGGGTATTTGCTGTAGTTAACCACCATGGAAGCAGTTCTGTTATCTGTGCTAAGTACATGATCCGACTGCAACAGTCCGGAACTGTTGACGAGGTTCTTGTAGTAGCCGTTGTCGAATCTGTTGGTCGTACGAGAATCTAGAGCAACCAGAGTTGAGAATCCGAATCGGTTTGATCCGGACAAACACTTTGAAGACCTTTGAGAAATGATGTTTCGAGCTCCGGGTCGGGCTTGCCTGAGCCACCAAAGTTGAAGAGCCTTGGTTTGAAAGTGAAACATTGAGCAAAGCCAATGGTGTGAGCACCTGTAGTTAAAAACAGTGGTAAATCATGTTTTTGTTTTGATTTTAGAGCAGAAAAAACAAAGTGATCAAAGATTGATGTTTATGGCATTGGAATGAAACCATGCCTGATAGAACAACCACATCCTTTGTATCGAGACCCTTCGAAATGATGTTGTCCAAGGACTCAAATGGTGATGGGAGTTGATTAGCTGCAGTCTTGTTCGCCTTCCGGCCGTCTCGGCGACCTAAGGTTACCATCCAATACGATGCCCCTGCCTGATAGATTAAGATCCGAATCACACACGAATGCACGAACATATGAAGGATGATAATCATATACAATCAGGTACTTAAAAGCAAATGAAAGATGGAAATGTTACTTACAATAGTAGCAGCATCTCTTGCTGCAGGAGTTAATATATCAGTGCAGGAAACAGTTGATGGGCAAAATTTCTCAACATTGGCCTTAATTTTGTCAATAACCTCATAGCCTCTTACTGAATTTTGATTAGGCATTGCAGTTTTCTCCCCCACAAATGCCGAGCCGATATCATCAAGTAGGATCGAACCGTCACATCCCTGGAGAAAAATAAGAAGAAAGTTCCAGTTTATGTGCTGAAACTATAGATATGTTCATAGACTTGACTTCGATATAGAAACGAAGAACTGTTTGATTATTACATTAACAAAACAATCATGGAAGTGAAGCCGAATGAGTGAGGCTGCCATTCGAGTGTCGTTCGCAATGGCCGACCAAACACCATATCTAACAATCTTTGTGAGATTAGGACAAGTGCTGGCATAGAATCTATAATCAAGTTGACAAAACACCAGGTGACTCAGGAAAAAGATGTGAAACAAGTGAACAAGGGGAAGTTTGATGAAGGCTTTTCATTCCATATCTACGAATGTTCGTAAACACTGAAATCCGAATCCGGACTAGTCTGTTGCTCCAACAGTGAGAACCAAGATCTATTTATACAGAAAGTAAACTAAAGGAGAATTGAGTACAATACAGAGCAAAAATTTGATGAAGTCATTTCTCCGGATAGTGGGAGACCCATTATCTGATGTCCACTTCAATAGATTTGGTACAATCCCATTGAAAATGGCTTCAAAGTGGCATCATTGGTGTATTCCTCTAGAGGAAAAAGGTTTCCATTTAAAGACTAAATTATAGTCTGCCAAAGTTCAATGGCATGCGAAAATACTTTATAACAACCAAGTCATATGCAAAAATACTTATGTTTTTTATGCACCATAAGCACATATTTATGTGCAGTAGTGGAAGATACACAGTTACACACCTCAGAGATGGTTTAATGGAGTGGTGAAATAGATCCATCAGTGGCAATTTGCATATCAGCTAGTGACGTGTAACCAGCAATGGATAAATATTATTCAGTGTAAGCATGAACCTGCAACATGTTTTATTCGGATTCAAGTATCGTATATATGTCTGAAACGAGTATGTTCTATTTTCTCTAAGTTTTCATGTGTTTTGAAGTATCCTTAGAATGTCATACCCATTGAAAAACAATTTTAAATTAATATAATGGTAAAAATAAACTTTGATCCCCCAAAAGTTTATAGCTTTACTCTAACTTCCTAAAGAAATTTCTAAATTCACCCCTGATTATATCTCATTATTTCGAGAAAAATGAAGAGTAATATAATGTGCAACTATAAGGCAAGTGAAGCTAAGTGGGAGTAGTTAAAGGCGTGGGGGAATAAGAGGAATTAATTAGCCATTATAAGAGTGGGAAAGAATAAGAAACAAAGATGAGTTCAAGAGGGTTAATAGACAAATAGTTTTTTAAGGCAATTGAGATTAAATCAATAATTTATTTTATAATGTCTGAGTTTTATATGAAATTTATCAATTAAGTATCGGATGTAGTGGTAAAACATATTACACTTTTAAAGATGTATGTTCGAACTTCAAATATTAACAGTGTGAAATTTCCTTTTCATGGCTGCATTGGAGTTCAAATACTAACAATAAAAGAAAATTGCTCCAACAATGCATGAACCAGAGGCAGAGGATAGCAGGGTACCCAAGATGTGGGAATTAAAAGAGAAATGACACTTTCGAAAATCTACTAATTCATTCGACTTATCGAGATTAAAATGTCACCTTCTGTAAGAATATACATGGATGGGAAAGAGAGAGAGAGAGAGAGAGAGAGAGAGAGAGAGCTTTCACAGTATCGGAAGCTCTGAAAAAACAGTTATTTACAAAAAAACAGTTCTTGGATATGCTTCCAGGATGAAAAGGCTTCGGAAACTTCGATAAGCCATTGAAGATAGCAATCAGGTAGGGGGAGCTTTTAGTTCACTTCTCCACGGCCACGTCTCAGACCACTTTCTTTTTTTCTTGGGCTCCAATGCAATGCTTGAAGCTGTCTGAACAAAGAAACCTTGAAAATAATAGTGTTTCTTTGTTTCAATGTTATCCTAAGATATGGTTCTTCTTAGACTCCGGGTTGTTAGATCTGTTACCGGTACCAGAAGGGCTGGGGTGATGAGTATTTGAACCCGAGCATGGGGAATGCAAACTAGGAGGAACCTCAAGGGTTGAACGAGGAGAATATCGCGAGGCCGCCGGTAACTCAGAATGCATGGAATGAGATCGTTGTGCAGCCTCACTGGAGAAAAAGAATATTTCATGAAGCTGAATTTGGCAGTCACAATAAGTAAATGCCAAGTTGCAAAAAGTATAAAAGTTAGAAGCCAATCGAAATGTAACTATTACCTGTCAGGGGTCGCAGGTTTTGAGCTTTGCAAGCTTGGCTGCACCGGCAGTTGAGCCAGTTTAAATTCAGATCGCTCAACTGGACTAAGGGGCGCATCCTGCATAAAATCAAACTAACTATTAACTAAATTGTTATATGCCAATGGCGACAACAGGGTATGTATTCTTGTTACCATGACTTTTGTCCCATTACAGGATGAGGCCCTTGATGAGGCACCCGACTGTAGTGGGCTTTTAACAAATCGGTGCTCTAGCAACACACTTGCAGATGGTCTCTCCGCAGGATTTCTTTTGAAACAGCAACGCAGGAAATCCTTCCCATCGGGTGATAATGTTTCGGGTATGGGAGGGGTATCCCGCATAACTTTAAACATAGCGGCAGCCTGCATTAACAAAGAGAACACAGAGAAGTTGGCAACATCTCTTATTTAAAAACAAACCGACAAAGCAATTGAACATGTCCTTCCTTGCACGCAATTAGGGCACTCTTAAGTTTTAATGATTGGCAGATAAGTCAAATTGGCATACAATGCATGATTATTAGCATTATGAGAAGCACAGAAGCCAACTTTTTATTTTCCTTTTCCGTAATCTGATGTTTCATGCAACAGTGGAAAGTTGGAATGCTCAAAATTTTCTCCAAGGCTCAGCTGACTTATAATGTGAATTAAGATACATCAGGTGCTTACCCCTTCATACTCACTCCATGGTGCTTGACCAGTGAACATTTCAATAATCGTACAGCCCAAACTCCAAATATCAACAGCCAGAGCAATCTCGGAACTATTATCTTTCTGCATCACTGCTTGCATGAGCTGTAGGGAAATGACCAGTGTCAGATGTTTAAAATACAGAAATCATATGACTATATAATTGCGAGATTGTACCTCTGGAGCCATCCAGTAAGGGCTCCCCTTCAAAGATAGATCAGCTCTTTGTCCAGTAAGCTGTGCAACAAAACGATAAAAATTATTCAAGATGAATCAGAAAAATAACAACTAAAGAGTCATGATTATGATGATGACGACATCTGCCACACCAAGATAACTCTGGCTTTCGCCTATGTCCATTTATATTTGCCACTTCTTTTATGCTTAACTAACTGTCCAATAAAGGATTGCAGCTGTGGGGATGAATTGCAGTAAATGACCATATGGTTAGCAAGAGACGGGGAGATATGAAACTTACATGTTTGGACATCCCAAAGTCAGCAAGCTTGACAACTCCAGATGCATCAACAAGCAAATTAGCTCCTTTAATATCCCTGAATATAAAAGGAAAACAGCATACTAAGCCACCAATATTTCATTATAGAATACTGAAATAGGTTTTTTCCTCTCCTCAAACTACTAGTCTTTTTAAAATTTGAATTGGAAAGAAAGTAGATGTCATCAACTTATTTACTCTAATAGGATATTTTTAACCCCAGATGAGGGCAGAGCTTTGTACCTGTGGATTGTCTTTGTGCTGTGCAGGTAAGCCAACCCAGAAAGAATATGGCGAGTAAAATTGCGGACAACAGATTCTGTTATGGCACCACAGTGATCACGAACATATTTATTAATCGAACCAGGATGAACATACTCCAGATATATATAGAACTTGTCTTCCACCTGCATACGGTAATTTGTATTCCTTAATGGAAATTCTTACAATATCAAGTGGAACAAAAGGTGAGGTGAAGTCCATAACATGCAATCAGCACTTACTATTGCACTACCATAATACTGCACTATATTCGGATGCTTGAGATGGCTAAGAATCTTGATCTCCTGCAATAAAGAATTTAGTTAGGGATCCATCACTTATATCTCCCTAGAATGAAGAAATGTAGTAATATTTTTGGCAGAAAAACCTGCTCTAGTTGCTTTATACACTCTGCAGATTTTGGGTCATCTGGAAATATGTCAACTTCCTTCATTGCACATAAAGCTCCAGTTTCTCTATCAGAAACAAGAATACATTTTAGTCTTTAGATGGCAAGTGCAATAGGCGGCAAAGACGCATATAAATTGTACACGTATACCTGTTACTGGCAACATAAACACTTCCAAATGTACCACGGCCAATAAGCTTGCCCTTTTGCCATCGAGAATTCATTGGCAATGACTCTTGTTTATTAGCAACTTGGGGCATGGAAGCTGGAGGGGGGGAAGCCAAGCCTGCTCCTGGAGGAAGAGGTAACGGATGGACAGAGATAGGGCCACTACTTTCATGTCGCAACGATGAGATATCAATATTCTCAAGTGACAACCTTGGATGTATTGGTGAAGGAGGTCCACTTTGGCTTCTATTCCTTCGAGTGGGACTTCGATTCGGTGGACTGTGAAGTGGAGTATTATCACTGGTAAATGCATTGTAATCATGGAATGTTCGGGGAGCAAGCACTGCAACATCTAATGCATTCATCTCCGGGGCGGACCAAACTTGATTACTCGTAGGAACCATATAATGAGGAAACATATCGGCAGCACTCATTCTTGGTGGGGTAGCTACAGGACTCGCATACTGACTCGTCAGATGACTGCTAATAGGAAAATGCACCACACATTCATCCTGATAACCATCCCCTTTATGCACTTCTTGTTGCAACAACCTAGAGGAAGATGTCGTTTCCACGTTCTTCGTCATCTTCCTCGAGTCACGAGATGCAAACACACTGTAATTGGAGAAATTAGAAAGCTCAAGATTTTAGGAAAACCAGCTAAGTTTCAGATGGAACATTTAGATTATCAATCAAAGCAGTATTCAGATCATGAATGTATCATCCTTAAGCTCATAATTCATTTCTAGCATTTAAATTATATCAATCAAACAGTACTTATTGCAATTTGGAAAATATTACTATCATTCAGCAATTCTTTTCTAAAAACATTCACAAAACGAAACTAAAGACATCAAATAATAAGAAGGCTTATATAACAGCCCCTACTGAATGTTGTATTTAAAAATTTACAATTGAATAATATCTTGATCGTAGAATTTTCAAATAATAGCTAAAAACTCATTTGAAAATTAAATAACAGTTTCATTTAGGTAAATATTAATTAAAATAACAATAATCGATAAGAAATAGAAAAAGATTACCTTGAAACCAAAGGAGTAGTTTCATCTGCTTTATCTATTTCTCTATCCTCTGAACCTTTACAAAATCCACCTTCCTTCGGCGACGGCAACCTTTGCTCCCCGTCTCCATCTGGAACCGGCAGTGGGAGCGGCAACGGCACAGCCAAGGCCGACGACGATGACGACGACGATGACTTCGAAGCCAGCGGAGTATCGCAACCACCACCGGACTGCTGCGAAACCACCGCTTCCTCCTTATGAGGAACTTCCTGTTCCTGATTGGTTAGACGACTCGGCTCCTTTTGCTTTCTAAACCTAGCTCCGGCAATGCGAAACCCAAAGTAGTAACGTGATTTGGGACGTTGATTCCGCTGATTATGATTATTATTATTGTTATCTTCAGTATGCTTCTGCCACGGCGAGGAGTCGCTGCTGGAGGAGAACGAAGATGGAGAAGAAAACGAAATATTCTGAAACCAACGCATGGCTAGAAATCATTCTGAAAAACCATAATAAATTATTCAAATTTGAAATGAAGAAAACTCAAAGAAAATAACGAGACGGACATCCATGGAATTGTGTTTCATTAACAAAAAGGGAGGGGGGGGGGAATGATGTGGGATTACAACGGACGATGATGATGTTCCAAAGGATTGGATGACAATGGAGTTTTTGGTTTCAAAATTCGGATACCGAGAAATCAGTTCGATTCCTTTTATGAAACATTACGCGGAAGCCTTTTTATTTTTAAAGAGTTTTATAAAAATATCTTAGCCTTTTTTTTATTATGCATCTAGCCGATTTAGCATTTGCTCATCACACCTTTTTATTTTAATAAAAATAAATTCACAATTTTCTTTTTATTTTTGTTCTAATAATAGTTAATTACAACAACGTCTTTATGGTTTAAATTTTAAATTAGTAACAAACATTAAATTTTTTAATTATTAATATCATTTTAATTATGTCTTTCTTGTATAATTATTAATTTAGAATTTAAATATAAATTTGAATATGACACAAAGTATATCTAAAAACTGTTACGATTAAATAGTCAAAATTAATTAATTTAATTTATTGACTTAAGATGTAAAAAAATTATAAGTTTAATTAATTTTTTCTTTCAAAAATTCAAAGATTTTTTTTTATAATTTTAAACATATTTTTTAAACACATAATTTTTTTTGTTCGGCTTGTGAGTGTAACAAAATATAGTTTTATATATTTTTGTTGGCTTATAACATAAAATAACCATTGGAATTGACAAATTTGGTCGAATTAATTTTTGAACGAAGCCATTAAATTAATCTCTGAACTTGACAAATGTGTTACCAAAATATAGTGTTATATACATAACTCAATAAACTTGATCAAGTTGATCTCCGAACTTGACAAATGTGATTAAGTTGACTCATGCTCTTTTTTATATAAGCTTATAAACTCATAAGCCAATTTGACACCAAAAATAAGTTCAAGGACCAATCTGACTTGTCCATTATCAAAATAAATTTTAAAAACAATTTGACAAAACTTACAAAAAAAAGAAACTTTTTTGTGTTATAAGCTCTCCTTTTTTTAATGTATGTTGTGAATATTCTATAACTAGCAAATGAGCAGTTTTTGACACATTCAAGTGCCTGCGACTTGGGGACGATAAACGAGCAGGTCGGGTGCAGATATCTCTTTTTTCATATTCATATTCATATTCACCTAAAATTTTTATATTCACCATCTACCCATTACCTACAGCGGGTATAATTTTTAAATTTATACCCGTCCCCACGGGTACATTCTCAAATCTACCCCCACCCCCACTATCCAACTAGATACCCATCACCCACCTCGTACCCGTCTGTATCCTCCTGACGAAAATCTACTAATATCGAATTATGTAAAAACAAATCATAAAATTTTATAAAGAAGAGTGAAGCTTCGCATACTTTATTGATTGATCAAGTGCTTATATATAATACATTTACATCGGTATAAATTTAATTACAGCTAACTAACTAACTATAGCTAACTTAACTAAAAGCACATTTACAACGATATAAACTCTATTTAACTACAACTAGCTAGCTAACTATGGACAAAACATATATTTACACATATATAAATTCTACTTAACTTAAGCATGTTTGGTTAAATTATAAGGCACATCCTTTAAAATCTTAGAGTTTACAAAATAGTATTTCAACTTATTTTTAAATTCATAATGGTCAAAAATTCATATGGTGAGTAGTTAGTGGGCGGATGCGAGACGGGTGAATGCAGAAAAATACGGTGCGAGTAAGGTCTCAAATCCATAACCTACCCACTACCCATGGCGGGTATAACTTTTTACACCCACACCCGCCCATTGCCCACCAAACTCATACCTATTCTTGTTCCAACTAGAGCAGGTGCAGTGCGAAATTGTACCCGTCTGCCATCTACCCATAGTCATTGGCAAATAGAAATCTAAGAATGCTAATTTCAGAGTATCATATATGGATAGCAGATATGCATCCAATACGAATATACACAATTTTGCTAAATTTATTCATATATTAAAAAGATCATATCCCATATCCGTGATCGAATATGCGTCACATCAATACCGGATAAGTGTAATATACACTACTGTATATAAAAAACGAAGAGCTCAAATACCATCACTTGAGATAAGATAGCATCAACATTCAAAACAAACATAAAGTAATATGTAATGAACAAAAATTTCAGTATCTGAATTTATACTTCATCTAAACCAGATGCAGAAAACTAAAATTCTGCAGAATCTACAATAATAAACTAACCATTTCACAGGAACCAGCTCCTCTTGATGTTACTTTGAAACAGCTAAAGACACAAGCTCAGTTCGAAATACATTCTTAAATGTTAAATGCCTTCTCTTGGGAAATCTCAAAGCACCACATCGAGAAATATCAGAATTATTCTTGAAATTCATTTTTATCTAGTGAGTTATGCATCATTGGTCTCGTCTCGTTCTTCTTTAGCTATACCTTCATGGGCTCGGAATTTTCAGAATATATTGGCACAATCTTACATATAGGCGTGCTTTCATTCTTGCTTAGAAGCTTCAAGGATGGATGAACCTTGATATCATGCATCAACACTCTATCACCGATATCTAATTTGCTCACATCCACCTCGATTTTTTGAGGAATGTGTTCAGCCGGGCATTGAAACTTTAGACTACTTCTTATCCTGTTAAAGTAGCCACCTGTTATGGCATCAACGTATCATCAAAAGACCAAGTATAATCTGATTGTCAAAACTTCAATGAGATTTAGCATCGACAAAGCAAAGAGAGATATACTTGTAAATCCCACATTTATATAGTGAAAAGGGGAATGATAATAAGGCTAACATCAAACAGTTTCTCCACAACCAACATGAAAGCTTGCATTAAGACACTGATAAGTATCACCGTTGTCTGATTTACATGGTAGTTCCCAACAAAAAAAATGAGTAAAGGATATACGAAGGCAACGAAAAAATGGTAAGGAGACACCATATGACTGTTCATGTTCTTGTGCATTACCGCTTGCAATGAGATATTCGATAAGTTAACATCATTTAGTGCAACCATAAAAAAGTGAAATGCAAATGAGCAAGAGAGTAAGTGGATAGCAAGGGGCAAAGCTCCAAGAATTGGTAAGGCTAATAATACCCAAGACCGATAAGAAATTGTAAAGGGGAAAACATTAATGTATATATTTAACAAATTCTAATGCTATAAAACTGAATAACAAATTGTAGGATCTAACTTAATTATCCATGGCAGAACACTAAAAATGTGATTTATAAACACCAGAAGTTTCAAAATCATATACAAACACATATGCAGGAAGATGCTCACATGTAACTCATGTCAGACACAATCCAAGTAACATAACCGACTACCAGGTGAGCACTGTGCAGTACTGAGTATGATCAGAAAGGAAGACTTGATAAAGCCTTACTATTTTTTTACTGAACTTTCTAAAACACAAAACACTTTACCCAACTTCAGACAGTTTCTGGCCAAAAACACAATTTCAGATTGACTTAGTGTTTTCATCTAAATGGATCAGTGGACAAGAAAATAGACATCACATAGTAAAATTTACATCTTGGATAATATTAACATCGATCAAACAAAGATGAAATGGGATCAACTGCAGTAAATTTTATACCTTTCTTAAGACCAGGGCAACCCTCTAATCCTTTGAAAACAACAGGCACATCAACCTTCAGCTCAGTCCCTTCATCCGCCCAAACAAACACCAAATTCAATATTTTACCAGTCTCATCGTCCCTGTGGATCTATAAAAACACCCCAAAAATCAAAATTTGAACTTGGGTAACAATAAAAGCTATTTTTTTTTAGAAAAAGACCTTACCTTGATAGGTAAAACTCTCCCCGATTCAAATAAGACTGAAGACCCAGAACCGGCCCGGATCTGAAGCTGGAACGTCGTGGAACAAAAGAAAGGGAGTTCAACCGATTTGATAATGGATCGAATCTGCTTTCCTTCGGTGGTCAAAAGTTGTTTCCTTGACGGGGAACGGTTACTTGGGTTTTTCTCTAGCAAGGCCTGAGAGAAAACCACAGCGGGGATTCTACCTTGGGCTCTATCACGGCAGGAGATACGGCTGCCGGTGCATTCCCGAGGGATGGCTTGAATGGTGTGGTAATGGTGGGAGTTCGCCGGTGATGTTTGGACCACCGTTTTCAGGGCGCGCCACAGCCTGGACATTCGGCTGGAGTGTGGGCTGTTGACAGTTGCTGCGAGTTAGTGTGAATTCTGGAAATGAGGGTTTTGCGGATGGTTAGGTATTTGGGGTTTAAGAATTGGGTCAATTTTAGGGCTTGTTTTAGGTATAATATATACCCAGATCGAAAATTCGAAAGATCAAGTTCAAGCCCAGTGGTGCTTTTGAAAGAACAAGTAAGACTTGAGCTTAGAACATTATGAAACATTGGTCCAATTACAAATATGATGAAACAACAATAATGTCCTTAAGTTAATGTTAGTTATTCTGTTATTTTCTACTACGTTATCATTTTTTTTTTAAAATACAAAAAGTTTGTTTGTCCGTATTATAATACTTTCTTTTTACATTTTAATGTATTTCTTATTTTTTCCTGACATGATAGAAAAAGACAAAAATAACTTACCTCAACATTCTGACCACGATGAAATAGTTGACGTTAGCCTAATGGTTCGATATCATTGCATCACATTCGAGTCAATTTGACAAAAATAAAAGTTTAATGCTCGGAAATAAAATAAAAGTTTAAGAGCTAAACTAGCATACTAATAAACTTAGAGGACCAGAAAGGTTATTCTACCTTAGTTTTTTAACTTTTATGATCGAGAATTGTATTCTTATAAAAAATGAATTTAAGTTTAAAAGTTTATGATGATGTATAAATATTTAATTTAATGATGAGATTTACTAATTGACCTAGTGACCAAGGATGTTTATGTTGAATCATCTTGTATGATTCAATTTCTAGCATTTATTTGAGAATGTAATATCTTTATTTAATAAAAAAATATTTAATTTAATGATGATATATAAAATTATACATCGTAAATACATCAAATATTAATCTTTTTATTTTTTTTGTTAATATAGTGGAAGCATTAGAACAGGGAGAGGCGCCTAGCCAGCTTTCGCACCATATCAGTAAGTTCTGCAGGAACGTGCTGGAACTTCAAGACTCCAACAGGGGCACCACGGCATAGAGCAACAATCCTGTCTACCACCATATTCTTTTCACGACTAATACGTAGAACCTGCACATTCCAAGACTGAGCCAAGATCACAAAGATCGCCTCCACCAACGAGCTACCTTCAAGGGCATCAGAGTCGAGCTATAAAATTTGAGCCACACCTCGATTGTCCGTTTCCAACTGCACTTGTATAAATCCAAGCCTCTAAGCATGTAAGAGAGTATCATGAGCTGCCCATAGCTCATCCATAAGCACTGAACATCGATCAATACTACGAGAGAACCCGTAGATCCAATCTCCTTGATCATCCCGTAACACTCCCTCGGCAGCTGTCATATTGTCTGATCCACGAACCGCACCGTCAGAGTTTGATTTGATCCATCCCACCAGAGGCTTTAGCCATGGGATGTCCACCGGACCGGCCTGTCTCACAGCTGAGAGTGGCTCGAAAAAAACAGCCACATGCTCAACCACAAGCCTCTCACAACAAGACCGAAAATCACCTCAAAAAACTCAACTGTCATCCATAAGAAGACTGCATCGATGTTTCAACATTATCCAACAGAACACCGCAAAATATTCTTTCCAATTGGTCAAATTACGAGCAAAATTAGTGGCATCACGGAGGTTAATTTCCATCCAAGCTTCATAAGGCGTCGCTAGGAACACATTCAGTCTATTTGGCTTAATCATATTCCTCTGTATCGATCTTGCCATTGTACAATCACGTAAAACATGGTCCATCCTTTCTGCACCTCTCTGACAAAGAGAACAAGTATCCAAGGCAGCAAGGTGCCTTTACTTTCGTTCAACGTTCGTCAGTAGGCAATCATGAACCGCGAGCCAAAGAAACACCCTATTCCTTTGTGGTAAATGCATGTTCCAGATTACTTTCCAATCAAATTGATGGCTATCCTCAATGAAACTATCGAGAGCAGCATATGTCGATTTAGAAGAAAAACGACGATCTTGTTCCCAATGCCAACTAGAGAGATCATGTCCGATGTAACACCCTTAACGTATACTCGTAGGCCGAATATACATTAAAGATGTTACGAAATCGTTGGAAGAAATCTTAACTTGTAAATTTTTTTTAATCAAAATTTAACTTATAGTTTAACTCTTTCTCGGTTTTAAATTAAAATATGTCGTCTAGATGCAGCTAGTTTTGACCCTGAATTTTTTTACAAAACTTATAATTGAGTTATTAAAATAAAAATGCAACTCAGGGTAAAAACTATGTGTGCTGCCTAGACCTTTTCTTAGTTATAAAATTTCTACACGATTAGGGGTAAACTATATTTAATTGTACCAAAGTTCAATGCAACTATTAGCAAACTATATTTCTAAACTTATTCATCATAAAAGTATATATTTAAGTTATAAACTTATACTTTAAACAGCTCAACTTAAAAAATATTTACATGCCCGCTAGATATCAAATTACGATAAAGATGTACTTACTGTATCTTATTGCAGTAACTTGACTTTCCAAAAGAACAGCTCCTCCTTGTTAATCTACTTCGGAGAACCTACATGTGAAATAAAACACACGCTAAGTACGAACTTAGAAGGCATTTAACACATTTATCATAACATGAAGAGATGCATTACAGTGTGTTGTATAAAAGTGCATTACAATTTCTGTAAGATGGCAAGCATTTCACAACATAATAGTATCATGTATCATGACTATCTTAAGAATCATGTCATCTATTAATTCTGTCATAGAATCATGATATCAATGGTTCATGATCATCAAGTAGTTATGCTTTCATTACGTAATCATTGGTAAATCATATTCTGAAACATGGTCATACTTTCATCATGCAATTATTTGCATATCATATTCTATAACATAGTCATACTTTCATCATGAAACTATTTGCATATCATATCCTTTAACATAGCCCAAAGTATATTATATGAGACCAAGGTACGCGAGTCATCTTGATAAGACACCATAGTGTCTACGATGCCGTAGCGTCTGCATCGCCGAAGCGACTGAGATGAGTACGTACTCGAGGACTCTCTTTGCTCCTCATATAATCAAGGACACTCTTTGCTCCTTATAATCGCACATTTTGTGCTAACAACTCCAAAGTATCTGATCAATGCCGTAGCGTCTAAGCCGACACCGAAGTGTCTAAACATCACCGTAGTGACTGAAAAGTACCGTAGTGCTAGGACACAGCTGCTAGGACTCTATGGATATCCAACTATACCAAAGACTTCACAATAGTACTTGGGCAAAATCAACATTATAATCAACATTTCATTTTCAAAGCATTTTATGATATATAGCCCAAAGTACAATTTCATGTGAATCCTATGGTATACGAGTCATTATAACGACACCGTAGTGTCTGCAATGCCGTAGCGTTTGATGGTGAGTACGTACTCGAGGACGCCCTTTGCTTCTCATTATCGCACCTTTTGTGCTAGTCGACACCGAAGTTTCTAAACATCACCGAAGTGACTACAACGCCGTAGCGTCTGATGTCAACACCTGAACTCTCATACATAAATACTTGGGAATTTCATCTTATTGTCAATCAATTATCATTATTCATGTAATCATGCAACTTGTTATCATATTTTATCAATAAACACAATTCATCATCATTTATGCAAACAATAGTTCGTACCTTGTACTCCGTTAAGCTTGCTATACCGAGTCATGCATCATATCATTTATTTTAAAAAGTAATGCAATGTTATTTCTAAATTTGGGTTGACTTTTCACAAGTCTTCCCCTTTTTAATATAATACACAAATAGAAATGCACTCACTTGGGCCATTTATTAGCATGCCTCACTAAATTCTACTCGATCTTTTCCTTCATAGTACCTCAAATCTTCTTTTGATTCGGATTTAACTTCATTAACCACATGAATATAAACAAACATTTGTTAGATTCACTTCTAACAATATTTCAATCAAGCTATCTAATCATTTAACATAAATTTTTTCCATAATTTTCCTTCCTTCTTTATACCGTCAAAAAATTCATTTTGGTCTTTAATGACCATTTTGAACTTCCAATAATTCTTCCGAGCTTGTTATCAAACATTTAGATACAAAATGTATCAAATTCTATTTTCTGGCAACTTGTCCTACCCTCAGAGTTTTACTTCTAAAGATCATAATACACATTGGATGTTAATATCCTTCATACTGTAAAAACTAGATTTGATAAAGATTCTAACGGTATAAGCCACATAAATTAATAAAATCTACAAAAATTATGAAAATCTTCAAACTCCCGTCACAGAGCTGTCCTGACAGAAACTGCTCTATAAATTTTCCGACCTTCATTCGATTAAAAATTCATATCTTTTAACTCGGAAATCGAAATCAGTTTTCGTTTGTTGGAAACGAAACTAGACGAACAAATATTTACATCGATATAAAATTCATCATCTAAATTTTTTTGTAGAATTTATGGTGAATTTTCGAAGTCACTGCCAAAATTCAATCTTCTACATAGCTTTCTATAATTAACTTCTAATTTATACTAACTTCTTCTTATTTTTCTACTTGTCAATTTAGTCCATCACTTGCTTCAAACCACTAATTCATCATCTTCTTCATCAAATAATTATTCAAAATAATTCCCTCTATTTTTCTTTCTTTGCCAAAATAGTCACTAAAATGCAAAGGTAAGGATTTAAACTTCTTAACTTTGCAATTTAGTCCTCAAATCAACATTACCAACTTAATTCTATTATTTTAACTAAAAAATCAGATTTATTCCCCATCCAAGAATTCATTTCCTATTTGGTCACTTGATTTTGGCAAATTATCAAAATAGTCACTAATTCGATTAAACATCGGTTTAGCATTCTAACATCAATTTCACATCTCCAACATCATTAATTACATAAATACACTCCAATTTCATAAAATTCAGATTCGGTCCCTTAACTTTGAAGCTTGCCGAATTGGTCCATATATATTTAACTTAGGGTTTTGCTTCCAAACAACAAATCAAGCTTACTAGATCATTAATCCAACATCACAAACCCTAAGATAGACTTAAATCCATAAACCCTAATCTTCTCTAGACAAACCAAAATATGCAGGGTTTAAATCCTAACTCAATAACATGATTTTAACATCATATAAGCTTGATTCCAACTTAAATTCAACCATGGAATCATAAAATTTCAAAAGCCCCAATTTTGTTCATAAACCTTAATTTCATTCTCATGTAAAATTTTCATCAATCAAGCATGTATTCCATGAATTAATTACATCAAAAAATAGAGCTTGAAGAGTAGAACAACTTTGCAGGTCGAAAGATTACCTGAAAATTGAGTTTTAGGGTTTGAATCGAGCTTGGAAAATTTTCTCCCTTTTTCCCCTGAAATTTTCAAAATTTTGAAAAGATGAAGAAGGATTCATCTTTTGGCCTTTTAATTTTTAAATTGCTCCAATTATGCCACTTTTATTATGTAAATAAATTTTAAATTCATTTAAATAGGGAAATTACAAAATTGCCCTTTTATCCAACGGTTGAAATTGATTTTATCATCAATCAAGGGCCAAGATTTAAATCTTCAATTTTTTTTCTTCAAAAAATAGCCCTTGTAACTTCAAATATTTCAAAATTGCCACCCTTGCCAAATAACTAATATTCCCTCCAACTATTCTTTATTTACTAGTTTGTCATTCTTGTAAAAATTCAACTAAGTCTAGTTGGAATCCAACCAAATACAATAAAATACTCATAAAATAGTATTTTATGAAATTTTCATAACTTTTGGAACTATCTTTAAAATTCTAATTCGACCGATGTACCGATAATTACTAGGAATTTTATCGGATACAATCCCTCTTGGAAATTTTATAACAATAACCATTACAAATATTATTGACTCGTGCTGAATCCTTTTTATCAGTCAAAAATACTAACATGGAACCTTCCAAGTCGGTCACCATCCTTGTGCTACTCTGATCTGAGCACGCTTAACAATTTTTCATTCGATCCAACTACGATTTCCAAATTTCTGAACTTTATCGCTTTATATCCATTAATATAAGCTTCGTACGAAAAATTCGAGTAGCACGGAAATGTTACTATTGGGGTAAACTATTCATTTACGGGGTCAAAATACATAACTTTTGAAAATTACACTTTGGTCCCTAAACTTTTCCAAAGTTTACACTTTAACCCCTAGACTTTCAAAATTTACATTTTGGTCACTAATAAAAAGTTGGGACATTAAATCCGAGCTCATTGCTAGGGGCCTTAACAGTTGCAACTATCTGTAGAATCTACTAGGGGAGAAAAGAGGAGAGGCATCCCCAATCCTAATCACTTGTTGCATCAACCATTTCGCATATAGCTATAGGGGCTGGAGTTTTAGACGCATAACATGAGAAGACCAAACGACTCTCGAATCTAACCAATGGTCATACCAAAAATCTATATTAGCACTAGCTCGAATATGCCAACATATACTTTCCTTCATCTCATCCCATATCTCGCACAACCCCTTCCATAGTCTCGAAGAGTTAGTATGTCGTAGGATAAAAACATCATCTCTGACCACCCATACTTGGATTTTTATCACCCGAACCCATAATTTATCTTTATCTGCAACTATTTGATATCCGATTTTTATCATGAAGGCCTTATTTTGCTGATGTAGGTTCTTAAAACCCAGGCCACCATCACTTAAGGGTTGTCGAGTCTTGTCCTACTTAACCAATGCCATACACGTACCACCATTTTTAGAACCCCAAACAAACTTGCGAATGAGTTTTTCCATATCATCGCACACCCTTTTCGGGATTCAAGGTGATTACATTACGTACATTGGTATTGCCTGAAGTACATACTTAGCCAAAGTAATTCTTCCAGCTAAAAACAATCTTCTTGCAGTCCATCCAGTCAAACAAGTAGCCATCTTGACAAGTGCGTAAATAATCTATTTTATATGCCCTTTTTTTTACTTGTCGATAGGGAGTTACACCACTTGCTCTTTAAATGTCATATATATTGGTGTTTTTTACGGGAAAAGTGGTGGTTTGTGGTGCATGCGCATGATTTTAGTAGATGCTAGAGGAGGGCTAGGAGCGAAAAAGTAGCAGATCGTATGGTTGGAGCTGATGAGGTATGAAGAGTTGGAGATGAATCTACTTTTTCCCACATGGACTTTCTCTAAGATACAAAACATTAAATATAGCGGAGAATCAATGGCTTTCTTTAATGAAACCACGTGCACTTTAGGGTTATTAAACCCTAGTTTTACCCCTATATAAGAGAGACTTGGACGTTACTTCAAAAGGGAGGAAGATTACAGACAACAGTCATAGTCTAAAGCTTATGGAGAACCACCAGGGTGGAAGACTAGAGAATTCTCCTCATGACAGATGCCATCGAGAGAGGCCAATGGAGTGGTAGACCAGCAGCATAATGGATGACACAGAGGGAGTTTGTCGAGGATGCTCGACTTTTTCTTTTCCTTTGCTTGACAAACTACCATACTTAAATTTTTTATTATGGATGTTTTAGGCTTAGATATGAGCTAAATACTTTAGTTGGGATTACTGGTTCCCAGGATTTTATGTTTTGATTACTTTATAATGATATAGTTGTTTTTCCTTTGTCTATTATGTTTATTGTTCTTCATGCGTAGTTATTGTAAGGGCTATCGAGAGGCTTTTTAACTATTGATTTATGGCTCAATATCGAGAGAGTTAGGTTATACAAACGTGAACAATGGGGCTAAACTGTTAACTTAGTTCTAATCCAGCTTAGACATAAGTTTAGGGTTTCAACGACTAAAAGGGAGTTCTTAAACAAATAATAGAGTTGCTAGGGGTTCAATCAGACATATATTACTTTAGTTCCAATATTATTAAATTCTAGGCATGGAGAGAGTCAGAAGTTCATTAGAAAATCTTGTCGAGTAGATAAAGATCTTAATGGTTTAGGCAGACATGTATTGCCAATCGCTATAGCATTGTAATAGGTAAGCAAGCATATATCCTTAGCAATAAGCCCAACTTACATAATTATATGTTTTTTGCCGTAGATATTCGTCTTAATCATAGCTATCTTTAATTTAATTGTTTTAGTTTTAATTAAACCTTCAATCACCAATACTTGCAAACACATTCTTATGCATAATAACTTCATAGTTACCAATCCGATACTCGTGGGTACGACACTCTACTCATCACTTTATTACTTGATTCGACGAGTATACTTGCTTTAAAGTGCATCACTATTCGACAAGTATCAAGTTTTTAGCGTCGTTGTCGGGGATTGTCAATTGATAATTATGTTGTAATTGCGCTTAGGACTTTAATTTATTTACATTTAATTTTTTTCTTGTTTTTGTTTTTCTTTCTCATGTACATTCTAGTGCATGACCAGAAGATCCAACACACAACATATTCTTCCATTAAACCCTTTTCACTAAAGAACGTTGAGGAATCTACATCGAGAAAAAAGAATATGGTGAATGACAACAAAGTGAACAACCCAGTGAACGTGCATAATCAAGAAGTTCACCCATTCGATGGAAAAAGAGTTATTGGAGTGGTCCAAAATAATGACCAAGTACAACGGGAGGATCCACCACCTGTCAGACCTAGAAGGCCCATTAGGTTGGAGATAGAGCTTGTTATCAACAATCTTAATCCATCGATTGTGGTACCTGATCTAGGGACAACTCACTTTGAGCTAAATCCCGTTATGTTCAACATGCTCAACAACATTGGACAATTTGGAGGATCAACAAGAGAGGATGCTCGGGAGCACATTCAAGCTTTCATGGAATTTTGCGATTGTTTTCGCCAACCAGGGATTCCAGATAATGTTTTGCGCCTCAAGTTATTTCCCTAATCCTTGCGAGAACGAGCCAGGGCATGGTTGAAGACTTATTCTTTAGGATCTATTACATCATAAGATGATATGTGCATCAAGTTTTTTCTTAGATATGATCCACCGAACATGCATAATCAGAAGTGAAGCGACATCATCTCCTTTCAAAAATATGATAATGAGTCCATGTATAAAGTATGGGATAGATATAAGAACATGCTACGCAAGTGCTCAATCCTTGGATTCCACGATTGGCTACAAATCATGGCGTTCTATAACGGCGTCAATGTACCAACATGAATGATGATTGACTCGTCATCTAATGGTACTTTGCTTGACAGAGAACCTGATAAGGCTTTTATGATACTTAACCAGATAGCAAATGTCGAATACCAGTTACCAAGGAGAGATTGAAGCCCAAAACTAAAACTTTTGGAACACTGCAGTTAGATGATTCTCAAAATGTAGCAGCTTAGCTCTCCACCATCGCCAACCTGCTCAAGAACATGCAAGGGCCATCCAATGTCCGGGAGACCAAGGTGGTGCAATACACTTGTGAGCACTGTGATGGGGAACATCAGTCAAGTGAATACCCTCAACAATAAGAATCTAGATGATACGTAGGGAACATCAACTGTAACAACAATCCCTACTCCAACACCTATAACCCAGGGTAGAGGCAACATCTAAATTTTGGTTAGGGAGGTAAAAAGGAAATTCAGGAGTACAACAGAATGCCAAAAATGAACCTCATGGATTCCAAAAAAAGACTTAGAGGCAGAACCAAGGATCTTCTAACTCTAATTCTAATTCTTTTGATAATTTATATCAAAATTTTATGGAAACTGCCCGAGTTATTTTGCAGGATCAAGCAACCTACTTGAAGAACCATGGTGACATGCTCACAATGTAGGCTGTCATGTTGCAAAACAAAACCACCTTTATATGATCCTTAGAGACACAAGCGGGGCAGATTGCCCAAATGTTGAAAGTGTGACCACGGCTTACCTATTGATACTAAAGTCACTAAGGTCTTTAATGAAGAGCAATGCAATGTTATCACACTATGTACTGGCACGCAGCTGAGGACAAAAGCCAAGTTTGGGGGAGTTTTTAACGTACCTCCTACTCTAAGTAGGCCATCCACCAATGCTCTTGTACCTAAGAAACTAGATTTTGTGTCTAAGATAGTGTGTGACCTTGCTACTAATGGCAAGAAAGATGATACTAAGGATGCTCCTGCATCCAGTAAAACACAAGATGAACCTAGACCACCACCTCTATTCCCATAGTGATTGAAAGCTCAGAAGCAAGATGTTTAGTACCAAAAGTTCCAGAACATGCTCAAAAAATTGTACATCAATGTCCTACTCCTGGAGGCCATTGATTTGATGTCGATCTATGCAAATTTTTTGAAAGAGATCATGAAAAAGAAAAGGATGGTAGGTGAAGTTGAAATTGTTGCTATTACGGGTGAGTGTGTGGCTGTGTTAAGTGATTTTCCACCCAAGATGAAGGTCACCGATAGTTTTACCATTCCATGCTCCATAGGCCATAACTATTCTGGCCGCGCTCTATGTGATCTCAATGCAAGTGTAAATTTGATGCCAAAATCTATGTTTAAATGACTAGGGACGAGAAAAGCAAAGTATACATTGGTGATCCTTCAGTTGTTCGATCAATCTAAAATCTGACCCGATGGTAGATTTGAAGATGTTCTTGTAAAGGTAGATAGGTTTGTCTTCACGACAAACTTTATCATCCTTGACTGTAATGTTGATGAGAATGCTCCCATTATTCTAGAGAGACCAATCTTTGCCACCAAGCATATTGTGATTGATTGTGAGAAAAGTGAATTCACCATAAAGATGAACAACCAAAAGATCACATTCAACGTCTTTAGCACACTCAATTACACGGGATGACTATGAAGAATGATGGCTTATAAACACCAATGAAGCCTTAGTCAAAGAAATTTTGCTCGAGATGTGTTACAACAATGTGCTTACTACTAGAGAGCAAGCTGATTTTGATGAGGCCATAAATGCAACTGACAGAGAAGGTAAGGTTGAGATTGAATAATCCAATGTTGTACTTACTAGACCAGGTATAACTTTTGAACCTTTGGATTATACTAAGTTCAAATCTACCAAGCCATCACTTGAGTATCTATTAATACTTGAACTTAAACCTCTTCCCCCTCAATTGAAGTATGCATTTTTAGGGGAAAATAATACACTGCTTGTTGTTATATCTGCTCGCTTAAAACCTGATCAAGAAGCTAAACTGCTAACTGTCTTATCACAACACAAGAAAGATATTGGTTAGACTATTGCTGATATAAAAGGTATAAGCCTCACTTTGTGTATGCATAAGATTTTGCTTGCAGATGAACAAAATAGCTCGATAGAACCACATAGGAGACTAAATCCCATCATGAAAACTATGGTCATGAAGGAAATTATCAAGTGGCTCGATGCTGAGATCATCTATCCTATTTCAGATATCTTATGAGTGAGTCTTGTCCAGTGAGTGCCCAAGAAAGGAGAAATAAATACGATCAAGAATGATGCCGATAAACTTCTCCCTACTCAAACTGTTACTGGATGACAAATCTATATTGACTATCAAAAGCTAAACGAAGCTACGAAAATGAACAATTTCTACTGTCGTTTATTGATCAAATGCTTGACAAGCTAGAAGGGAAAACCCTACTATTACTTTCTAGACGGATACTCTGGATACAACCAGATTGTAATCGCACCGGATGACTAAGAGAAGACTAGAGGTGGCAAACGGGTCATTCGGTTCGGGTCATTTTGGGTCTGATATTATTCTGTTCAAATTCATTTTCATTTCAGTTCAGTTTGGTTTTAGTTCGAGTCTACTATGATTCGGGTCATTTCAGGTCGGTTGATTTTCGGTTCGATTATTTTTGGTTTGGTTATTTTCGATTTGGTTTATTTCGGTTTGGGTTAATTTCGGGTCAATGAGAGATCCGTCGGTTTTAATCGAGTTTTTAGGCCAGTAAATTTTTTACACCCTGTATATAGATTATAAAGTCAATATATTTAACTTTTTGGTGAGTTGTGCGGCTGTTCATATCATATCTTTATTTATTTCTATTAATATCTTTTCTATATTTCAGTTTGCCTTTGGTTCGGGTCTATTCGGTTTGGGTCCATTCGGTTCAGTTGAAAATCGATTCGGGTCCATTTCGGTTTAACTAAAATTTAGATCGGTTTCATCAGTTCAGTTTGTTTCGGTTTCAGATCAAATTTTGGGTCATCATGTTCAGGTCGATTTTGGGTCTCGGTTCGAGTAAATTGGTTATATTTTCGGGTCCCGGGTCAAGTTTTCCAGGTCTAGAGAAGACAATATTCACATTTTCTTATGGTATTTATTCGTTTCCCCGAATGTCTTTTGGTTTATATAACGCTCCAACTACTTTTCAGTGATGTATGATGGCCATTTTCTCAGACATGGTAGATGATTTCCTGGAGATTTTTACGAATAATTTCTCTGTTTATGGAGACTTTTTCAATCATTGTCAGGGCAACCTCGAAAAGGTGTTAAAACGCTGCAATGGCGTTGATATGGTGCTTAACTTGGAAAAATGCCTTTTTATGGTGTCAGAAGGCATCATCTTAGGCCACCGTATTTCTGATAAAGGCATCGAAGTAGATAAAGCTAAGATTGAAGTTATAGAGAAGCTTCTATTGCCAGCGAATGTCAAAGCCATTAGAAGCTTTCTTGGCCATGCTAGTTTCTATAGGAGATTTATCAAAGACTTCTCCAAAATCTCGAAGCCCTTGTGTTTATTTGCTGGAACAAAATAGAGCATTCGAGTTTGATGACCACTAGTGTGCAATATTCAAAACCCTAAGGAATGAACTTATTTTTGCACCAGTGGTAGTACCCCCGATTGGTCACAGCCGTTCAAGCTGATGTGTAATGCAAGCGACTATGCTATTGGTGCTGTTCTTGGACAACACCGTAACAAGGTTTTTCAAGTTATATATTATGCTAGTCATACACTTAATGAGGCACAAGTCAATTACACTACCACTAAAAAAGAATTACTTGTTGTAGTATTTGCATTTGATAAATTTCGGTTATTTTGCACACTGATCATTCTGCCATTAAATACCTAGAAAAAAGATGCTAAACCTAGACTTATTAGATGTATATAACTATTACAAGAATTTGACATTGAGGTAGTTAACAAAAAATATATTGAAAATCAAGTCGCCGACCATCTCTCTAGGTTTGAAAATGCATGTGATACTAATGTTGCATATGATATTAAGGAAGAATTCCATGATGAGAAACTTTTGAAGGCAACGGCTTTTTCATGGTATGCTGATATTGTTAACTTTCTTGTTAGTGGTATTTCCTCTTGTGATCTCAACAGCCAGTGAATAAAGAAATTCCAACATGATGCACGCTATTATTACTGGGATGAGCCTTACTTTTTCAAGCAATATGCTAATCAAATGATCTGGAGATGTATCATTGAGGAAGAACAAGAAGATATCTTATTTGCCACTCTACCCCGTATGGAGGACACTTTGAATGACAAATGACTGATGCGAAGGTCCTACAATCTGGGTTCCATTGTCTAACCCTGTTCCAAGATACCCATGTATACTACAAGGCGTGCGATAGATGTCAGATGACAGGAAACATATCTCGACGCAATGAGCTTCTCATGCAAGTTATCATAGAAGTTGAGCTCTTCGATGTTTGGGGCATTGACTTTATGGGGTTGTTCCCATCATCTAAGAGATAATTGTATATCTTACTCATGGTAGATTACTTGTTCAAATGGGTGAAAGCAGCATGTACAACTAAGAATGATGCAAACATTGTCTTGAGGTTTTTGCACAAGAACATCTTCACCCGTTTTTGAGTCTCTTGAGCTATTATCAATGACGAAAGTAAACATTTTGACAATAAGTTGATCGTTAAGGCATTGCGTCGATATGGAGTCCACCATAAGATAACCATGTCATATTACCCACAAACTAATGGACAAGATGAAGTATCCAATTGAGAAATCAAGCAGATCCTTGAGTAGATGGTAAAACCCAATCAAAGAGAATGGTCTCTAAAGTTGGATAAAGCTCTTTGGGCCTATAAAAGAGAATGGTCTCTAAAGTTGGATAAAGCTCTTTGGGCCTATCAGACTGCATTTAAAACACTGTTGGGAATGTCACCCTATCGACTTGTCTATGGAAAAGCTTGTCACTTACCGGTTGAACTAAAACATAAAGCCTATTGGGCCATCAAGAATATTAACATGATTGTCAACTGGCAGGAGAAAGAAGATTATTGGAATTGAATGAGTTAGACGAAAACCGCTTGAATGCCTATGAGAATACCAAGACCTACAAAGAAAAGACTAAAAGGTGGCATGATGCTAAATTGATGCCCCATTAATTTGTTGAAGGCCAAACTATTCCACTCTACAATTCTCGCTTAAAGCTTTTTTCGGGCAAGTTGAAATCTCGTTGGTCCGACCCATTCCAAGTTGTTAAAGTCTATCCACATAGTGTTGTAGACATTACAAAGTTCAAAGATGGCCTAATCTTCAAAGTCAATGGTCAACATCTGAAGGCTTACAAAGAAGCACCAGTCTAATGTGACAAAACTTCAGTCGCATTACTGGATGTCTAGTACATCCAGTCATATCCTTTACTTTTATCCTATTTTAATTTTTGCATTTATTTTCTGTAATTTTTTTAATTATTCGATTTAGGTTTTATTTAATATGTGTGTTTTGGCAGTTATTACAAGAAATAGACAAAAGGGTTGAATATTCTCCTAAGACACGAGAATATAGACTAATTGCACACTGGTTGGGATTTAGGTATTTGCTTATTAAAAAAAATGAAAAAAAACCCATCCTTAGCCTTCTCCATAATCTATAACTCCACCACACATCGCAACCCCATCCACACGCCGCCTACTTTCACTTTTCCGCTAAACAAAACAATCAACATTAATTGCTGACTTCCATCAATCACTCTCACGACATTTTGCTTCTATGACCATCCATATCATTCTTCCTCAAGTTTTTCATTATCAAAGCAACTCCGATCGTCTGCCAGGGAAACTTATTTCTATTCCTATGATACTTTTAATCTCATACCTCCAACTCCAAATTTACTCTCACAATGGCACAACCAAGAAATAGTCTGAGCCCTCTTTCATCTTTCTTCTTCCAACAGTCATCCTCCGACTATTTTTTGGACTTTGACTCTTTTGCAAAACTTCTGACAATTCTCATATACCGACTCTATTTTACATCCTTTAAGCGACGGTACGGGTTCTTCCAAACTTAAGAACTTCTCCCAGAAGAGAAGTTGGCACGATATGATCGATACATTATCCTCTTCGACAAAGAAAAGTTGGCAGTCATACAATCATATAGATGGAAGAACTTCTCTAAACAACTAGGGCCAATCAACGTTGACTAGGTCAAGGAGTTTTACACTCATTTTGGCCAACGTGGTGATGGTTAGGTATTCTCCAGAGGGCTAAATGTGGACTTTACCCCCACAACTCATCTCCTGCCATTACCAACTGAAGATGTCAGCCAAACTACACACTGGGTTTGTAGCTAATGCCACCGCTGAAACATATACCTGGGTCTTGCGAGACCTTTGTTTTGTAGGAACCACTTGGGAAAGAACATTATCTAATGCTAGGGCAGTGAAATGGTAAAACTTCCTCCCCACCGCTAGATTCTGGGTGAGGTTCATGAATACAAGGCTTCTACCCAGCAAAAATTAGACTACATTCTCTCACCGATGATTGCTACTCCTCCATTATATCCTTCACGGAGTCCTGATCGAACCCTATAAAATTATCTACGGGGCCATCCTAGAATGAGTTGCATCCTAAAAGAAGATGAAAGAATTACCATTCCCCTATCTTACTATAGTATTCTGTCAGAAGGCTGGCATACCTCAATAGAAATGGGACAAAATCCTAAAAGCTCTATTCGGATGGGTACTTTCAGAGGTTCATGAAATTAAGAACCCTAAGCCACCTACACCTAACACTACAACAAAAAGAGACAGCGGCCAAATACTGATGCTGGCACCACCTTCTACCCTGCCAAGAAACAAACGTCCACCTGGATAGAGGCATGGGCATCATTATTAGGAACCGCCACCTAGTAACCCTCTGGGTTAGGTTTTCTTTTCTTATTTTTCTTTTATTTTTAGTTTAGTTTTTTATATTTTTCATCTGCGTATTTGCTTTTCCTTGATTTGTTTTTCTTTTTCTTTTTTTTGTTTCTTTTGCATTGGGAACAATGCTTATATCAAGTTTAGAGGAGTAAATACCCATATATATTAGGTTAAATTTAGGTAAAATTTAAAAATTTAAATATTTTTTGGGACTTGTAAATAGCCTAATATGTATGATAGGTTCCCTTTGTATTGATTCCTTTGATTCTGAAATTACTGTTGCATTGATTATGACTTCCTATGATGAATCTATGTATGTTTTGCAATGAGTTAAGAGCTTTAAGTTTTGAACTTAATACTTAATCTATTGTAGCCCTTAAAAACACATGTTGCATGCATTCTAAAAACTTGAGATATCTTAGGAAACTCTAGGTCAACTTTCTGATGCCGAATCATGAATCAAAATGAATGGACTAATTGCTCAATGTAGCAAAAATAAAGGCTTAAAAACTCCTTAAAAACTAAGAAAATTAATTAAGACTCGATAATTTAAACAAAACTATTGAGGGATACTCTTCTATGCATCTTGCTATCTAAGTACACTAGGTGAGTTGTGTTTGCTCCATTTAACTTTCCCTAATAGGAATGATAGTACTGGCAAAAAAGTGAATGAAAGACTTCACATGATGACATTTCTCGTAGGTCTCGTGGATGGGCTATTTGCTCCACTCCATCTTCAGGTCTGAAGAGTAAGTGTGATAAGCTGAAGCCCCAAGGACACGTTTTTCAAACTTAAATATAAAAAAAGAGTAAAACGATATGCTGAAAAAGAAAACAATATGCAGAGGCAATGATAGAAAGTAGCCCTTAAGTTTCTCTAAGGCTATTAAGTGATGAATGCATGTAACTTAGCACACACCGCACCTACAGTAGATTTGATCTTTTACACAAAAATTGTAAGCTCTAATACATTGCATTGCATGAACATAGCTGAGGAATGAATTACTACTACAACATAACTTAGAATCTCTGTAATCATAGCTCAGTGGAACCTTAAGACTTATGGGTTGTTTACTATCCTTGTTTTCCATTTTAATTTTTTTCTTTCTTCTATTTTGCATTGCTTGAGGACAAGAAACATTTCAAGTTTGGGGGTCTTTGACGAGTGGGTAAACGATTTATTTTGCATGCCATTTTTATTTGTCGTTTGCATGTTTTCAAGCTCATATAGTTTGCATTTAGGTTAGATTGTACATAAATGCATGTAGATAGGGAGTTGCACCACTTGCGCTTTAAATTTCATATATATTGGTGCTTTTTACAAGAAAGCTGGTTGTTTGTGGTGCATGTACAAGATGCTGGTAGATGCTGATGGGGTGCTAGAGCAAAAAAGTAGCAGATCGCATGGCTGGAGCTGTCAAGGCATGAAGAGTTGGAGATGAATATACATTTGCCCACGTAGACTTTCTCCTAGATACGAAACATTAAATATAGTAGGGGAATCAGTGACTTTCTTTAATGAAACCACGTGCACTTTAAGGTTATTAAACCCTAGTTTCACTGCCTATATAAGAGAGACTTGGACGCTACTTCAAAGGGGAGCGCGATTATAGACAACAATCATAGTCTAAAGCTTGTGGAGAACCACCAGGGTGAAATACTAGATAATTCTCCTCACGAGAGACGTTATCGAGAGAAGCTAACGGAGTGGGAGACTTGCAGCAAAGTTAGACGGCACAGAGGGAGTTTGTCGAGGACGCTCGACTCTTTTCTTTTCCTTTCTTGATAAACTATCGTTCCTAATATTTTTATTATGAATGTTTTAGGCTAAAACATGAGCTAAATACTTTAGTTAGGATTATTGCTTCCCAAGATTTTATGTTTTGATTACTTTATAATGCTATAGTAGTTTTTTCTTTATCTATTATTTTCATTGTTCTTCATGCGTAATTATTATGAGAGCTATTGAGATAGGCCTTTTAACTATTGATTTGTGGCTTAATATCGAGAGAGTTAGGTTATACAAATGTGAACAGTGGAGCTAAGCTGTTAACTTAGTTCTAATCTAGCTTAGACATAAGTTTAGGGTTTTAACGACTAAAAGGGAGCTCTTAAATAAATAATAGAGTTGCTAGGGTTCAATCAGACATGTATTACCTTAGTTCCAATATTATTAACCTCTAGGCATCGAGAGAGTCAGAAGTTTATTAGAAAATCCTGTCGAGTAGATAAAGATCTTAATAGTTTACGCAGACATGTATTGCCAGTCGCTATAGCATTGTAATAAGTAATCAAGCATATATCCTTAGCAATAATTCTAGCTTCCATAATTATTTGTTATTTGTCGCAGTAGTTCGTCTTAATCATAGCTATCTTTAATTTAATTGTTTTAGTTTTTGTTAAACCTTCAATCACCAATACTTGCAAACACATTCCATTTCTCTAGTAACTGAAAATTTGTGAGGCTTAAATCGACAGTAGATTCCCCATTCTAAAGAATTTGAGTCAAAATCGACCGTACACATGTCATAATAAAGACGATAAATTTTGCTGGGAGCCCAACTGCATAAAAAGTCTCCTTGATAAAGTTTAACTCTAAGCGATTGTATGCCTTCTCTAAATCTACTTTGATAGCCATCCACGCATTCCTTCTAATTTTGTTTTCCATAGAGTGCATTACCTCTTGCGCGACGATGATGTTAACTGTGATTTAGCTTCCTGGAACGAAACTCGTATGTGTACCATTAATTTGTTTCTCTAAAAGAGGCTTCAATCGGTGCACCAATAGTTTTGTAATGATTTTGTAGAGAATAGTGCTTAAGTTATTTGGCCGCAATTTACTAACAAGCTAAAGATTATCCATCTTCGGTATCAACACAAGAAATGTCTGATTAACCCATTCTTCCAATGTGTCGTGCTCAAAAAACTCCTTAACAAAATGAAATACAGAGGAGCCCACCGTTTCCCAGTTCTTTTGATAAAAGGTGACATGAATACTATCCACCCCTGGAGCTTTTAGTGGAGCCATATCAAAAACAACTTCACGAACTTCCTCCAAAGTTACTTTAGCTAGTAGAGGATGAAGTTCATCATCATTATATTGGTGGAAATCACAAGCAATCTCCACTACAGAACTATGCCTCGGCTCACTTGCAAACAACTTTCAGAAAAATTCCACCACATGGATTTTGAGGGCGTAAGGATAATCGTTCCATGAACCATCTGAGAACTTCAACCGTCTAATTAAATTGTGCTTTCTCCAAATTATTGTAGCTATATAGTAATAAGTAGTGCTTCGATCTCCATTTTCAATCCAAGTCGTACGTGCCTTCTGATGCCACAAGCTTTCCTCTTGAGCTAGAACACAGTCCAACTCCTTTAATTCTATTTCTAAATCCACAAGATGAGAGGCATTCAATCTCTCCAAGGCTTTCTCAATGCCCCTAATTCATGCAATAAGAAGGGTCTTACGTCAGCCAATGTGCCCAAATACATCAAGATTCCACACACGACTTTTGCTTTGGAAATCTAATATATTATCATAGATTGATCTATCTCCATGTCATGCATCTGTCAACATATTCGGAAAGTCTGGATGGTCGTTCCAAGCTGCAACATACTGATAAGGTCGAGCCTAGTTCTCAAATCCTGAAGTTCTCATATCCAGTAACACCGGGATATGATCAGGCCCCAATTTCTGAAGATGGACAACCTCTGAGAGTGCAAACACATCATACCATACAGAATTGCAAAGAAAGCGATCCAGTCATTGTGATAGAGAGTCACATTTTCAAGTGAATTTCAGGCCAGAGAACCCCAAACCAATCAAACTAGATTTAAGCGTAAAGTAACAAAAATGCTTATAGATTTCTATTTGCCGAGTAGACCCCTTTGTCGTTCCGAGAGGCTGCTAATAACATTGAGACTCTGCCTACAATCCACGGCCAGCCTACATCAGGTCCCAATGTTTTGAGTTGTTCCCATAGATTCATCTTAATGCTTGTAGTCAGACTAGCGTATGTAAATGTCACAAAGAAACTCTACTCCCAGAAGATGGTGAACAAATGCCATGAATAAATTGCTTAGAAATAGCGACAACGTCGAATCGTACCAAGCTTCTCCAAAAACCCATATTCCTCTAGAAAATTTATTCGCTTCAACCATGTATGAGAATTCAAAACCCGACCGTCGAATGAGATCATCTGCAATTCTATCACCCACTCGCGGTTCAAATAGAGCAATGATATCCAACTTTTGATTCCTCACCAACAACATAAAATAACGATAAAAGGCAGGTTCAAGAGCCCTATGTATGTTCCAAAATAATAACTTAACCATTAAAATAAATAAAGATAGAGTAGAATGCACCCGAATCATGCCTACATATTGTAATGACCCAAAATTTGGGTTAACAAATCGGGTCTCAGACCCGGGTATTGGGCCTTTATATTGAGAGTCCAATTAAGAAAATTGGATATTGGCCTTGTAGCAAAAAAAAAAGATGAGGAAGATGGGTATTTATTAAATAGTTTTATCCAAGTTGGGGGAAATATTTTTGAAATTTAAAATGGTTATGGGTGGTGAAAAAGAGAGGATAAGATGGGATAAGATACTTTGGAGAGAGAGAGAAAAGTAGGAGAAAAAGTGAGGGGGAGGCTTTGAACTCTGATCTACCGCCACTCGGGCCGCCCTGTACGACACCACCGTAATATTGAGTTCCCCTCACTGAGATGAGTTCGTCGATGGTTAGGGCATCGTCGTCAGATCCACCGTTGACCGAGTCACTATTAACCGTTGACTGAGCTATTATTGACCATTGATCAAGCCTTTATTGACCGTTTACTGAGCCACCGTTGACTGTTGACTTTTTAACCAAAGTTGATTTTTTTTAGGGACCTTAACCGGGGGTTTCTCGAAGTTCTAAGTCCACAGTCCACTTCACCAAATTCAAACCCGGTAGGCTTTTTTTACGTATTTGACTTTGTGAATTGATTAAGGAATACATGGAATTAATGTGTTTTTGTATTCATTTTTATATGAGGGTTATTCGAGATCGGATATCAGACCAAGTGGAGTAATTAGGAAATTTATATGAGGATTTATCACTAACGCTTAAGGTTAGGACACCTCGAACTCTGAAATGCTTCATGAGCATCATAAGCTTAATTGCCTTGCTTGTTAGTGGTTGCAAAATAGGTTGATGATAGATAAGCATGTATTAAGACCGATATTATGAGACTTGTATGTATGAGATGCATGAAGAGTTTAGGAATATTTCGAGACTTGTATGAGCTTTAGAGACCCTGCAGGGTCATTTGAATATTCATATAATTATCTAATTGATTGATTTACATATTGTGTTGCTTGAGTGCTTGAGATATGAATTGGCATGTTCGATAGAGATTATACAAGATGGACCGATAATTGGTAATATCTGAATAATTGATCATAAAGTCGAGAATTGATACTAAATGATTATAAAGCTGGTAATTAATATTAATTGATTAAATGCATTAGTAAATAAACCATAATGACTTTTATAAGCTTTAAGGATCGAATAAAGTATTGTAAAATTATAATTTAAGGAAATGGTACGAACCCGTAAATAGGGTATCGATACGAGCTTTGGTCGCACTAATATGTGATTAGGACTGTATTAGTACGGGTCGACCCATATCGGTATATGTGGAAATTAAAGATTTTTAGTAAACTATTTTTGTATCGGTACACGTATGAGTACCGATACCCAGGGGTACTGTAGCAATACTCAGGCTTGAGTATCGGTACCCATCGAATGGATTAATTAATAATGCTAATAAAAAGATAGAAATTGACTTGAGATATTAATAAGATAATATATATTAATGAGATAATTAATGAGAGTGATTTATGTACACTTCCATAATGATTAATAACTTGGTAAACGTTGAGTGGTTTGATGGTAATAGCAACCGTAGGGATCCTTGGAGGATCGTGTAATGTTGTGTGCTTTGTGGTAGACGTGTCCTTATTATGTGATGATATGGACACTTAGATAGTTGAGTCAACTTTGATTGATGGGATTCGGATACTTAGTGGGATAATGAGTGTGTTGCAACACCATGGTTGAAAATTTTTGAATGTAGGATCCCGATGTTGTGTGAACGGAGGCCTCATTTGAAGATGCTTGATGAGAGATCCTGAGCATGGATGTAGGATCTCGATGTTGTGTGGATGTGGGCATCATCCATATGAGTGTATGATCCCAATAATGTGTGGTAGCAGGCCTCACTCGGAGTGTATAATCCCGATGTTGTGTGGACGCGGGCGTCACTCTAGGTTTATGGTATGACTTGTGTGCTTTCGCTCGGATGATCTGGTGAGATCCCAAGTATGGTTGGGCCTTGTGGGCCATGTATGATGATTTCTTTGATGAGAACATATTTTTAGGCGACTAGTGGTAGTGCCACGTATTTATTTATCTTTCCTTATAGCTCGTACTAGCTTGCATGCATATGTTTATTATTATCATGAAGTATAGTAGAGTAAATGTGTACCACTGAGCTCTGTAAGCTCAGTGCTCAGAATCATTGTTTTCGTACGTAGGTTGACCGTCGGATCGTGGGTTCAAGGAGCATTATCAGTACATGATTCCAGCATATAGAGGTTTTCAAAGTACGGTACTTGTGTTTGGTGGGCTATGTATTCATAGGACCTTATGTGGTTGAGTCTATAATTTTTGCTTTTGAAACTGTATTTATCAAGTTGAATGTTTAAATGTTTTAATTTAATGTGGAGCTCCTTTATAACGATTTAAATTGTTTATCTAAATATTTTGAAAAATAATTTGTTTGGGCAAAACCCAGTTTGAAAAATTTTGTAGTTTTTGGCTTGAGTTTGATGTCTAAATTATGACATCCTGGTCGGGGTGTTACATATATCATCACTGATATGCTGATCAAAAGCTATGTTCTCACACCACTGTACGTCAGCCGCCACACCCTCAGTTGGGGCCATCCAATTTTGAGACCAACGAAGAAATGCAATCTGCTAATGCTGCTTTCGGTGCCCCTCGATCTTCTCGTTTCTTTGTTTTATGCTTGATCTTTTGTGTTCCCCGAATCCTTAGAACACCTTTAGACGCCCCTTTATTCATTGTACCATGAATTGAACTAGGGAGGACTCGACCATTTTTTTCGGAGCACTAGGCTCCCACCACTAGTTCCAACCTAAACTGTCATGTCTGTCCTTATTTAAAGATGATACAACTGGGATAACCTTGTCTGTCGAGGCCACAGAGGTAACAACATGTTGTGGGGATCCCCCTGATACTTTTTCAACCCCTTGCCTGTATTAGTGTTGGTACCCTGTTTTAAACCCGTATCAATCATTCCCATAGCCTACATCATAGCCCTGCTTGATTCTCAAAACCTTACCATTCTTGCTAGATTTGGCATGGGCAGGCCGACTTGACTGTGCTATAACCAAGGCAGTAGCCCTGTGCCTCTCAGTGTTCTTTTTCATAATCTCAACTGGAGACACTTGCTTTGACACCCTCTCTTATGCAGGAACCTCAGACAAAGATTCGAATTGTGACCCTGACATACATACTGCATATAGGATGGTCAATAAGCCAGTAGTATCTTTTCTACTCACAACCGGCCTCCTTCTCCTATTGACAACATGTATCTATGACCCATAAAGATCCTCAGGTTTCTTTTATACAATATTATCCCTATTCGATGTGGCACTAGTTTTTCTTTTCTGCCCATAAACCTCCTTTGCGTACCCAAACTTACCACACCCATAGCAGATCATTGGCAGACCGTCATATTCTATATCTTATCGTTGTCCATCGATCATAATTCTCGACTTCAACAGCTTGTTCAAGTCTATTATGATTGCTAACCGTGTGAAATAGCCCCTTCTTCCTTCTGTCGTGTTATAATCAATGCGAACAACTTGCCCGATAGCGCTGGCAATATATCAGAATAAGCTCTTGGTATAGTAGCGGTAAGATAGTTTAGGGAGTCGAACCCATGCCATTATCTTCGACAGGTGATCAGCCGAAGGAGAAAAATTTCTACTCCAAGGTTGAACGGTCAGATAAGATTTATAAATCACCCATAGACCGTCAGTTAGAACCCTAAAAAAGTTTTCTTGCGTAAAACAGACAAGGTAATACTCGTTATCCAGGTCAATGAGACTCATTTTCCCACTTAGATTCTAAAGTACTTGGATACGATTCAAGAGGGTGTGATATCCGATAGTCTTACCCAACAACCGAATAATGACTAAATGCGCAAGTTTCGTGTCAATCGCATTATATACTCGATCTGAAAACATAATCTCCGACAATGCTCCATCGCCTTCAATACACACACATGCTTCGGTGACCTCCACGTCCAAATCACTCAGCTGACGGGTTGGGATATCAGTTACCGTGTCTCCTACAAGCATATCACGAAAAGATGGTTTCTTGGTTGCATTATATGTATGAGTTTTAGTAGCGTCTCCTATGGCGATGGGACCATTAATTAGTCCCAGTCTGATTTTCCATTACACGATCTTGTACGCTCTCACGTGAGCCTTCCCCAACAGCGTTACCCATTAAAATATCATATCCAAAAACTATAGTCATTGTCACACTCTCTTCTTCTCAATTACGACCTTTTTTGACAATACACTACGTATCCTAGATCAGAAGGGAACCAGGTCTTTCTAGATTTGTCAGACAATCTCATATTTAGGAGGTTGACCTTTCAGATCCTCGGTCGGTGTCAGTCCTATGTTTCTAGCCGTCAAGCCGCTAGGGTTTTCTATCTTTGTCTAATATTAATCTTTTTATTAATAGATATTGAAACATAAATAGAGTAATTTTATCATTTCTGAATGCTAAACTAAAATTTTGAATTTTAAAGAGAACAAACTTAAACTTTTTCCATCTTTGGTGCGTATTGATAAATTTATTGAGGTTGAGGTAGATGGAGTGCTATTTGTATTAAGGGTAACAGAAATAGAATTTGTTCCTAGGAGGGTGTGTATATGTTTAGGTGATACAAGTGAAGAGGGGGATGATATCTCTAGATCCGAGGAAGATGATATGGAACAACGGGGGTCACAAATGGAGATAAGAGTTAAAAGGGGTGAGCAGGGAGAAGGGATGGGTTCTAAGGATGTTTTTAACATGATTAAGGAGCCTTTACCTATAAGTAATGAGCGATTGGTGGTAGGGGGTAAAATATAAGTGACCAGATTGGAGAAGGGGGTAAGTAAAAGAGTAGTTGCACAATTTTTTCTTGAGAAAATGTGGGTTTGGTAGAGCAAAGTTCAGAAGTGACAGTGGCGTTAGATGTATCGTTATGTGAAAGACAGAATGAAAGCAGTTTTGGTCCGATAGTACCATATGGAACAGATGTGTTAAATGGGCCGAAGGTCATGTCTCTAAGTGCTGAACTAAATACTAGGCCTCTTAATATTGAATTTGTAGTCGATAAGGATTCTATTAAAGAGTTAGTGATCAACAAGGGGAAACTAGAAGTGAAATTCAAGAAAAATAAGAAAAAAAAGAAGAGAACGAGGAAGGCCTCGCAAAAATTCGGTTGATTCACGACAAATTATACTCACAACCTCTTCGAGATCAGATATTATATAGAAATGTAATTTGGCAAAGAGGACGATATCATTTGAGATTTGATGGATCTCATCGCCATAAGAGATCGTGAATAGTGAAGTGTCGGGATAAAGGTTCGACAACACCGTGGCGAGATGATTTGTGTACATGAATCGAAGTTGGAAGAGGTGACAAGTAAGGTGATTCAAAAATTATAGCCATCCGATAAATGGGAATTTGTATTTGCCCCTTCGGTTGGAAGCTTAGGAGGGATAATTATAGTCTGGGAGGCAGATCGATTTGTATTAGAGGACTCGATAGTGGAGAGGAATTTTGTGCTACTTCGTGGTACTTGGGTGAAAGATAATTGGAAGTGTGTGATGGGGACGGTCTATGCTCTGTGTAGGGTTGATGAGCAACGAAGTCTATGGGAGGCGTTACAAGCATGGCATGAGGTTGAACAGCTGTCATGGTGCCTATGTGGTGACTCTAATGTGGTAAGATCGTTGGAGAAGCGAAGGGGATGTTCTAGTGCCATTCAGGGTGTTGAGGCTTTTAATGAATTCATTGAGGGTACAGGTATGATAGATTTACCGATGAAAGGAAATTTTTTTTACTTGGTTTGGAAGTGGAAATTGATGTAGTAAGCTTGATAGATTTCTAGTGTCTAAGTATTGGATGGATAGCTTTGTGGGTATATCAGTTTTTAATCTCCCAATAGGTATTTTTGATCACTCTTCGTTGAAATTGTTGACGAAAGACAAGGATTAGGTAGTGCGGCCGTTTCGCTTCTTAAATTGTTGGATGGACAAGGTAAAGCACGTGAACTGTATAGAGGAGAAATGGCAGTGAATATCTTTTTTTGAAGGGAGTTGTAACATTTTAGAGAAATTTCATACTTTGAGGAAAACAAATTAGAATTTGGCAATGTATATGCACAAATTGAGGCAACGTCTTTGTTGGTTGAGGATTTGGATTCGCAAATTGCAGGTGGCTTGGTGGTGGAAGACGGAGTGGAGGAGAGAAGAAGATTATAGGGGTCATTATGGAAATTACATCAGTACCGAGAATCCATTTGGTGATAAAAATTGCGAGCTCTTTGGTTAAGGGTGGGAGATCGTAACACGAGGTTTTTTTATATTACTTCAAAATTTTGTAGTATGCGCAATCGTATTGATGGGATGCGCTTCAATGGTAAGTGGGTTGAGAAGCCCGAGGTGTTAAAATTTAATATCTTTAAAGTATTTAAGAAGCATTTTGCTACGGGACGGACGCGAGTTTCTTTAGAAGTTGATCTAAATTTTTATACTTTGTCCGATGTAGCGTTCTAAAAAAAGGTGTTTCTCTTGCTAAAAAAAGTATTTTTATTTTAAAAATGATTTCTTCTATAAGATTTTAGAAAAATCGTATTTTATTTAAAAATAGAGTCGCCACCGGTCACTCAAGGTGGACCGGACACCGTAAAAACCAGAGACTTCAAAAATATCGGATTCAAGAGTCGGTTACGGATGGGGAAGGATTAGCACCCCCACACCACCAAAAATTGGTACTTTAATAATTACCGCTTTATTAATATTAAACTTTCCGGATTAAAGTAACGATTAAATTAAAACTCGGTTATAAGTGCGAGTAAATTCTAAAGGCCCAGTTATTCGAGAGTAAACGTCCAACCACTATTACTACACCTGATACTAGCTCCGTTTACGCTCGGATAAAAGGGTACCGCATTGACAATTTATATTCTGAAATGCAACTTAAAACATGGCAGACATAAATAAATATAATGCGATAATCATATAAATAAATACTAACATTATAAAATACTAATCTAACATAAATATTAATCTAACTTAAAATATAATAATAATAATAACAATAATAATAATAATAATAATGCTAATATGAATGCATGGATCATATTAAAATGCATGGAACAATATAAAATATATCATGAAACTAGATGCTAATGGCTAAAATGTACTAATATAAAATGCATGACTAGAATAATATAAAAATGACTAACATGAAGCAAATGCGAAATGTAAGGAAATAAATGTAAATTAACATGAATAATATGCTGGAAATTCGAAGCTAAAATACAGTGACCAAATTGAAATAAAACGAAAATAAAATATACAAAACATGAAAAAAGGACAAAAGAGAAGGGAAACAAAAATACGAGGGACCAGAACTAGAAATAACCCTGGATATGAGTGAAACGGGATTTAAACTGAAGGACTAAGGGTGTAATTAGACCCTAGACAGAAATGAGAACGAGAGAAGAGATGAGGGGCTATTTGTACAATTAACCCATTATCAAACACGCGGATCCTCCCCGGATCCGGGTCACCGCGTCGGGTTGGGCTTCAAAACTACGTCATTTTGCGTCTTTTGGCTGGTTTAATATACAAACATGTTATATTTTTTAACAGTTTAAGAAATAAAACCCTAAAAGCTTTGCAACCCCCACCCCTTTTATTCGAACGACGCTGTTCACGCTCTCAGGATGCCGTTCACCGGCCACGGTGGCCTCACGGCGAGGAACGGTGGGACAACGGTGGAAGAGCAACGCTCCGACTCGCCCGATCAAGGTAAACTTTTGAACTTGACTCTCTTTTTGATTCAGACTTAAAAATGGATTTCGGATGGATTTGATAAAAAAACTCGAAACTACCTTTTATTTATTTCAAAAGTTCTTCACATATTTTTTTAATCTAAAATCCTTACAACATTTTTTGAACTAAAAATCTCCCCTTGTACAAGTTTTTTTTTGAATCTAAAAATAACCCCTTTCTGAACTAAAAATCTGCCCCTTTTATTCTGATCTCATTTGGATTTTATATCCGAATTTTCACAATAAGATATTAACCACTCCCACTATATCTATTTGATGCAGATCTGACCGATAGCCAGATTTCCTGGGATTGGGTCGAGGTATGGGGAAAGTTAGAGTGGTTTGGTCAAGTGGCAGGGGGCTAAGTTGGTATTAGGTTCAGTTTATGGGTGATTTAGGATTATTTTTAAGGTTTACGGGTTAGGGTTTTGGGATTTTGGGTTTATAGTTTTGGGGTTGGTCGCCAGAAATGGTGTACGGCAGCGATGGTGGTTGCGGCAGAGGAGGTGGCAGCTAGGGTTAGCATTAGGGTTTTTATTTGGATAGGGTTTCTATTTGGATCGGGTCGGATCCTTAGATCCGGGTTAGATCTTGGGTTAAAGATTTGGTTTGGGTAATGGGTATTGGTTTGGTTAGTGGGTAAATGGGTTTGGGCGAAATGGGTTATTACATATGCCCCTCTTTGCTCGTTGTTGTGTAACGGCAACGAAACAAAGACTAAAAATGACACATTTCATCCGGTCTGGCTGGTCGTCCCCTCTTGACGTACGTCTTCGTTCTTCTGTAGATCTTCTTTCTCTTTGATGCATGTCTTCTTTCTTGTCTTGGTTGATCTACCTTGTCACTCTTGGGAAGCAAAATCTTCAAAATAGGGGGTTGTCTGTTGGGGAAACAAAATGAGTCTAACTTGCTACATTATTGATAATAAGTTAATACCTAAAAAGAGTTCGACCCAGCTGCAACACTGACGAAGAGGCAGGGTCTACAAAATTCGATAAAGCTGCAACACTGACGAGGAGGTAAGACCGATTGATGAAAGTTCTGATGTCTGATCCAGCTACAACTCTGACGAAGAGACAATACCAGAAAAATGACAACTTCTTCCTTTTCTCTTTTCTCTTTTTCTTTTTCTTCTTTGTTTTCCTTTTCTTTTTGCTTTTTCTTTTCTACTTTTTTCGTTTTGCTCTCTTTTCCTTCTTTTTTTCATTTTTTCTTTTTTTTAGAAATCTTTTTTTTTTGTTTTTTAGATACAACATTGATAAAACTTGAAAGTTGGTAAATTTTGACCAAGCTACAACACCGACGAAAAGGCATGGTCTAAAGTTAGTAATGTTATTCCAGCTACGACACCGACGAAGAGGCAGGATCAAGAGTTAGTGAATTTGGTCTAGCTACAACACCGACGAAGAGGCAATACCGGAAGTTAGTGAATTAGGTTCAGCTACAACACCGATGAAGAGGTAGAACCGAAAGTTAGATTTGACCAAGCTACAACACCGACGAAGAGGCAAGGTCTGAAGATTTGATCCAGCTACAACTCTAACGAAGATGCGAGATCGATGGATGAAAGTTCTGATGTTTGATCCAGCTACAACTCTGACGAAGATGCAGGACCGAAGGATTGAAAGCTCATTTTGATTTTTTTTTCTTTATTTTTTTTCTTTTTTCCTTTTTTTTCTTTTTTTTCTTTCTTTTTTTCTCTTTTTCCCTTTTTTAAGATACAACATTGATACAACTAGAAAATTAGTAAATTTTGACCAAGCTACAACACCGACGATGAGACATGGTCTAAAGTTAGTAATGTTGATCAAGCTACAACACCGACGAAGAGGTGAGATCAAGAGTTAATGGATTTGGTCTAGCTACAACACCGACGAAGAGGCAAGACCGAGAGTTAGTGAATTAGGTTCAGCTACAACACCGACGAAGAGGCAGAACCGAAAGTTAGATTTGACCAAGCTATAACACCGACGAAGAGGCAAGGTCTAAAGATTTGATCCAGATATGACTCTGAAGAAGAGGCAGGATCGAAGAGTTGGTTTCTTTGCGATCAAGCTACGACTCTGACGAAGAGGCGTGACCAGAATTTGGCAAATTTGGTTCAGCTACAACACCGATGAAGAGGCAGAACCAGAAAATTGGATTTGACCAAGCTACAATACCGACGAAGAGGCAAGGTCTGAAGATTTGATCCAGCTACGACTCCGACGAAGAGGCAGGATCAGATGATTTTCTTCTTCTTTTTTTTTGATCAAGCTACAACTCTGACAAAGAGGCATGATCAGACTTTGGCAAATTTGGTTCAGCTGCAACATCGACGAAGAGGCAGAACCTTAAATTTATAAAGTAGGATCTATCCACACCATCAACGGAGGGGTAACATCAGATTTCAGCAACACATATTTTACTATACCATCAACGGAGGAGCAAGATTGGCAAATGATAACAACTTGATTTTCATTTTGATTTGATTTTTTTGGATTCTTTGATTTTTTTTCCTTCTTCCTTTTTTTCTTTTCTTTTGTTTCCTTTTGTTTTTTTATTTTTTTCTTTCTCTTTTTTTATTTTTTTTAATTTTTTTCATCTTTTTTTGATTGGTTTTTTAGCTACAACTATAATAAAAAGGTAAATTCCGAGTAAAATTTAGGTCTAGCTGCAACACCGTCGAAGAGACAAGACCTGGAAAGGATTTGATATGTTACACCACTGACGGAGAGACTAGATCAGCAAAATGTGGAACCCGCTACACCACCGACGGAGAGGTAGGACCGAATGGAAACTTTGATCTGCAACACCGACGAAGACGAGATCTGGATAGTTTTTTGATCTGCTACCACTGATGAAGAGACTAGATCAGCAAAATGTGAGACCCGCTACACCACCGACGGAGAGATATGATCTGAATGGAAAATTCGATCTGCAACACCACCGACGAAGGCAAGATCTAGATTAAGTTGGCGTACCACCACTGACGGAGGCATGATTTGCAAGATGTTGGATGACTGCGCCACTGACAGCGAGACAATGTCTGGAAAAATTTACGCTGCTTTTCTATCGATAGAAGGCAGGGTCTGAAAAGAAATTCTATTGGCAATAGTAGAAATTGGGAGAATGTTGACGTCCGTCACACCATCTTCGGAGGAATAAAATCCTACAAAAGAAAAAAAACATTGGTCAGTAATTGTCAAAGATTTTGTCGCTGATACCTTTTATTTTGGGTGTTTCAGCATCTTCTTCGTGTTTGGCTTCCTTCAAGACTAGGGTTGGCCCTCTTGTCATTGCCCCCATGTTGAGGGTACTCGATCCCTTTCGTAGACCTGTTATGTACAAGCAAGATTGCATGAATGTATCTAATTTTATGTCTAAATGCATGTGTCTACCCTAAATGCATGGTGATTTTGGTGTATGCACTTAATCTAAATGTATGACGTATGCAAAAATAATTCAATGCAAGATAAATGCAACTAAGTGCATGAATGTGATATGATGATTTTTTCCCCTCAAATAGATGCCCCTGACTCCTCACTGGTCCTATCAGGATCTTGATCTTTTACGTGTGACGGTGCCCTAACCTCTTCTTAGGTTCGATCATCCATCTGGGTGCATGCCCAACATTTTGTCCGTTCTTATGCTATCGTATGAAATTGCTCTTGAATTTGACACTTTGAGTGCTGATTCTATTGTCCCCTAAATTGGGTTCATAAATTGTGTGTTGGTTCATGGCAGCTCATTATTATTATTATTTGGATTAGGTGCAGTTATGCAGACTGTGGTCAAGGATGCAAGAGTTTGACTCGGCAATGAAGGCTAGACCTTGGCAATGAATGCCCCCGGACTGGGACCTTGTTAGAGACACAATATTTGTAAAAGCTATAGAGGATGCTTTTGGACATGCCCCAAGATCAAGATCTTGTAGAGGTTCTATAAGGTGCTAGGTCGACCAACTTTGTTGTATCTAATGGGGTAACCCGGGGACCAGTCTCAAAATGAATGCATGTAAAATGTGTCATAAATCGATGCAATGCAAAATTAAGATTGTGATGATGTTGTGCACTGATGCAGATGAAATCGATGCGATGAGAATAAAATAAAGATGAAATGAGTTATTACCAAATAAAATGGTTAAATAAAACAAATGATAAATATAACAAAATTATAGTAATAAAAAAACTGTACATAAACAAGAAATAAGGCACCAGAGCCTAAATAGGGTGACCACTAACCGGGCAGAGTTTCACATGGCTCTAAAGGGTTGGTTCTTACGGCTCACTATATGCAGTTTTGGTGTTAAGAGGTGCCCGAATTATCCTTGTTGTCCTCTACTAAGAGTAGCAAGGCCACTGATCATCATCCATTATAGGCTCCTTTCAACCGGGTTCAATTTAGGGGGACCCATTCGCTTATGCCTGCACGAAGGAACGATATCCTTACGAAAGCATAAGGTACTCGAGCCCTGAAGGTACTTGTTAGGCCTACACGGAGGAACGATATCCTCACGAAAACATTAGCATTTTCCCCCACTTAAAAATGATGGATTTATATGCCAAATTTTAAATGCGTTAAAATAAACGCGCAATTATAACCGAATGTTACTTTAATAGTCACTTTAATCCGGAACTTCTAATATTACTAACGCGGTAATTATTTGAAAAAGCTTGACTCTTTTTTTTGTTTTTTGGAAAACAAAAAATGTCCACAGCGGAGTCGCCATCTATAGCGATCTAAAAAGGTGTTTCTCTCGCTAAAAAAGTGTTTTTATTTTGAAAATGATGTCTTCCGTGGGATTTTAGAAAAACCGTATTTTATTTAAAAATAGAGTCGCTACCGGCCACTAAAGGTGGACCGGACACCGTAAAAACCAGAGATTTCAAAAATATCGGGTTCGGGAGTCGGTTACGGATGGGGAAGGATTAGCACCCCCACACCGCCCAAAATTGGTAATTTAATAATTAACGCTTTATTAATATTAAACTTTCCGGATTAAAGTGACGATTAAATTAAAACTCGGTTATAAGTGCGAGTAAATTCTAAAGGCCCCGTTATTCGAGAGTAAACGCCTGATACTGGCTCCGTTTACGCTCGGATAAAAGGACACCGCATTGACAATTTATATTCTGAAATGCAACTTAAAACATGGCAGACATAAATAAATATAATGCGATAATCATATAAATAAATTCTAACATTATAAAATACTAATCTAACATAAATATTAATCTAACTTAAAATATAATAATAACAATAATAATAACAATAATAATAATAATAATGCTAATATGAATGCATGGATCATATTAAAATGCATGGAACAATATAAAATATATCATGAAACTAGATGCTAATGGCTAAAATGTACTAATATAAAATGCATGGCTAGAATAATATAAAAAGGACTAACATGAAGCAAATGCAAAATGTAAGGAAATAAATGTAAATTAACATGAATAATATGCTAGAAATTAGAAGCTAAAATACAGTGACCAAATTGAAATAAAACGAAAATAAAATATACAAAACATGAAAAAAGGACAAAAGAGAAGGGAAACAGAAATACGAGGGACCAGAACTAGAAATAACCCTGGATATGAGTGAAAACGGGATTTAAACTGAAAGACCAAGGGTGTAATTAGACCCTAGACAGAAATGAGAACGAGAGAAGAGATGATGGGCTATTTGTGCAATTAACCCATTATCAAACATGCGGATCCTTCCCAGTTTCGGGTCACCGCGTCGGGTTGGGCTTTAAAACTACGTCGTTTTGCATCTTTTGGCTGGTTTAATATACAAACATGTTATATTTTTTAACAGTTTAAGAAATAAAACCCTAAGAGCTTTGCAACCCCCACCCATTTTTTTTCGAACGACGCCGATCACGCTCTCAGGATGCCGTTCACCGGCCACGGTGGCCTCACGGCGAGGAACGGCGGGACAACGGTGGAAAAGCAACGCTCCAACTCGCCCGATCAAGGTAAACTTTCGAACTTGACTCTCTTTTTGATTCAGACTTAAAAAATGGATTTTAGATGGATTTGATAAAAAAAACTCGAAACTACCTTTTATTTCTTTCAAAAGTTCTTCACATATTTTTTTAATCTAAAATCCTTACAACATTTTTTGAACTAAAAATCTCCCCTTGTACAAGTTTTTTTTTGAATCTAAAAACAACCCTTTTTTGAACTAAAAATCTGCCCATTTTATTCTGATCTCATTTGGATTTTATATCCGAATTTTCACAATAAGATATTAACCACTCCCACTATATCTATTTGATGCAGATCTGACTGATAGCCGGATTTCCTGGGATTGGGTCGAGGTAGAGGTATGAGGCAAGTTAGAGTGGTTCCGTCAAGTGGCAGGGGCTAAGTTGGTATTAGGTTCGGTTTAGGGGTGATTTAGGGTTGGTTTAGGATTATTTTTAGGGTTTACGGGTTAGGATTTTGGGATTTTGTGGTTATGGTTTTGGAGTTGGTCGCCGAAAATGGTGGACGGCAACGGCAGGGGAGGTGGCTGCTAGGGTTGGCATTAGGGTTTCTATTTGGATCGGGTCAGATCTTTAGATCCGGGTCGGATCTTGGGTTAAAGATTTGGTTTGGGTAATGGGTACTGGTTTGGTTAGTGGGTAAATGGGTTTGGGTGAAATGGGTTATTACATCCGAGGCTCAACATGGATGGTTAGTGCGAGATTTTACAGAATATGAGATAAATATAGTTATATGGGGTTGTGAAGGTTCGAAGGCTTTGGAGCTAGATGACTTTAATTTTAAATTTTTTTAGAGGGATTGGTCTTTTGTTAAAGGAGATGTGTTGGATATACTGTACTCGTTTCATGCGTTGGGATGGTTAGATAAGAGGATGAACTCTTCTTTCGTGGTATTGTTGCCGAAGAAGGATAATCTAGAGATTATAGACGATTACCGTCTGATATGTTTATTGAACTCAGTTTAGAAAATCTCGGCAAAAATCCTTGCTAATCGCATTCAAAAGGTTCTTGGGGATTTGATAGACGACTTTTATTAAAGGAAACTTTTATTAAAGGAAGACAAATATTAGATGGAGTTCTTCTGGTAAATTAAGTGGTACATTCGCTTGGTAAGTGAAAATATAGCAAGGGTGGAGTAATCTTCAAATTAGACTTTGAAAAAGCGTACGACTGCGTGAATTGGGATTTTTTAGATCAAATACTAGAACATATGGGTTTTGGCGTGATTTAGAGGGCTTGGATGCGAGAATGTGTAAGTTCGGCTAGAATTTCAGTGTTGGTGAATGGGTGTGCTACGCGAGAATTTGGTTAGGGACGTGGGATTCGTCAGGGTGATTCGTTATCGCCCCTTTTGTTTGTGGTGGTGACTGAAGCGCGACATCAATTTATGGTCAAAGCTGAAGAATTGGGGATGATTTAAGGGGTGGAAATGGCGCAGGATTTTCAACTCTCACGTCTCCAATTTACAGATGATACGATCATATTTCTTTAGGGTAACGTCAAGCATGCTCGTAATTTGAAATTATTATTGACTTGCTTTCAATATTGTTCAAGGCTTACGATAAACTTTGCGAAGTTGTCTTTATTTGTAATTGATGTTGAAGAGGAAATAGTGAATGAGATGGCAATAGTATTTGGATGCACGCGAGGGGAGCTGCCATTTACCTATTTAGCCATGCCGATTGGTGTCAATCCGCAAAGTTTACAAGTTTGGAAACCGTTGATTACCAAATTTAGTGCGAGTCTTACGGGATGAAAGCAAAAAAGTCTATCGTTTGCGGCACGACTGGTGTTGATGAAATCGATGTTATCAGTATTACCGATGTACTACATGGGGTGTTTAGTATTTCGAAGGGGTGATCGAAAGATTGATATGCTTCAGAGAAACTTCTTTTGGGGTGGCACGGATTTGAAGCTAAAAATGAATAGGGTCAGGTGGAATTTGGTCTGTCGGCTGAAGTACTTGGGCAGTTTGGGTGTGGTGGATTTAAACTTACAGAATGTGGCTTTACTCGCAAAATGGGCAAGGTGTTTCGCTACTGATTCGGGTTTATTATGGAGGGCACTCATAGTGGCAAAATATGGGGAGTCGGTCTTATAGTGGAAGATGAATTGTAAGGGTAAAGGTTCGATGTCAACGATGTGGCGATAAATTATGAAGTGAAAAGAACAAGAGGGTTTCTCGATTCATGAATATGACATGCTTTGCTTAGGTAATTGGCGCGGGCACAAGAGTGTTGTTTTGACACGATGTATGATGTGCAGATGAGCCGTTGCTTGTTCTTTTTTTGAGACTATTTCATATTGCTGAAAACAAGTTGGCTGTGATAGTCGAGTATGCGCATGAGGGCTCTTTGGTTCATAATGAATAGGCTGATTTGTTTGGTCGTGAGTTGAGGAGCTTTGAGAGTAGGCATGTTATTCAATTGCAAAGATTGGTGCAATCGGAACAGCTCAATGATTTAGTATATGATCAAATTGTTTTGTGTCCGAATGTACAGAGGAGATTTTCGGTGAGAGAGTTGATGTCGTTGATGTCTTCTTTTGGCCTGGCTTCTAACGGTTTGGAGGCTTTCTCGATGTGGAAGGTGGAGGTACCTCCTAAGGTCCAGTTTTTTTTTAGTTCATAAAGTTGGAAAGATTGCCAACTCTGAGCCTTTTAAGAAGGCGTGGAATGGCTTTGGCAGATGATTCGATTATGTGCAAATGGTGTAGTGAGGGTGAGGGTGAGGATGTTGAGGATCATATTTTATTCTCGTGTCGTAATTCGACAGTTTTGGTTATTATTTTTTCAATGGTGAGAGGTAGATGTTGTGTTACCTAGTTTGCTCTCTAATTTTTTGACACAAGGGGATCAGAGGTTTTTCACAGTGAGAGTAAAAGATTGGTTGATTGCGGGTTGCGCCGCGATTCTTTGGTCAGCATGGTTAGCTGCTCAAAACGACATTTATCTTTAAACAGAAGAGGATGACGGTACATGAGCTATTTTTTCTGATGAAACTCAAGACTTTATATTGGGTGAAAACATCTAATTCAGCTGTAGAGGTGATGGAAGTACAATGGTGGGAATGTCTGTGGCGTTGCGTGGGGGGTTTTGAGTTTGCCGGTTGTTCGGAGTGAAGTTTATTGGCAACCTCGTGTTTTGGGTTCGCTTAAATTCAATGTGGATGGTTTCGCGCATGGCAAGCCTGGTTCGACGGGTTATAGAGGAGTGTTAAGAGACTCTGAAAGTTGTGTACTAACGTTATTTTTGAGGCCGCTGGGGGGTTATGAATTCCAATGAAGCAGAGTTATGGGCTATTAAAACAGCATTAAAGGTTGTCATATGTCACGGACCGCAAGCCCGCGAGCGAGACAAGTGCAACCATGGAAGCCCAGGCCTATCTCTACAGCATTTTGGGCTTGCCAAATGACCCAAGTAAGCTGGCCAATTACCATGGTAAAATGAGCAAGCAGAGTATTTACCATGGTGAAATCCGATAAGGCATCTCACTTATCATTTATGTGATTATTTGTAAAGATAATTCTCACTTTATCTCTTATTTAAAATTCAAATGTTGAGGATAGGATAGGCTCTCATCTGGACCGTTGATCCATTGTAATCTTGACCGTTGATTGTACTGAGCTCTCACTATAAAAGGAGGCTCAACCCAGGTCATTTCATTCATTCATTCATCACTTGCTTGATTTTGTAAGCTTTTACCCAGTAATACAACTCAAGATTCACTCACTTTCTCTTGTTCTTTTGCCATCGCTTTTCTTTTTGTTCCAAAGAGTTTCTAAGTATTTCTACTTAGGAAGTTTCGAGGTGACTTAGCCCAGTTTTCAGCCGAGAAAGCAGCTAAGGCCGCGCGGTTGTCTAGCAGAAGACTAGCCCCGTGACAAGTGGTATCAGAGCGAAGTTTTGCTGAGAAGTTTTGCTGATTCGAGATGGCACGTGATGGAGAGAACACTGCAGTGAAGAAGGGTGCAGAGGCCATAGGTGACAAATCCAAGAGGGGTTCGTCGAAGGACGTGATCACATCGATCCAGGGAAGGGTTACCAAGCTCGAGGAGTCTATGGCGGAGGCCAAGGCGACGCTGGAACCTTTGGAGTCCATGGATGTTGAGAAGCTGAGTTCGTTGGATTTCGAGAGGCTCGAGTCCTTGGAGGGAATTCAGGATGATGTTCAGGAGGCTCTCAATGGGATGGAAGTGAAGATGTCTACGCGTGGCGATGCCTTAGAGGCCATGGTGGTTGCTCTAAGGGAGGAGGTTGAGGAGCTCAAGGCAAAGGGTTCCAACTCCGAGAAAGATGAACTGAAGAAGGAAGTGGAACTGCTTAAGACAGAGTTGTTTGTCTTTGAAAGCGATTTGCGAACAAGCAGCTTGATCATTGCATTTCTAGAACCTCGGGAGATATCCCCAAACCAGAAAAAAGTTCAAGGGGACGAGGTCCGCCCAGGAAGTGGAGAATTTCCTTTGGGGAATGGAGCAATACTTCAAAGCCATGGGCATCGAGGAAGATGCTAAGAAGGTAAGCTTTGCAAGTATTTACTTAATTGATCTTGCACAAACGTGGTGGCGACGTAGGTGCGAAGATGTGAAGCGTGGAAACACTGCCATTGAGACTTGGAAGGAGTTCCAAGATGAGTTCAAGGAACAGTTCTATCCTCTCAGTATCTTTGAAGAAGATGAGGCACGGTCAAAGCTGAGGCGACTTAGACAAGATGATGCCAAGAATTTGAGGGACCATGTTCGAAAGTTCATGGAGTTGAGTTTGCAGGTCCCGAGCTTGACTGAAGAGGATGGGTTTTTCACCTTCATAGATGGGTTGCAACCATGGGCGAAGATGGAGTTGCAGCGACGGGGGAGTGACCAAGCTCTCTACTGCCTGACACTGCCGAGTCCATCATTGAGATTGGGCATAGGAAACCTGACTCCTCCAAACCAAAACCGAAGCCACGAGGGTCATGGTGGAGACAAGGAGAAGTCAAGTCGATCCGACAAAGATTCGAGTGGCGGGAATAAGCCTTGAATGGGAAACATGCTGATTCAAGGGACAAGCGGCATGGCAAGTGTTACCACCGCCATAAAGAAGGGCATATTGCGTGGATTGTCCCCAAAAGAATGAATTGCTGCCGTCAAGGAGACAGTTGATGGCGAGACCGGTGAGGCTCAAGCTTGGCTCCGTCATTAGTACAATGGAGGTCAAGAAGGGTCGAAAGAAGAAGGGGTTGATGTTCGTCGACATCACTATTGCGGGCGAAGTTGAGTGCACTAGTGGACACCGTGCCTCGAACTGTTCATGTCCGAGCAAACTGCCGAAAAACTTGGCGTTACTATCGAGAAGTCCAAAGGATCTATCAAAGCAGTGAATGCCAAGGAAGTACCGAGATTGCGGGAGTCGCAAAGGGAGTTCAACTTAACATTGGAGGTTGGACGGTAAGGAAGCCATCAAGGTAATCCCACTCGATGACTTTGATTTTGTGCTTGGGTTAAGTTTTCTAGACCGGATCAACGCTTTCCCTGTTCCTTTTTGCGAATTGTCTATGCATACTAGATCCGAAGCATCAATGCATTGTTCCAGTGAGCCGAGGGTCGAGAGTAGGTGCAAAAGTTCTATCCGCAATTCAGTTTTCAAAGGCGGTGCGCAAGGAGGAGCCGACCTTCCTAGCAACCTTGGTGTGCGATGAGCTGTCGCAAATCGAGGGAGTCCCGATGAGGTGGGGCAAGTCTTGGTGGAATTTGCAGATATGATGCCCGCTGAGTTGCCAAAGAAGTTGCCTCCGAAGAGGATGTTGATCACAAGATTGAGCTTGTGCGGAGCGGAGCCCCCGCGAGCCCCTTACCGACTAGCCCGCTGAGTTAGAGGAGATGCGCAAACAGGTTGAACGATCTCCTAGATGCCGGGTACATCCGCCCATCAAAGGCACCCTACGGTGCGCGGTGTTGTTCCGGAAAAGCACGATGGGTCCCTACGGATGTGCATCGACTACGAGGGGCTTTGAATAAGCTCACGGTGAAGAACAAGTATCCGATTCCTCTCATTGCGGACTTGTTCGACCAGCTTGGTGGTGCAAGGTGGTTCACCAAGTTAGACTTGCGATCGGGCTACTACCAAGTCAAAAATAGCCGAGGGTGATGAGCCGAAGACAGCTTGCGTGACGAGGTATGGTTCTTTCGAGTATCTTGTGATGCCTTTCGGCCTCACGAATGCTCCAGCTACTTTCTGTACCCTGATGAACAAGGTGCTACAACCGTTCCTGGACAAGTTTGTTGTAGTCTACCTCGACGACATCGTCATCTACAGCAAGACATTGGAGGAGCATGTCGAACACTTGCGGGAGGTGTTCAAAGTCTTGCGGGAAAATGAGCTGTATGTCAAAAAGGAGAAGTGCTCATTTGCCCGACAAGTGGTTCCTTTCCTTGGCCACATTGTTGGAGGAGGTATGATCCAGATGGACAAGGAGAAGGTTCGAGCCATTGAGGAATGGGAGGCGCCAACTAAGGTAACCGGGTTGAGATCTTTCCTGGGGTTGGCGAATTACTATCGGAGGTTTGTCAAAAGCTACTCCAAAATTGCCGCACCGTTGACCGACTTGCTGAAGAAGGACAAGGCATGGGATTGGGGATCGGAGTGCCAGAAAGCCTTTGATGAGATCAAGCTCGCCATGGTGAGTGAGCCTGTCTTGGTGTTGCCAGATTACACCAAACCTTTCGAAGTTCACACTGATGCATCCGACATTGCCATTGGTGGGGTCCTAATGCAAGAGGGACATCCGGTTGCATATGAAAGCCGGAAGCTCAATGAGACCGAGCGGAGATACACAATCCATGAGAAGGAGATGACAGCGGTGGTGCATTGTCTACGCACATGGAGACACTATGTGCTTGGGTCCAAGTTCGTGGTGTACACCGACAATGTCGCCAACAGTTACTTCTTGACTCAGAAGAAGTTGTCCCCGAAGCAAGCTCGTTGGCAGGAGTTTCTTGCCGAGTTCGACGTTACTTTGGAGCACAAACCAGGGAAGGTGAACTTCGTGGCGATGCCCTGCCGAAGGTATACCATGGAGTTTGCGAGTTTGCGGAGGAGGGACCGATCTTTGGAGCGCATCAAGGAGGGATTGACACATGATCCGGCGGCCAAGTCATTGATCGAACTTGCCAAGGAGGCAAAACCGGAGGTTTTGGCTAGAGGGAGGCTTGTTGTTTGTTCGTGGGCGCCGCCTCTTTGTGCCTCGGTTTGGTGGAATTGAAAGGAGCTCATGAAGGAATGCCATGATTCCAAGTGGGCGGGACATCCGGGATACACCGGACATTGGCCTTGATGGCGGAGCATTATTATTGGCCACACATGGGCAAAGTGATGTTGAAGCCTATGTGAAGACTTGCCTTGTGTGCCAAAGCAAGACAAGATCGAGCGAAAGAGTCCAAATGGGTTGTTGCAGCCTTTGCCAATTCCGGAGAAACCATGGGTAAGTGTTTCCATGGATTTTATAGTCGGTTTGCCAGTTGTTGACGGAAAGTCTAGTATTATGGTGGTCGAGACAGGTTTTCCAAGTATCGACATTTATCCCAAAGACCCAAGGTGTGTCCAAATGAGGAAGCAGCTAGGCTTTTTCTCAAGCACGTGGTGAAGTCTTCGGGGTGTTCCACAATCCATTATCGATGATCGGGACACGAGGTTCACGGGGAGGTTTTGGACAGAGTTGTTCAAGTTGTTGGGCTCAAACTTGAACTTCTCGACGAGTGTCCACCCGCAGACCGATGGGCAAACCGAGAGAGTGAATGCACTCGTTGAGATCTACTTGAGGCACTATGTGAGTGCTAATCAGCGTGGATGGACAAAGCTGTTAGATGTGGCCCGATTCTCTTACAACTTGCAGCGGAGCGAGGCGACAAACCCGAGTCCGTTCGAGATTGTAACCGGGCAGCAGCCGCTACACCAAACGCGGTTGTGACCGGGTACCGGGGCCGAGTCCAAAGAGCCTATCATTTTGCCAAAGGGTGGCATGAGCTTTATGACTTAGCCCGTGCATGCTTGCGCAAGGCGGGAAAGCGGACCAAGAAGTGGGCAGATCGAAAGCGTCGGGATGTGTACTTTGAGGTTGGTGATCTAGTCCTTGCCAAACTGACTTCGATCTTGCGCAACCCAGATCACAAGGGGCTTGTGCGACGATATGAGGGGCCGTTCAAAGTTGTGAAGCGGGTAGGCACCATGGCCTATCAACTAGAGTTGCCGCCAACTATCCGAGCTCATCCGGTGTTTCATGTGAGTTTGTTGAAGGCATATCACCATGATGAGGATGATCCAGATCGAGGCAAATCACACCGAGCGCCAGTCGGAGTAAAGGTCTCATACGAGAAAGAGGTAGAAGCAATCCATTCGAGAGAGAGCCGTTCGTCAAGTGGGAAATCGACCAAGGCATGAGTACCTTGTTCAATGGAAGGGTCTTCCCGAGTGTGAGATGAGTTGGGAACCAGCCGATGCCTTATGGCAATTCCGAGAGCAGATCGACCAAGTACCATTCTAGCCGCGGCGCGGCGGGGCGCCGCTAGAACTAGTGGGGAGAATGTCACGGACCGCAAGCCCGCGACCGAGACAAGTGCAACCATGGAAGCCCAGGCCTATCTCTACACATTTTGGGCTTGCCAAATGACCCAAGTAAGTGGCCAATTACCATGGTAAAATGAGCAAGCGAGTATTTACCATGGTGAAATCCGATAAGGCATCTCACTTATCATTTATGTGATTATTTGTAAAGATAATTCTCACTTTATCTCTTATTTAAAATTCAAATGTTGAGGATAGGATAGGCTCTCATCTGGACCGTTGATCCATTGTAATCTTGACCGTTGATTGTACTGAGCTCTCACTATAAAAGGAGGCTCAACCCAGGTCATTTCATTCATTCATTCATCACTTGCTTGATTTGTAAGCTTTTACCCAGAGTAATACAACTCAAGATTCACTCACTTTCTCTTGTTCTTTTGCCATCGCTTTTCTTTTGTTCCATGATGTTTCTAAGTATTTCTACTTAGGAAGTTTCGAGGTGACTTAGCCCAGTTTTCAGCCGAGAAAGCAGCTAAGGCCGCGCGGTTGTCTAGCAGAAGACTAGCCCCGTGACACATATCATCCAAATAGAAGGCTGGTTTCTCAGTTATTATTAAATCTGATTCGCGAGTAGCGATTGCTTGGGTGATGCATTGGGAGTGGCGACCGTGGAGATTTTGACAATGTTTTCTTGTAATTGACGAGGCATGTGCCTTGTTGGATTGCGTTTGTTTCCATAATGTTTTTAGGAAAGCGAATGGGATGGCAGATGCGTTAGCGAAAGGGGGACATGGATTGCGCATCGTGGTTCAAAGTGGTAATGTGAGGAGGTCATGCTGTGAATGTGGTTGTATTGGTTTTGTTTGGTTGAACGTGTGTTGGTTGCCCGGGGATGGTGCGGATGAGTAAGATCTGAGATGTGCTTTGCTACGGTGTTATGCGTTTAGCTTGGTTCACATGTTTTTTGGCTGGGTATTTTGTTTTGATAGATCGATATGTGTATTCTTTCCTTCCATCTAGGTTTAGGGGTTTAATGAGGCGCATATTGATCTTATATGATTTTTTACAATGAAATCATACTATTTTGATAAAAAAAACAAATTAGTCCAGTAGAATAATACATTAGATCATTTAAGCAAGATCATATGTTTAAATCCTGACGTTGTGAGTGGAAAAAATTGGGTTGGGAGGATCACCTCCATAATAGGTCTTTATAAAGCTCGATCTAAATTAATCGACCAATAAATTTGAAAATGGTAGTTAAAAAAATCTTCCTTATAAAAGTTTATAAAGTAATTATCTTTTTAATGACAGAGATTTTTACTTGCAATGAGAGACTTGTGGGGAAATAATTTTTTTTAATTTTATTCAATATATAGTTGTGATTGTTTTAGGAGTTGAAGATTTGATTTAAGAGTTTAATTTGTATGGTTTAAGATTTAATATTTATGGATAAAATTTGATTATATTGTTATTACATTCCATTTAAAATCTTCAAAAATTTATCAAATTTATACATTCATGAATATTAGTTGCGTTGAGGATTAAGTATTGTTCACATGATAAAGTGTACAATGGTTTAATCAGTTTTTTTTTTAAGTTATCCATCTAAATTTATTCAAACAATTAAATATTTTTATTTATTAAAATTACAATGCATTGTGGTGGTAATTTTTAAATTTTGAAAGAATTGTCAAATTAAGATATTTTTTTTATGAAAAATGTATGATTTCATAGGTAGCAAAAATCGTACAAAATAATATTACTAGGACCTTATTAAAAATTTCTCTAAACCTAGATGAAAAAAAGTACTCCGATAATACTCAAAGTTCAACAACAAGACAAGCTTGGCAAATAACAAATTAAGATATTTTAAAATGTATAATTTGTATTTATAGTTATTTTATTTAGAAATGTATAATTTTATCCAAATAAAATAACTATAAAACAAAAATATGATATATATATATATATATTAAAATTAAATAAAATAATATACTTGCGGTTTAATTTTTTTTTTTGAAATTCTCATTTTTTTATCCAAATCAATATTTCTTTTAATTTTAAAAATATCGATACAATTAAAACCCTCTTCTAATTCTTCTCTGAAAAACGATCTTTATTTTTGCTTTGCAACATCTAAGAATGACCATTGAGTACCTTAGAAAAAGAGAACAAAAATCATTTCTTTTTTAGGTGCCTTTTTTATGCATAAATAATAAAAGATTAAATTTTAAACCATAATCTTAAATTCTAAATCTTAAAATATAAACTTTAAATCTTAAAAAATACAACATAGCTTAATTCTCTAAACTCTAATCCTAAACCTTAACCTTACATCATAAATTTAACTTTTTAGCGTGAGATATAGATAAGACACCAAAAAAATGAAAAAAATGGTATGTAACAGAACTTGTAGATGTACCATATTTGTAAACTTTATAACCTTGATGACTTTCGATGAAATTAGAGTATTGACAATATAATTTCTATATATTAGAATTGACATTATGGATGAGTCAAACTGAAATCAAGACTCGATTGTTAATCTATATTTCTCTATTTATGGTATCCATTGAATTATATGCAATAATTTAATGTTATCATGCAATCAAGATTGATAATAATTATTATCATTCCCATTATCATAATTTATTGCATATTTATCCTAAAATTCTCTACAATAAAGTTCCCATCTTGATTGAAATTACAACTAATCCCCTCATTTTTACCAAAAATAAAAATGATGCCTTTCTCTTAATTAAGTGGGCAATTTGGGTATAAGACACAGATAATTCAGGGACAAAGAGGTAACTCAAATCCATTGCTTAGTCAGCCTCTGTGATAATAAATAAATTTATTCTTATTTAATTTATTTAGTTTTCAACTGTACAAACAAGATTGTTTGTTTTATGATTTGCATATAAAGTTTTGATCTGTAAGTTTTGGAAGAAGCAAAGACTCAATATTCTTAGAAAAAGAACCAACTTTTGTTGGTTTCTCTTTTTTTAACACTTCAATTGGCAGTTTCAGCAAAAGGTAAGGTTTTTCGATGATCAAACACTGAAGTTCTTTCTTTCTGGTATCGAAATCTTTGTTTTCTTGGACTGTTCTTCGATCATAATTATATGGAATCAACATGTATAAATATTTCTTCGTTCATTTCCCATTTCAATGCTTGTTCTTCCAAGATCTTTTCTTGTTCTATATTTTTTTTAAAGAATTTGTGAAAATCCATGAATATGATAGAATATTGGTGATCTGGGTTCATTTCAGTTTGATTAAAGGACAAGAAAAGGAAAAGAGGGGATTCAATATCGGAGATGTCGTCGTCGAACTCTCCCTGCGCGGCGTGCAAGTTTCTTCGTCGGAAATGCACCCAAGAGTGCGTCTTTGCACCCTATTTCCCGCCCGACAATCCGCAGAAATTCCAGAATGTCCACAAGGTGTTCGGCGCCAGCAACGTAGCCAAGCTTTTAAACGAGCTCAACCCTTCCCAACGTGAAGACGCCGTCAAATCTTTAGCCTACGAAGCGGAGGCCCGTCTCCGGGACCCCGTCTACGGCTGCGTCGGCCTCGTCTCCATCTTGCAACAAAAGCTCGGACAAATGCAATACGATCTTGGCAATGCCAGGAAAGAGCTGGCCACTTACATCGGTCCTGAAGCTTTGCTTCCTATTCTACAACAACAGCCCGTGTTTCCGCAACAACAACAATACGTTGCTGGCAACCCTTCTTCTATTATGCACACGCATCATAATATTATGCCGATGATGGGGTACTTTCCCAGGGCGGCTTCGGTTTCACGCGGCGGGCAGTTGGTGATAAGAGAACCACACCACCATCACCACCAACAGCAGCAGCAGCAGATGTTTGAGGCTCAACATCAATTGGCTGCATTGGTAGCAGCAAGGGAACAACAAGAATTGCTTAGAGGATATGAACAGCAGCAGCAACAACAACAAGAGATTGCGAGGTTTAATAGTGGATTTGAAGGTGGTTCTAGTTCAGTCACTGAAACTGAGTTTAACCAAATGACAACTGCAAGGGAACAGCAAGGTTTGCTTAGAGGATATGAACACCAGCAACAACATCAGGGTCAACAGCAAGAGATTGGTAGGTTTAATAGTGGATTTGAATGTGGTTCTAGTTCAGTCACTGCTACTGGGTTTAACCAAATAACAACAGCAAGGGAACAACAAGATATGCTTAGAGGATATGAAATGCAGCAACTACAGGGTCAACAGGAAGAGATTGTGAGGTTTAATAGTGGATTTGAAGCTGGTTCTAGTTCAGTCACTGCAACTGGGTTTAACCAAATAACAACTGCAAGGGAAGAACAAGATTTTCTTAGAGGATATGAACAGCAGCAGCAACAAGAACACCAGGGTCAACAGCAAGATATTTTGAGGTTTAATAGTGGATTTGAAGCCGGTTCTAGTTCAGTGACTGCAACTGGGTTTAACCAAATAACAACTACAAGGGAACAACAAGATTTGCTTAGAGGATATGAACAGCAGCAACAAGAACAATATGAGGGTCAACAGCAAGAGATTGGGAGGTTTAATAGTGGATTTGAAGTTGGTGCCAGTTCAGTCACTGCAACTGAGTTTAACCAAATAACAACTGCAGCCACCAGGTCGCCTTCTATGGCATTGGCTTTAGGGAGCTTTGGTAACCCTTGTCAAATTCAGACACAACAGCAAGATCATCCCCATCATCAGTCTCATGGAAGTCATCCACTTCAAGCACAGCTTTTGATTCAGCCACAACAACAGAACCAGCAACCGCAAAAACCAGAAAGTGAGGAGGGTGAGAGTTCAGTTCAGGTCCTTGTTGAATAAACAAGAAGCCTTCTCTTTTTCCCTTTGCGTTTGCAAATCAGATTGAATGCCACCTGCCCTGCCTCCCCACTTCTTCATGACAGCAATCTTTCATTCTAGGTAAAGTGTTTTGATTTTCCCTGGTTCATGAACTTACTGTTTTATTCCTGTATAAAGGGTGTTTGATTGTTCTGTGAGCAATATATGTTAGGCACTAGAATAACTCTTTAATAGGCATCAATGATAAGTAGCAGCCAACCTAATCTATTGCCTTGATGAAATTTTCCTGGAAAATGAAATGAATGAACAATTATCTTTGATTACCTTGTTTTAATACATCACTGCACTGACTAGATTCTGATGCAAGCATGCATGAGACAAAAAGGGGTAACTATATTGGATTTTTGTGGGGATTTGGTGTGAGCTTAAATCCCATGATCTTGACCTTTCCTATGTGATATTGCTTCACACCTTCCTTGAAAGATAACAGTCCCCTTCTTAGATAGTTTCCTTCTACCTACCTAATTTTGAGTTTTTATTTGATGGAATAAAAACCTAGTAGCTTGAAATAATATAATGTTACTATAAAATACTAGTGTGTTTTGGAAGTAGTGCATATGACATATTGTAAGAGATGAGAAGTTCCGGTCAGCTTCTGCATGATCTTTCCTTTGTTGGATCATGGATTTGCCATTTGTCCAGAAACTATGAAAGCTTAATCTTATTTAGGTGGACCTTGTTTTCAGTGAAAATGAAAAAAAGGTAGCTTTTCAGTACCGCACACTACAATGAATATTAGTATATTAATCAGTTAACCTGTATGTCCACCGACCTTAGCCTACCCTAGCCAAAGTATACAATATTATATCTTATAATCTTGTGAAAATTTGAAAATATGTTTGATTATATTGTACATGTCTATTGTTTTTTCACAAATGCTGATACTAATTATCATGTATTATATATGAACACAAGTGCAGAGATTTGATCTTTCTTTCATGTTTTTCTTTTTCTGTAGCAGGTTTTCATACAAGGAAATATTTTACTTCAGAGATCTAAAACCAACCATTTTTGTAATGGATGATGCAGAACTTTTGTTGAAACATACAATATTATACCTGCAATGATTTTGGGAGAAGATTAGTGTATGGAAATCATTTCACTTTGAATTCACTGCTTAATAATCCAATACTTAGATGTCATAAACTTTAACTAATGGAATTTAATTACATTTAAATTAAAATATGTGGAATATGGAATTTATTGTAGAAATCTCTCGTATATCAGATTCCTTTTAAAGATTAAAGGTAATTTATTTGTTTTTAAAGATTAAAGGTCATTTATTTGATAAACTGTAAACATGAGATTAAAAAAATAATTTTCTTTTTGTATAACTATCAAATCAACAATTAACAATAAAATTGAACAAAAATTAAAATATCAATATTTTCCAAATAAAAAATAATACAAAGACTTAATTCGGTAAAGTTATAGTATATAAACTAAATTTTGAATTTCAAAACAGTACATGGAACCTTAATATAATTAAATCTAAAATAAATCAATTTTATTACTTACATTTAATTTTTCATCATTCTAATTTTCTTTTTATCCACCCAAATAGAGCCTAAATAAAAATAAATTCATTTTCTTTTAATTTTTTATTCCCTCCTTTTCTTTAACTTTTCCGTAAAACAAAGCAAAAGCCAAATTTGTATTGGTTGTAGTAATTTTTATAAGAAAATATATCCTCTTTAAAAAGAACCGTAAAAGATGGTAATATGTAGACTTAATTACACGAGGCAAACTTGACTCAAGATCTTAACCGATTTATTTAAAATTGAACCGAATATGATGATTCAAATTTGATCTGCAACCCAAAATAAATCGAACCGTAATCGACCCAAATTTAAGTTGAACTAAAAAAGGATCCGAACTGAATGGACCCAAACCGAAGGCAACTCGAAATAAAGAAAATATATTAAAATAAAGGAAGAAAGAAAGAAAGAAAGAAAAAAGAAAGAAAGAAGGATGCGAAATGTTGTACAACTCACCAAAAAACTAAATATACATGTTATATAAAGTCATATATAGGGTGTAAAAACTTAACTCGGCCTAAAAATCTGACTGAAAATGATCGATGTCCTATTAACCCGATATTGACCTAAACCGAAAATAAAAGACCCGATATTAACCAAACTAAAAATCAACCCGACCCGATACCCAAACCGAAATTACCACAGACCCAAACTTAAATCGAACCAGCTAACCCAAACCGAATTTAAACCGAATATAATCAGACCTAAAATAATCCGAACTGAAATGACCCTAATTAAACTTGAACCGAACGACCCGTTTGCCACCTCTAAACTTAAAACAAGCTATTAGATTTTTTAAAAAAAATTTAATGGAGGAGACGTATAAATTGACAATAACCCCTGCACTGAAAGTCTTAAAAATTACTCTTTTTGTCCTATTAAATTTGTCTTTTTTGTATTTTAAAATTGGGTATTATTATACAAATATTTTCTTTTTAATAATTAATTAAAAAAATAACCCAAAACTTGATTATTTAGAAAAATAATCTTTTTTTTCAGTCCACATAGCCCAAACTCACGTCTTACCAAAAGCGAGCTTCAAACTCGCGTTCTATTAAAACGAATTTTGTGTAAAAAACAGTAAATTAATTTTTTTTCTTTCTTGCCAACTTACTCAATATGAAATTCGTGTCCTATAAAAAGCGAGTTTGTCTTACGTGGACTGAAAGGGGTCATTTTTTTAAATAATTAAGTTTGGGGGTTGTTTTCTAATTAATTATTAAAAAGAAAATATTTATATAAAATTGCCTTAAAATTATCTCATTTAAATTATCTCTTTGAAAAATTCAACAACTTTTATTAGACACATTTCCCTTTATATGCTACTATTTTAGTTTTTCAACAAAGCAAAATTTAACTTTTCAAAGATAAAATTATCATTTTAATTGTTTTACGACATATTTTTTATACAATTTTTTTCTAAAATTACGTAAAAATTCAATAAAAGACAAATTTAGAAGAACAAAGGAAGTATAAAAAAATATTATTTCGATCATTCGGCAATAATTGTATTCTAATCTTGTCATCATCAAAAAAAATTACAACGAATTTAGTCAAACAACTACACACTGTGAAAGGCCTTTAAAATGTATTTTTTGTGTGCACTAATGATGCGACTTAGGGGTGACAAAATTACTTGAATTCACTCCGTCTGCTTCGATTCGTCCTATCTTGAGCAGATTTTCCTCTTAAATTTTGAGTTCGGGTGAATTTTCATTTAAAAAATTTCAGGTCAGATCAAGGATCAGATTTAGGGGTGGTTTTCCGCCTCAAAATAAAATACTAGAAATTACAAAACTGTCACTATGTAGTGATCCAAATATAACTTTTAACAATTGAGTGACCTAAATATAATCTTACCTATAATTGAGTGACCTCTATTGTAGTTTACCTATATTTAATATATATATATATATATATATATATATATATATTCAAAAATGCCCATATATATTAGGTTTATTAAATTTCTTTCCTCATTTTAATCCATCCTCTACCGTTCTCACCCTACCCCCCTCTCTCTCTTTTCAATTTCTTTTTCGATTCTTTTTTACTTTTTCAGTTTATTTTCTTTGAATTTTTTAGATTTTTTGAAATCTTTATTTAAACTTGAACAATTTGTATTCTTTTAATTTCAGCCATTTTTTATGTTGCATGGTTAGTTTCAATATTATGTTTTTTTATTTCACAATATTTTGGACGTTTTGAGTTCTTTTTAAATTATAAAAAGGTTCAATTTTTTCGTTGTAGGTACATTTTCTTGGTTCTTTTAGCACCATTGTCATGTTATTTTTTATCTCATTTTTATTGGTTTTTTTTTTATTATTTTGAGTTTTAAATTTTCCCAAATTCTTTTAGCTTCAATGACTTTTCATCTTTTATCTCATAATTTTAGAATTTTCAGGATTTTTTTATTTCTAAAGGTACTTTTTATTATTTTTTTCGTTTAATTGATCACTACGTCTTTTGTCTTTAATCGTGTATGATGTTGTTTTTTATGATATCATCGTCATGTGTATTTAGATAAGAAATTTTATGATTTTTAATTTTTTCAGGTTTGTTGGTGGTTGTTTGGTAATTTAGAAAATCTGATATTTGAAAAAAAAATATGGAAAAAATCTAGAAAATAAGATTAACTCAGGTCGAAGTCAGGAGTTGAGTTTTCATATTATAATTTAAGACGGGTAAAACATAAAAAAGTCGGGATCGAGTCGAGGCTTCTAAGTTTCAGGTTGGTGTTGGGATAGCCAAAAATGTCTCGACCCACCCCGTTGTCATGATCATAAACTTGCATATTTGATATCAAATAACTAGATTAACATTTTTGCCTTAGATCATAGTAACCATTGGATACACGAATTCCCAATCGACCTATTCAAGTTCATGAATGGTCAATCTCTCAGCCTTGTCAAAGACCAAAACACATACATCTCTCTGCCTCGCCACATAAGGATTGTAACCCAAAGACTATAATCCACATGTACATGAACTCAATGAAATCTATGGCATGCCAGTTATCCAAAGTACACTTGTATCCAAGAGATTTCATAGTATTATATTTTTCATAATTTTATGATTCATAGACATATCATGTAACATATTAGAGCCTTAGCTCCCTTGTAACAAGCTTGATAACTTACAAAACATAATTCATGCTTCATGGATAATTCATGGTTCTTATTCATGTCATATTTTGACATGTCATGCATTTTCATTCATGTCAGGTATCATAATCAAAGCATGTACACATATGTAAGCTTACCCTTGATATGGGAGCTTGACATAGCAACAAAGCAATTTCATGAAAAACACATAAATGTATAAAGGATGTCACCTAACTTTACCCGAGATATGAACTATATTCACCGGACAATCCAAAATTATTACGGCTCTCGGATGGCAATTCCTTTGTTAGGGGCTTGGATTTGCTTAAAGGAATTTGGTGATCCTTCACCACCAATGAATTACTCTAACAAAATAAAAATCATAGATTCATCAAAATTGATAGGATTTCTATCATTTAAGGATTTATAACAATATTCATAGCTAATTCTAACTAGGAAGAACACTTGACGCCATCTAATTATTCATAGCTTGAAATCCATGAAAATTTCTAAAATTATCCTAACTCGATTTCATATTTTCATCACATAATTGGCCTTGAATTCACAAGCTCAACTTATGGACTTACCTTGGTTAATACGAGGATCAAGTTTGAATCATTAATTCAAAGAAAGATTAAAGCTTCGAGGATTGCTTAATTTAAGGGAGGTGTTATCTTGGAGGAAGATAGAGAGGTGTTAGCTTGTTTTCAAACCGATGCCAACTCTTGCTATCTTCTTTTTTTGTTTTGTTCTTTCTTAACAATTCATATTGAATTGGTTTCCAGGGATGGAAGTAACTCCACCTTGATTAGCCACGTGGTGGGTGACTAACCAACTTGTGGTTTAACCACAAGTTGGTCACCCAATTTCCTATTATTCATCTATATATTCTAAACTTCCAATTTTTACAAATTGATCACTAAATTCATTTGATTTAGTCCTTCATTCATTCTTAAGCATATTTCAAATCAAATCTTGGTAATTTAATTAAATGGTCATGTCTCATAATTCATAATATCTTATCGGAATGAAAATTTTTCGGTCATCGAAATCTGGTTTTTCTACTAGGTCAGGTTTAAGGGTGTTACACCAAAACCTTAAATTCTAAGCTTAAACATTTAAACCCTAAACTAAACTCGTAAAGCTTAAAATTAACATGCTTTAAAGTTCATAAAGTCTGTGTATTAGAATATTTTTCTTATAATAAAATTATATTTTAATATATAATTGTGTAAAAAAATTCACATAACTATTCATATTTAAACTATAAAATTTAAAATTTTAACTTCTAATCCTCAAACCTTTTGAAGAAAGATGAAACTTAATTATTTGCACGATTGAATTATTTTCATTTTTAGTAGAGTTATTTGCACCACACGTTCTCAAATTATGACTCTCGTTCTAAATTATCCTCCAAACTTTTAAACATTTCGATTTCATCTTCAACCTATGACTCTCATTCTAAGTTGGTCCTCCAAATTTTTGAACGTTCTAATTTCTTCCCCAAATTACTAGTATATGATAACCATATCTTATGCTAATAAAATTATTATAAAAATTGTTAATTGTATTGTAAACACTGATGTGTATTATGTAATAATATGATGTAACATAAATGATAATTTGAGGATGAAAATGAAATTTTTAAAATTTTGGGGACCAATTTAGAATGAGGGTTATAGCTTGGGGATGAAAAATGAAATATTCAAAAGTTTGGGGACCAATTTAAAATGGGAGTAATATTTTGCGGATAGAATTGAAACATCCAAGAGTTTAAGGATCAATTTAAAATGAGGTTCATAGTTTGAGGATGTATGGTGCAATTAACTCTTTTTAGTAAAATAAAAGATGAAAGTGGGAAGAAAAAAAACACACATCTGAAGAAAGATTCGGAATTTCCATGAAAACGTCATGGTTTTTGGGCTATTATTAATTCAATTTTCAAACCAAAATCTTAATGTGGGCCTCACCATATCCTTTTGCCCAAATTCAATTCCATGAAAAGCGATTGCTTTGTCCTTTATTAACTCTCAATTTCGCTCATTGGTTTGCCTTCTCATAACACTATTTGACCACATCTGGTAATATAAATGGATAATTTAAACAATCAAACACCATTCGTCTAAGAAATGTTATATATTCATATCCGACATTCGGACTTAAGTATGTCTGAGTAAGAGTAACATAGTTTCTATAGTTGTGTATTGAGTTTTTCTCTCTTTTTTAATGGAGTCCAAAAGCTGATTCTTCTTGAAGATTATAAACTACATATGGATTGAAACGAACAGTGATTATGCAAAAAGAACATATGCAGATGCAAAGCTGATGGCCAATTGATTGGTCTAAATATATTGATATTGACAGGCTTGAATCCGCACTTTAGCCTTGTTTTCTGAGAGGAAAAAAGTTGGAGCAATGCATGTCATTCTTTTCTCCATACCTGATTGATGATTCTTGGTGTGGAAGTAAGAAAAAAAGAACTAAAAATACCAAAGAAACATACACCTAACCAGAATCATTGAAAATTCGGTTCGAGTTTGGTTCCATTATTAGTGCAGTGAAATCATGAAGTAAAACCCCCCAACATTTAAGTGTTCATCATTACTGTCGGGGCTTTTATCGGTTGTTCGATGTTTTCGACCGCACTTTTCAAAAACATTTTTCAGTTGCATCAACAATGTTAAACTAACCCAAGTTTTATCACACAAGAACATAGGAACCAAGCAAATCAAATCTCAAATATCATGTATATTAAGTACATCAGTTGTAAACAAACGAGGGTTAAGTCTAAACATAAATGAAAGAACTATAAAAATTTGTAGTTTCGGTTCCTACAATCCATCGTCGGGAATTAAGCACTCATATATCACAGCAGGAACTTCAATCATGGAGACAACCTAAACCAGTCCATGATATCTGCATAATGACTTCAAATTCCTCTAGTTGTTTACCAAATTATTCTGGGTAAGCAGTCAAAATGTTTTCTCCCATGTTTCTGCAAAATTCATGGGGGAATATACAAATAATCTGACTATACACTGATCTCTCCGGGCTTTTGAGCTCCACTTCTCCAACAATGTCCATCGGATTTTTCATCTTCGGTGTCCATGCTGTTGTCTCCAGTACTCGATATATCTTTAGCTGAACCACTAGCAAGGAGGGGACCTTGTGGGGAACCAGACTGCGAAATGCTTGCTTTACTGTGCTCATAGGACTGGTTTTGAGCTGAACACAGCTCGTTTCCTTGCCCGGATGGAGAAGCAGGAAGTTTTCGGATATGAAGTCTATATTTCTACACAAAAAAACCAAAATTCAGACAAAATCAGTAACCAGAAAAGAAATAAATTAAAGATGAAAACATGAACAGATTTTCAAAGGCTAAAGACTAACCTGCAAATGGCTTTTCACTTCATCATTGGTAAGATCTTCAACTTGCATCAGTTCTCTAATCTGCTTAGGAGTGGCCACTGTAAAAGAGAAAGAAATGAACCAATCAAATTTACTAAAAAAACAGATGCCAATCCTTTGTTCATAAAAAAGGGGTCTTTCAATTCATCTTGAAAACCACTACTTTCAAAACAAACAAGCAAATAAATCCCATAAATCTGAAACATCTACATTTCAAATTCCTAAAAGGTCTAACCTTGTGAGCCTCCAAGCTGTTGAAGTGCCTCAACAAACCGTCTATGAAGCTCAGGCGACCAGCACCGCCTTTGTTTCCTAGAATTCTGCAGCTGATGTTGGTGTTCCTCATGTCTGCTATGTGACTTTGTCTGCAACTTGATTTGATTTTGTTGTGCATATAAAGAAGAGCCTGAACCAATTCCACCGCCGCCATTGTTCTTCGAGGCACAAGAAGCTAATTCAGAGCTTGGGGTCACAAGGGAAAGCCCTGGAATTTTCTTATCAACGTGTTCCTTAAACGGGACAAAAGCCCCTCCCTTGCTTTTCTTATTACAAAGTTCGATTGGGTTCTTAGACAGATCTCCTTGTTCTTCACTTCTCTGCCAAAATTTCAAACCAGAAAATATTAACCTTTTCCCCCAACAAATAAGATTAAAGAAAAAAATAGTTCGGGAATTACCAGTTTGAGTTCAGAAACTGGGTTCGGTTTCTTGTCCGGATCAACGTAGTTGAAATCAGAGTTCCATAGTTGAACGGAACTCATCCAGTTCTTCATATCACCGCCATCGTTTTCCACAGTTTCCTTTCCATTTTCCTTCAATGGAAACACTGATCCATCATTCATTTTCTTACACTGGATTTCTTCCTCCTTTAATCTCTCAGTCACTGTAACCCCGTTAAAAATGAAAAATCAAATTAAAACCCATAAATAATTGGTAAAAAACCCAGAAAATTAAAATAGAAAAAAGGTACCGTCTTTGAGAAGGAGCATGGAAAGGGGGAGTTCACGCTTAAAGGCGTCGATTTTCTTCATCTCATCTTCCAATCTTCTAACATAATCACTGATATTTGACAATCTCTGAAACCCATCTTTGATCTTCGAAACTTCTTGCAGAAACTCAGATATGCTTTTCGGAACATAAACCGGACTCAAACCCAAGCTCAAATCCATTGTTTTTTTTCCCCCTTCTATTTTCCTGTTTTTCTCTACTTTTGTAACATCGACAGGATAAACATGACAAGGAACAGCCCTGTATGTTTTTTATATAGACATGTAAGAGAGATTCAAGATTCGCCGCCTGCTTTTTTTAGCCCCAAACGGATCGTCGCGTATTTTAAGCTACAAAACTCGATGACTCAGTCTCATAAACTCAGCGAGTTGTTTTTTATGATCCGTACGAACCACGCGGAGAATTGTAAAAATAAATGGTAAACTACCCGTAATGGTCATTTATGTTTTATAGGTGCTTATTTTTGCATAATAAATTTTAAAAAGTAACATTTTAGTCATTTATGTTGTCATTTTATAACGTTTTAGTCTTTAGGACGTTAAATGTTGTTAGTTTCATGATATGATACATTATTAAAAAAGGGTTATTTTTTAATTTAACTGTTAAAATTTAGATAAATTATTAATTTAACCTCAAACTTTAGATGAAAATATCAATGAAACAATACATCGAATTTGTGAAGTTTGGGGGCATTTTCAATGAAAAGAAAATTGAATTCACGTTCGGTAGGTCAAAATGAGTGTACTATTTTGAGTTTAATTAATATTTTATCTAAAATTTATGGGTCAAATTAATTATTTATATAAAAATTCAAGTGTTAAATTAAAAATCATACCCTTTCACTAACGTTTCACGCCATCAAATTAACTACATTTAATGTTTTAATGATCAAAACGTTATAAAATAATAATATAAGTGACCAAAATGTTATTTTTTAAATTCGAGGAGGAAAATGTAAACAAACAGAATTTAATTTTAATGGAAATGGAATTACAGTGTCTTAAGATTCTGAAGGTTAGGTGTGGACTGTGGATTGAATGTGTCCACAGTTTTTTAAAAATAGACCATAAAATTAAAACAGTTGACCCACGTCTCTTGGATGCTTCCCCCAATAAGATATTTTTGGGTATTTTAGTCTTTTCATTCCATTCTTGATAAGAATTCTTTATATCAAGATAGGTATCCTAACTGTTCTTGGAACTTTCCTTCTAATGTTATGCAAGGAAAAGTATCTTATTGCCAACTATACCCTCCACCCTGGTTAGTTTAAGGGAAAGTATCATATTATTACTAAAATATATAGAAGAAAAGGATTTGATGCATTAGTGGTAGAAAATTTTTTTTTTTACCAGCGGCATATTTTCAAATTTTAGAATTAAAATTTTAAGGTTCAGGGCTAGTTTTCAAAGTATATAGTTAAAGTTTAGGGTTTAGGACCCCTAAAATGATATGTGATATTATTTGAAGTCTGCTCGTGAAAAGAAAAAAAACTACATTGGTGGTGCATTAAATATTAACCATTATATATATTTATTAATATTTTTACTATGGTTAAGAGATAATATTTGTTCATTCTTAATAGGGTAAAACTTTGATACACAAGCTGTGTAAAATTAATTTTACACAAGCCTGAGTATTTACACTATAAAAACTCAAATCTTAAATTCCTAACCCTAAAAAACTAAACCGTAAACCTTAAACCCTATACACTAAATTCTAAACACTAACCTTAAATTCTAAACCCTACAACCTAAACCTTAAACCCTAAATTAAAACCCTAACCCCTAAAACTAAAAGACACGTGTAAACTAAAGTTTACACGGTCTGTGTATCAAAGTTTTTTCCTTCTTAATATGGTTTCGAGATAATATTTGTTCGTTTTAGCCCTTTTCATTAGGACCACTTATTAAAATCCAATATTTTTTGATTTAATCATTGGTTTCCGACTCAATGGCCGACTAATCAAGATTCGAACCCCTGACCTTGTTAAAAGGATCTAGTGCCTCACCTTACTAGACCAATTGGTTGTTGGTAATTTTAATATATATATATATATATCTTAAATCTAATCATAATCATACCTATAGGGGCGAGTTTAATGTAAGGCATGGTGCGGTGCAGCTATTGTGCGGCACCAACCGAAAATATTACAAGACATGAAAAATGGAACTGAAAATGTTACACTTTTTTTATAACACTTTAGGTTGGTGGTTAAGTATCGAAATTTGTCTCTAAGTATCGATACTGTCGCGAGACACCAACCTACAATGTTATCAAAAAGTGTAACATTTTTAGTTCCGTATTCCGTATTTTGTAACATTTTCTATTGGTGTCACACCGTAGCCTTACCACAACTATGTCGCACTGTTTTCCTACCCTACCTATAGGGGAGGGAATGGGGACTCTAGAGAAAAGAAAAAGATATTCATAGTAAGTTTATAACTCATGACCTAAGGAAATACGAGAGAACAAAGATGAGCAGTTTGGTCAACCGGTTAAATATACTTGCTCTTTCGATATATATTTTTAATTACAAACGATTTGATAAATGATTTATAGTCAAATATTCAATTGATATCAACATTACTTTAAAAAAACTTGATATCAACTACATATAATACGATACAAATGAGATGTGAAATCTAAATATAAAATAACAAAAATCTACGGAATGGTTAAAGTGATAAAAGAAAATGTTGTTCTCTTCATGAAATTTGAGTTCGAATAACTTTATCGATAATTATACATAAATTTACTAAAAATTAAAAAAAATAAACAGATGAAATCGAATAAAAAATATAAAAATAAAAGACAATCTAAAATTAGATAATATCAGTTTTAAGACACGGTAGATTTACTAAATATTTTTGTAATTGACATGTGTTGCGGGTTTGTTTCTTGCGATAAATGTTTGACCGAGAAATCGTGGATGCTGTGAATCTTGTTACAAACGTTTGTATCATTAATATAATACGAGAAATTATATTATAGGTTCAGCTCGTCATATTATTTATGTTTTAATTAATAAAATTTGTTTATTTTATTAATTTTTTATGTTATTTTTTATTAAGTAAATATTCATTTAGTAAAATTATTTTTAATTTAATTTATAATAAATATAAGTGAATATTTAATTGATAAAAAAATAATATAAAAATTAATAAAATAAATCATTTCTATTAATTAAGACCATAGATGATATAGCGAGTCGAAATTATAATATAATTTCTCCATTCATAGCTTTAAATTAATAAATTTCTTTAAAATATTAATATTTGTTTTTTTTTTCTTACCTAACACCAAGGCAAGTGTTACTGTCAAGCAAACTGAAATCACAGATTCAACACCAAATGACAAAACAAAATATTATCACATATTCCATTGCTATCATTTCCGGATTTGATATCTAAATAATCCCCATCTCTTATATATATATATATATATATAACAGGAGTCTAATGACATTTTTTAAATATATTGGTTTAATTTTTAATTTTTTATTTCTTTCCACTCTTGAATTTTTAATATTTTGTCAAATTAAATCAACTGATGAAAAATAATAATAGACTTGTTAGACTGATATTAACTATTTTATCTTTTTGCTAATATTAACGTCAATTATTTCATGAAAAATAAATATAATAAAAATGTAAATGCAATACAAAATATATATTTATATTATTAAAAATTTAGAAGAAAAATATGAAAAATTGTAAAGTGAAATATAAAAATTGTTAAAAAAATATAATTTACACTAGTTGGTTTAAATTGATAAAAATTAGAAGTTCGAGGATCAAAAAATTCGAAAAAATTTAAGAGAAAATATTTTTTTCCTTTTCAAAATAGGATAAAATTTTCAATAAATTAAAAAATCAGTTTGAAAATTGTTACCCCTCATAAACAGTTGGCAAGCAATAACTAAGCAAATATAGTAATTTCCTTTGATTTGTTTGACAAGTAAAGCTTTTTATTTCTAATATAAAAATAATAAAATAAGGGTGTGATAGGTCAGTGGTTTGATTTTTCGATAGAATGAGTCTACCATGCTCGACGAACACCGTTGAACATCACTAGCGCTGAATATCGTTGAACACCATTAAATTGATTAATAAAGATTAAAAATAGCAATGACTCAACATATAATTATAAATTATTTAAAATAAAATTTCAATTAAATTATTTTTTATATATTATATTTTTTATTTTTGAAATAATTAGATCAAATATCAACCTTAGTCAATTTAAAAAATAAAATAGCAAACCCTAAACCCTAAACCATAAACCTTAAACCCTAAATTCTAAACCCTAAACCCAAAACACAAAATCATAAACCATAAATCATAAACCCTAAGTGCGTTCGCCTTGTTTTGTTTGCATGTTCTGCATCAACTTGCTGCCAGTACAGTATGCGCTGAAGCCATGGCAGCTACTAGTTTTGGAACAACGCAGGTTGTTCCCCTTCTAATGAAAGCTATTGGATGGTAAGTTGGAAGCATTCTAGATCTAGAGACATTAAAACGTGTGGTGGGTGCTGGAAATCGAGCTAGGGATGCACTTGTTGCCCAAGGACTTAAGGTTGGTCTTCTCGAAGTATTTCTGGGATTTTTCGACTGAAGAGCCGGGAGAAGAAATAGACTTTGTTCTAAGATGAAATGGAATGAATCAGAAGCATCCATTGGCAGGTTTAGGGTTTTGTGTTTACGGTTTATGATTTAGAGTTTAGGGTTTTTGAATTTAGAGTTTATGATTTTGGGTATTGGGTTTAGTGTTTTTATTTTTTAAGTTGACTAAGGTTGGTATTTGATCCAATTATTGAAAAAATAAAAATATAATATATATGAAAAATAATTTAATTAAAATTTTATTTTAAATAATTCATATTATATATTGAGTCCTTGAGTTTTTAATATTTATTAATTAATTTAATAGTATTCAACGATATTCAGCGTTAGTGATGTTCAGCGATGTTCGTCAAACGTAGTAGAATTTTCCTTATCGATATTGTAAATGAAGTGAATTAAATTTGAAAGATCATCAGATAATAAATCTTCATACTATTTAAAATAAATTAATTGATTAATGAATCGAATATATATATAAAAATAATAAAACAAGGGTGTGGGCGGCATGTGAAAGATTCGTTTGACAAAGCAAATATATTTGACTGTTAATTTTTTAAATAATAAATAGAGAAATAAATGGAATCGGGAGCAAGAAATGGGGCAGGGAAAGATTCTTCATGCCCGTCCGTTAAAAAGGAATCGTGTTTTCCAGAAATAAAAAAAATCACCGGTTCCCTTTTGTTTTACGTTATGATTCCCTTCATTTCACCACCGACAAAACCCTTCCTTTTCTCCTTTTCCCCCTTAAAAACTGTATTCACATGTTACGAATGAGTCAATATCGTACGGTTAGATCAAACTTAAATTATAATAAAAATTAACCGTAAAATAAATATTTAAATTATATATTTTTAGTAAGGTACTATTTAACGTTTTGTTTTATTTTATTTTTTAAATAAACGTATGACATGTGATATTTATTTAATTTTTATTCAATATTCAAAAAGGAAAAAATCATTCTTTGATTTTTTAAGAAAACAAAGAGAAAAATAAAGAGAAATTTTTGAGAATTTATTTGTTTTGAGAAATTGAACAATCATATGTTCTAAACACTTTAATTTCGAAAAACCATATAGTATCGATGTATAAATTTCGATAAAAAAAACTAGTCTATTAGAATTTTTGGGTTTAAGAAATGATTATAAAAAAGTAATGACATTAAATTAAATAATATAAAATAGGTCATATGGATTAAATGAAATGAATTTTAAAACAATTGTTTTATTTTATGGTGGGACCAGATACAACAAATGAAATAAGGGTATGAAAATTTTTAAAACAATTAATTGGCTGAGTGGTTAAGGATGTTCATGTTGTCTCATTTAATGTGATTAAGAATACTAGTATTTATCTTGAAAATTAATTATTTTTTGCCTAATAAAAAACTACTATATATATTTAAGATGAGATTTGAATAAGAAAATTAGGCACCGAATTCTTGTTTGTAGAAATTCTGATAAATTTTAAGCATAACTAGGGCTAATTTGATTTGGTTGTATAATCTAAAAGAACATGTTCATTGATTAATTGGCGGTGGGGTAATGGGTATTGATTGGTTTTTGTTTTAACATTGAAGCGGATTTTTTGGTTGTTGCTCTGTCATTATTCTCACGGTATCAAAATCCTGCAAGAATTCTTGTATTTTGTGTGGTTTATCTTCAACTATATCTGCTTTATAGAAGAAAAAAAAGTAATTTTCATTCAAAATATTTCACAAATATTTCACGGTATCAAAGTCCGAATGGGCTCAATTAAGCCTTCCATCTCTGCTTTTCTCTACATCTCCTTGGATGTAGTATGGTACCAGAGACAATGGACAGTCGACAAACTTGAAACACATATATATATATGTTCGATACATATTGTCATGGGGTCATTATCCTCTTTCAAAAAATATATATGATAGGATGTGCAGTGTCACCATTTATATATCCCAAGACATTCATTTTTCTTTCCGATGTAGAATTAATGTCCTCGTCTCTTCCTAAGCGTGACAATATCATATTCGTGTTTAGGATGTACCATTAATAATTTTATTGTGTTTACGTTTAATCAACCGACGCGAAGAACATGAACCCAACGTAAATGCATAAATTATCGAATCTAAATAAAGGCTTTAACTAAAGTTGACAGGGAAAAAAATGATAAATTGAATTGATAAATTTTACCATTTATGTTGTCTCCAAAGTCACAACCAGATACGGTTCCTGCCTCCTTGAATCGCTGAACCTGATATCATTATAAATGCAAGGCCTAGCCTCTTCCGGCCAACAAAAAGAGAGAAAATCACAAACTATAGTTTTTGCAAGGGGAAAAATAGTTAATTACATTTCAGGGTTTTTCTATTCTTAACATACATTACAAAGCATATTTTTAACAACAAGTATCGGAGCATCGGACTGTCATGTCTTGAGAAAATGAGCAGTTAAGAGTTTTGTAACAGTGAAGCCATGGAACGTTTCGACATTGAAGAGTTCTTTCAGCTTTTCATCACATATTACTTTCCTTTTGTCGGATGGATCCTTTACGAAACAGCCAAGAAGTTTGAAAACATTTTAATCCCAGTACAATAATTCATATATCCAACTCAGAAGATAGCAGCTAGATAAAGAGAATATGGCGAGCAGAGTATTATGATGCTGTTATGATCGTCTCTAAAGTAAATAAACAGCTACTATAGTATATTGCAATCCTGAAAAGGTGAGCAATCATATTCATATACCTGGAGGTTATTTTCTTTTATGTAAGCCCACATTCTCTTTATTACAACAGCCCGAGTTAAGCTCGTTTTCTCCGGTACCAAGAAATTTTACTAGAGCATCTGAAAGTTGAAGAGGAGCAAGAAATCCCTTCTGTCGCTTTTCCTTTCCTTGTGGTTCATCTGGATCTAAAATGGCAAAGAAGAAAACAGAAAAAATGGAAAGGTTAAGAACCTATAATGGCAAACCATCTATCACCAACATCGTTACGATAATTGAAAAAAAGCTAATTAATTAACTGATAAGCTATACAAAATTGTGAGACACATGGGAGATCAGGGGTATCATCACATTGGGATTGGATAGTTGGAAAAATATTTCCTAAATGTTTCGGATGAAGCATGAAACAAATACGAGAATGAGAAAAAGCACATAGAGCAATATATAACATAAATGCATTTGGCAATAGTAACATCAATAAAAGATAAGGTTCTTTCAAGAAACAACAGCCGAAAGGCCTATGTACATAGTTGCAATGATAGCAGGAAGCGAAATCTATACTGTAAAAGTTGCTAATGCTAGTAATGGTATACAAGTTGTTAGTGTAAGCCATACTGGTATCAATGCAAAACAGGTTCTATGTAAAGACCTTAATAGAATCATTTAGCATTTATACCTTCTTCTCTCTCATGCTTGTGTGGTTTTTCTTTCTCTGTTGACTTGGCTGAAACAACCGTGGCATAAAAGAAAATATGGTTAAATTTAGCACTTTATAAAAATAATAGAGTGCTTTAAGTTAATATACATGTATTTGCATCATATTGACCAAGAGACAAAAGATATTATTCTTTGATTTAGTCAAAAACTAGGCTAACAATGCCATGGTGTGAGATAAAACTAAGAAATGATTTTCAGAATTACAATAGAATTCCAAGGTAACAGCATCAGCCAATTCTGTAGAGAATCAGCAGTTTTTACACTCAACTTCCTTATGAGTGAAGAAGTTAGAGCTCAAGATCTTAATAAGTTTAGCAAATGCAAAATGGTAGAAAGGAAAGGTATGCTATTACCTTCATCTGAATCTGTGGGCAAAATATGCTTGGACAGGGCTTTGTTCATTTGAAACATGTCGATGGAATGAACACCAAAAAGTGCATGCAATGATTCGTCACAAATTATATTTTTCTTATTATCTGGGTCTTGCAATTTTTTCTCTCTGATATAAGCCCATACTTGCTTGACTACCTAGCATCAAATTAGAACAGAATTTATAACAAGACAGCTCCCTTAACTACGAAACTAAAAATAAGCTAAAACGAAATTTAAGGATATTTTAGAGGTACCTCAGTCCTCGCCAATGAAGGGACTCCTACAAGTTCCTGAAGTTGGGGAGAAAGGTTACAAACTTTGTTAAAACCACCTCCCCTTTTCTTAACTTCATTATTAACTCTTTTTGACCTACATGCAAAATGAAACAAGCAAATATAAGTTTGATGACAATTGCAACCTCTAAGCCAGTGGACGGATGTACCTCCCAAAAATTTTGGTCTAATATCATTTTAGGTTCCTGTTAGATTAAACTTAAGTCAAATTAGGCTTTTGCCCCCTCCAATATTTGAGATTAAATACTTTTGAGTCCCTATTATTTTGAACCTATGTAATTTTTTTCCTCCCAATAGTTGATCCTAGCTCCATCCATGTCAGTGCACTACTAGCAACAAAGCTTGCATGACAAAGTGGGTCGAAATTCATATGCTAGTTAGATTCTAGATAAATTAGTTGGACTCGAGGTAGAAGATAAGCTGCTGATATAAGATCAGCACTTCACACAATAATCACTTTTAAATATGCTCACTGTACAATGTGAAATAGCAATGTATAAGCTTTAGTGACAGTCTACAAGAAGTCTGTCCAACATGCACGACTTACACAACTTTAGAGAAGAAACCATCTAAATCTGGATAAACCTTTAAACACAAGCTATCAATCTTATTTTGCAACACAGAAATGGTGTCTGTGCCATTTTAAGTTTAAACAAACTCATTTCCTTCTTTCCAGCTCCCAAAATATCAAACAATGACAAGGAAACAAGAAATTCAGATTGTAGAAAATTCTCAGGAAACTAAATAAGCAGATTAGATGAAGGAGAAAAGAACATGATGGCAACCAGAGATTAAACGGACATATCACTATAGGCACAAAAAGCCAATGTTTCCTGCTCCAAAGGCCAAAATTAAAACACAAAAGAAAGCAACTGTAGCTTGAACTTGTTTTAGAGCATTTGTAGTAAAACGAAAAAAGAAAACAATTCATACAATTTATATAAAAGCAGCAGCATTTTTTGTTGAATAGTCTTAAGGTGATTACAAGGTAGTATCTGTTCATACATATTCTTAACCCTTTGACAATGCACACATCTTGCATACAAAGCAATTTGAATCCGGGTCTCCTAAGATGAACATCATCCGCTTTTCCACTGAGACCACTTGTTGGGTTCTTATATAAAAGCAGCACCTCAGATGTAATGAGGTTCATTTACAGATCAGACTGAAATTCCTACATTACTTGGATTTAGGTGTGAACTTCATTTACGATATGACCATTTTTTTTATCTAAGATATGAGTATGTTTAAGCTTCTATGTTTCCATAAAAACAAATGTGTCAAAGGACAAATAAGTGAGAATATAAGAATTTCGTTTCAGCTTTTTCAAAGACCATCTTCATTATAAAACATATAACTACGGACTACGGTGTGTCCAAAGCTCCTGAAAATCTACATTGTTAAGCTTTTTCAAATCGCAATGGATGGAAACTATAAGAAATTTTAAGTTTGTAATAATAAGTAGAAATCCCATTTAAAAACATCCCACAGAGAAACGAAGCCAGCATTATTTTATATAAGAACTATGGTTAATCAACCTCGTTGCAATCTAAGAGAATGACTCACTGAGTTGGATTAATACAAGCAAGTTGAGTCAAATTTCGCCATTGAAACCAAAGTCACCCCCTTTTGCATGCATAGTTTTTTAGAATGGAACACCTTTAAAATAAATTAATAATAGTAAACACTTCAAAAACTTAAACGACAGGAAATCCAATAACATTTTTTACTTACAATATGCAGCTAAGCATAATCAAAGCCAAAGTAAATCACAATTAACTTCTAAACCACGCATTATGCAATTCTTTGACCAAAAAACTAAGAAAAATAAATTTTATTTAATATTACGTAAAATTTTGTAAATAACTGACCCTTTCTTCACGGGAGCCCTTGTATTTCTAGCTTTTTTACTCTTCACCTCTTCCTCATTCGAATCAGAGCCGTCCGTTTCCTCTGATTTAATCTTCTCCGATTGCTCATCTTCTTCGAGTTCTTGCTCTTCACCTTCGGCATTTTCGAACTGGGTTTGGAGGTATAAATCGATTTGCTCCCTAATGAACTTCTTTTTCTCCGATAAGTCAAGGCCGAAATCTTCCTCCAATCTCCGCCGCACAATTGCTGTAGTAGTCGTGTTGAGGTCCGATTCCTCCAAGAACTCCCGGAGTCGGACTATTAGCTCCGATTCCGACACCATCGCGGTGAGAGTTCGACTCTACTATTTAGCTTCCTTTTTTTTTATCGGACTCAGTGAGTTAGGTGGTGGAGAAGATAAGATGAGAAATAAAGAGGACATAAGTGGAAATAAATGAAAAGGTTAGCTCACCCGTTATCCGTTAGTCGTCTGAGGCGAATTTTGTGAAACTTGAGCTGTGGAGCCTACACAACTTAAAAAACTCGCATTTACCTTGAAACTCCTATCCAAACCACTATGCATTTTAATTTAGAGTATAGTAATTAAGGATTGGGATTTGTTAGTTTAGGGTTAGGGATCTGGATTTTATAATAAAGAGTTAATAGAAATATTTCAAGCACTAACACTTTTTTTGTCGTCCTTTTCTGGATTTTATCTTGATTAATTCGGATTCATATCGTACACTTGATTTTATTGTGTGTGTCTTCCGACAGAGATTTTCTACATACACAAATTTTGAACTCGAGACATGCTTAAACGATACTAAGCTGCTTATCACTTGGATCAATCTGCTGATAGCTAAGATGTGAAATTTGAAAATCAAATCCAAGTGGAAGTTGAACGAATGAAACTTTTGGTTCTCATTTAACTTGTTTTTCAAGTTACAAATCATGTACAATTTAAAAATAAAAACAAGGTAAGCCAGGTATTTTGTGATTAAACTTTTCTCGAAAGTTGAGCGACAGAATTAAAAAAATTGAAAGTTTGGTTATGTCTGCGAACTGTTTTTCCTCTTTGTACAATGGTTACTCTTCATGGTGATTATTCTTGCTTTCCTTAATAAAGGACCATTATTGGTAAAAAAAATTTGTAATTTACCCTAAAATATAAATAATAATCAAAATAAATAATAACATATAATAAAAGTTACAAACAATTCATACATAATTTATGTAATGTGGGAATTGCAATGAGATTTATTTTAACCAAATGATAGTTTTGACCCTCAAACTTTAAAAAATTATAGTTTTTTGAACTTCTTCTCGGCTCTTTTAACTATTTGAACTTTTATTTTCTTATTAAATTAAATGAGAAAATAAGTTACGAATTCATTAAGTTGATGTTAATTATTTTATCCTTTTTGTTAATGTTTGATATTTTTTTGCAAAAAAATTAAAAATTAAAAATATTTAAAATGTTGAAACGTATTTAAATCATTAAAAATTGTAAAAATTATACACATATAAAAATATAAAAACTTGTAGAAAATATATAATTTATTAAAACTTTGTTATTTTCAATAATTAGTTTAATTTAACAACGAATAAAAGTTCTAGGAAAAAAGAGACAAAAAAATCAAAAACGTAAAAGTACAATTTTAAGTACACATAAGGAATTCGACCGGACCTCTCAATCTCTCATCAATTTAAATTAGTGTCTACACCCAAACAAGTCACAAATTTTCCATCCAAGGTTAAACATTACTATTGGTCATTAAATTATTCTCATTTTTTATATTTTGGCCATTAAACTATTATTTTGTACAAAATCACCACTAACGTTATGTTTTTTTTTAATTTTAATCATTAAAGTTATTTCCCCTATTTTGGTCACCAATCTATTGCTTCTTTCCTATTTTGATCACTAAATTATTATCATTTTTCTGTTTTTCCATGAGTTCTTTAACGACGGGTGACCAAAATAGGAAAAAATGCAACATTAATGACTATTCTGCCAAAAACAATCATTTTATGATCAAAAGAGAAGACAAAAATGGTTTAGTGACCAATGATGATGTATAACGAATATCACATTTGGGCCTCAAGCCCAACCCACAACCATAAAATTTTGACCTAATATAGCCTAATTCGTACTCAATTTTCGAATTCATTAGATTTTTCAATCATTTAAACATAGATAAATATTTGAAAGCATTTATAAGGGAGCTCCTTTTAAATAATTATAAAAACAATCGACTTAATCATTTTAAATCCAAATACGAGTTACAAAACACACGATAGGGCCCTACGAATAAATAGCCCAAAAATCTAAGTATTGTACTTTGGTGAGACGAGGCACTAGAATCCTTCTCTGATGGTGCTTCACCAAGCAACGCGCCAAACCTACTAACCTGCAAACGAAAACAATGATTCTGAACGCTGAGCTAACTGTAGCGACTAATTAAAAATCCGTATATTCCCTCACTTTAGAAAATTTTGATTTTATGGGGATTAAAAAAACTCGTATTTTTTAAAACAAAATTTGGAGTCGCTACCGGTCACTTGAATAAGGTAGACCGGACACCATAAAAACTAGAGATTCGTTTAAAAATGTGTTCGAGAGTTGGTTACATGTGGGGAAGGATTAGCACCCCACACCGCCCGATATAATTTTTCAACTCAGATTCCAGTGAGCAAATATCGTACCGATACGGCCTTGCCGTTTCAATACGCCCCCAATTTTACACTATGACTGTTTCGATACGACCTCATTCGTATTGATACGCTACTACATAACGGCTATATTTTCTTGCAATAGGTATCGATATGGGCATACGTGTACAGATACGATAGGTGATCAGACATCATTTATTGCGTGAAATTTGCTCACCAACGGCTATATTCAATACCTCAACCACCCAAACGGATAGAATTCAATGAGAGTGTATAAATACAAGTCTTCAATGCAACTGGAACAACTAATGAACCTATTTTGATCAACACTCAAGCATCCTAGCTAAAATCCAACCTTTGTGCTTATAGAGTCATATCTTGTACTCCCAACTTGTGTAGTTTATTTGTAAATCTTTGTTTCAAGTTTGGGGTTGTGAAAAATCTTATTTGGGCAAAAATTGTATCTTGTGAGGATATTTTATTTGCCAAACTTCTTTCTTTGTAATTGAGAGTGAATTGTTCAAAGCTTTGGGTAGAAAGCTTGAACTTGTAACGGTTGCCTCCTAAGCCTAGAAAAGGGGAAGATTTCATAGTGAAATTGTTGAAAATCCTTAGTAGGAAGCTAAGGTAGTGGACGTAGACCTTATTAGAAGGTTGAACCACTATAAATCCTCGTGTCTCATTGTCCAAATCTTTCAATTTGCTTCCAAACTTTAAAATTGCCAATTCACCCCTTTGGCCACTATCTCAATTGATTGATCATCCTAACACATTGAAATGGAGAAATCGAAACATAAAATCCTAGGATGCAATAATCCCAACTAAAAAGTTTAGTTCATGTTTGAGCCTAAAACATCCATAATTAAAAGTACAAAGTATGGCCGTTTATCAAGCAAGAGAAAAGAAAGAGTCGAGCGTCCTCGAAAACTCCGTGCTATCTAACTGTACTGCAGCCTCCTCTCTGTCATCTTCTCTCGATGGCTTCGTTCGATGAGAAAAATCATCTAGCTTTACCCTGGTGGTTCTCCGCAAGCTCGGACTAAGACTATAGTCTGTAATCGCGTTCTCCTTTGAAGTAGCGTCCAAGTCTTCCTTATATAGGCAGTGAAACTAGGTACCCTAAAGTGTGCGCGGCTTTATTAAAGAAAGCCACTTGTTTTCCGCTTCATTGAATGTTGCGTGACAGAGAGAAAGTCCACGTGGGTAGAAACAGATTCATCTCCAACTCTTCATTCCTTATCAGCTCCAGCCATACGATCAGCTCCTCTTCTTCTCCAACAATCCTCCAATATCCACCAGCATCATGCATATGCACCACAAAATAACACATTTCCCTTGAAAACTACCAATATAATTAAGGCACATGTGGTGTAACTCCCTATCTATATGCAAATATGTACAATCTAACCTAAATGCAAACTATATGAGCTTGAAAACATACAGAAGACAAGGAAAATGGTATATAAAATAGATCAATTAAACACTCATCACCACATTAGAAGCTCATTGCACCATCGTTCTAGAGTTATCAGCCCTTCAAACTTAAAGTCGAATTTTTGGGTAGATTACCCAATGGGTACTGGTACTGGACCTCACATACTGGTACAATACCCTGGGTATCAGTATTGACAATATACCGATAGAAAATTAGCTTATTAGAATTTTACCTAGCCTTTTCGTACCGGTACAAGTCGATCCGTATCAATACTGCTTAGCATGGCATACCAGTACACGTTAAACACCGTATCGGTACCCCTCTCATAGTTAATCTCAACAGAACAGTGTTCTTAAGCCCATAAATGGTTTCCAAGGCTCAAAAAATCATCCCTAAAGCCTCCAAAACGTACACCATTACCTCATATCTCGATCTTGTATATTATAAGAGTTGTTTAGGGTGATTTACTACCATTTTTACATGTTATTAACATTAATCCTGGATTATACCAGTAATGAGGGTCTCTAGCCCTTAACACCCAAAACAACCATACAAATCAAATTTAAGCACACAAAGCATCATCCTTAGGATATGTATGAAACAAAGGAGTTAGTAGTGTACTAACCTTATGCAAAAATTCTGAAATGCCACTTTAGATAAGCTTCCTTCAACTTCTCATCTTCACATTAACCGAGTGCAAAAATGCATTACCATCATCCCAAATATTTAATAAAGGTAACTAAATAATTTAATTACCCATACTAAACTTGAATCCCTCTTTATGGAAAATAAAGTATCTTAAAACCCATAATAAGCTCTTTCTCTCAAGAAAATCTATAGAACACGTTAGGTTTTAATCCAAAACCCAACTCAAAAGTTCATTTCCTTTCACCATTTACCATTAATTTATGTTTCTTTAACTTAACTCAAGCTTTCTTTCTTTAGGGTTTCCATGAAATTTGGGGTTTTTTCATAACTCAATTAAAAAGCTTTAATATTATACTCACCATGAAGATAAAGTGGTGGGAGACATTTTTGTATTTCACAAGGCAACCCAAAATCCAAGCATAAATGAAAGAAATTAAAGAATAAAGTTTGAAACTCTTACCTCTTCTTTTTTTCTCTTATTTCCATCCACCACAGGGACGGGCCTAGGGGTGCTGGGGGCAGCCGCACCCCCTAAAAATTTCAAGTTCCCCTATATTTTATATATTTCATTTGTATTTTCTATTGATAATCTAATTTTGCACCCCTTAAACTCTTGTAATTTTGCACCCCCAACATTTCTAATATAGCTTCCTGATAGTTTGCACTTCTTTACATGAAATCCTGGGTTCGTCCCTTCATAGGGGAAAGATGATAGTTTTTTCTCATCCTTTTTCCAATATAAATGAGCCTTATCCAATTTTTATTAAACTTTAAATAATACCTACACTCACTTTAAAATTAAGGGTAAACTACACCAGTAGTCACTGAACTATAGTTTCTTTCCTATTTTGGTTACCGAACTATTTATTTGGTAAAAACATCACTAACGTTATGTTTCCTTCCTATTTTGGTCACCGAACTATTTTTTGGCAAAAACATCACTAACGTTATGTTTCCTTCCTATTTTGGTCACCGGTTGTTTTGCTTACGTGGAATTTTATTTTATTTTTTTTAATTTTCCATGTCATTTCTTCTCTATCCTCGTAAGCAATATATGTTATTTTATAATATTTTTATTCAAACTAACAGTATGATGACACATGTCACTGCCTATTAGTGGAATAAAAGGAATGAAAAATCAAGCCCCTTATGCAGCCAGGGAGATTCGACTAATAGACAGTTATATGTGTCACCACTCTAGCAGTTACACGTGTCACCATCCTAGCAGTTACACGTGTCACTATCCTATTAGGCAGTTACACGTGTCATCATCTCTCTGGCTGCATAAAGGGCTTGATTTTTTATTCCTTTTATTCCACTAATAGGCAGTGACACGTGTCACCATCCTGTTAGTTTGAATAACAATATTATAAAATAACATATATTGCTTACGAGGAGAGAGAAGAAATGACATGGAAAATAAAAAAATAAAATAAAATTCCACGTTAGCAAAACAATCGTTGACCAAAATAGGAATGACATGGAAAATTAAAAAATAAAATAAAATTCCACGTCAGCAAAACAACATGTGACCAAAATAGGAAGGAAACATAACGTTAGTGATGTTTTTGCCAAAAAAATAGTTTAGTGACAAAAATAGGAAAAAAACCATAGTTCGGTGACTACTGGTGTAGTTTACCCTAAAATTAATGGCTTGGATTTAACATGAGAATTATCATCTTATCCAAAGGTTATTATTTATTCTAGACAAATATCTCAATTTTTGGGTAATATAATTCATTAAAGAGTCCAACTCTTCCCTTGTTTTCACTTTAGTCTTATGAACTTTGTTTCTTTAATTTTCATCCTTGTTCTCTCACAATCACGATTCCCATGAATTTATCCATAACTTAAAAATATCTAAACTCGAATCCAAAATTCAAATTACTAACCCAAAATTTAGGTTGTTACTTGATGTTTCACCCTCCATTAATTTGGTATGATAAGCTACATAATTAAATATAATTATTCCAAATTGTTGATTGCTATTATCATGTGTTTCAGTTGAAATACTCCACTTGTTCCTTTTGTAGGAGAAATTATATCATAGGTCATTCTCGTCACGTCATCTATGTGACCAACCAATTAAATGTATTCATTTCATTAATTTTTCCATCTCATCTTTTTACCAAGTGAATCTTCACTTGGTAACAACTGTTTTTAAATTTAATTTACAGTAAATATTAGTAAAGATTCACTTGATAAAAAGATGAGATAGAAAAATTAATGAAATGGATGCATTTGATTGGTTGGTCCCATAGATGACGTGGCGAGAATGACCCATAATATAATTTCTCCTTTTGTAGATAATTTTTAATTTCCATAGAAAAGATAAGCTACATAATTAATTATGTAATAATTATAGGCTTGGTTTGGTAAACAGCGATTTGAGCCAAAATTAGATGTTTGAGTTAAAATTAAAAGTTTAACCGGTCAAATATGCTAATTTAGATGTTTGATGAACAACGAATTGGAGTAGCAGATTGGAGTGAAACCTTTAATTTTGAAAAACTTGCTAATAAGAGCTTTTTGAAATTAGAAGTTTTGACATAATAGTTATAAAGACCATTTTACCCTTAATAATTATTAAAAAACTCCAAATAACCTAAATTTAGCATTTTTTATTTTAATTATTTACCCTCGTGTATTTACATTGTGACATTTGTAAATTAATATTTTTTGTTTTTTTTAATTCTCACACATTTATATTTGTATTTAAATTTAATAATTAATTAAATTGTATTAAAAATAATTATATAGATAATAAATTAATATATATATATATATATATCCTTCAAATATGCTTAGTAATATTCTATTGAAAAATTACTCTTATAATCTAATTAATATTAATAAATACATAATATTGATAACTAATAAACTATTCAAACAAATATCGAATATAATCATGTCCTTATATTGATAACTAATAATTATTTTTTGTTGAAAAATGAAAGTTTCTGTTACCATGCGCTTCGTTCAAAACCTCCTTTTAACCTAGTTGAAAGAAAATAGTACACAAGGTAACTAGTATATAAAACCTACGAGAGAACCTCGGTACCTAATAATTAAAAAAATCAATTCCTAACCATTACGAGCCATATTATCTATCAATCAACGCTATCAATTATTGAACTTCATCTAGCAATACTATCCTCCTGTAGTATCGAAAATATCAATTCCGGTTGCTCCAAAAAATCGACACAGTTGGCTACATTTGGATCCGCCATCTTCGCTAAGCCATCCGCTATGCCATTGCCATTTCGAGATACATGCAGTAATTAGACCACCCAAATCTGTTTTAACAGTGAATCAACATGCTCCAGTATAGTCACCTGAGCACCACCGTTTCCAGCTTTCTTTATTTCCTTGATGGCCTCCATGCTGTCAAGTTCCATAATGATTTGGCGTCCGCCCAGTTTCCATGATCTTTATTTGCTAGGATGTTAAAAGGCAATTTTCATTAAGAAAGTATCATTTTGCTTTTCCAGATTTCGAAACCCAAGGCCCCCATATTCTGTTGGTCGACAAACATTCCTTCATTTTACAAGATGTACAACGCCCTTACATGGTTCTATTAATAAGCCCTCAATTTCCTTATAAATTCATCAAAATAGTACAGTCGATTGCATTGTGTAGAATGAAAGTGCCGCTAGTACTGATTTTGCAAGTGTAATGCGTCTGGCTAAAGAAAGAGTGCGTATTTTCCACCCACTCAGTCGGTCTCTAACCATTTGAACTAAATACTGATATGCTGCTGCAGTTACACGACCATGAAGCAGGGGAACGCCTAAATATTTTTCTAAATCCGACACCTCAGTATAGTTAAGTGCAAAACTAATTTGCTCACGTATGTCTTGAGGAACATTGCGGGAAAAGAAGATTGTCGTTTTAGCCAGGCTAACCTTATGTCCCGATGCAGCACAGAAATAAGATAAAACTAACCGGATTACATCTCCTTGTGCACACGAAGCCTCCCCAAAGAGAATCAGATCATCTGCGAAAAACAAGTGGGATATACATGTACCATCTTTTGAAGTTCAGAACGGTTTCCACTGTCCATTCTCAACTTCATTCTGAATGGTCTGTGCCAGGCGTTCCATGCAAAGAACAAATAAATAAGGTGATAACGGGTCTCCCTATCGAATACCTCTCATCGGGTAAAATGTCTCGATCATTGCGCCATTAACAAGGATTCGAGTGCTAACAAACGTCACACAATGCATAATAAGTCGAGATAATTCTTCTAGAATCCTCAAGTCCAACAGAGTATCGACGAAGAAAGCCTACTCTAAATGATCATATGCTTTCTCCAAGTTAATTTTAATGGTCATCTACCCCTTACACCCCTTCTTGCCTTTCATGGAATGTATTACATCCTGTGCCATAATAATGTTATCTACAATTGAGCGGCCGGGTACGAAGCTCGTCTGATTCTCTGACACCCATAGTGAAAGAAAAGGTTTAAGTTGATTCACCACCACTTTTGTAAGTGCTTTATATACTACATTGCACAAACTTATAGGTCTGAATTGACTGATAGATTCCGGAATCTCAACTTTCGGTAATAAAACAAGAAGAGTTTGATTAAGTTCCGTATACCATTGATCCTCCTCAAAAATTCCGCGGATGTATTTACAAACAGAATCACCAATTATCGACCAATTTTCTGATAAAATGCCGCATGGACACCATCTATTCCTGGCGATTTTAAGGGTGCCATGGTGAAGAAAGCTGATTTTATCTCCCCATTTGTAATAGGCGCCACTAATCCATTCAAATACAAGGTTGGAATTTGTGGAAACAAGCCACGGATGCAATAGCCTGTAATGTCCCCCTTCATGTTGGAATAATTTATGATAGAATGAGACAGCCAAGGATTGAAGTTTAGTTTCCTACGTGCACCAAAGTTCATCATTAGATTATATGGCTGTAATTTTGTTTCGTCGGCTTTTAGTCATCATAGTGGTATGAAAAAACTTGGTATTTCGATCGCCCTGCACAATCCATTTCGCGCAAGCCTTCTGACTCTAGAAACTCTCCTCATATTCTAACACACGATCCAATTCAACCTGTAGCGAGTTCTCAAGATCACATAAAAACTTAGAATGAGACCTCTACAAAGCCTTCTCAATGCCTCGAATTCGAGCAATTAGTGATTTCTTCATTTTTCCAATCTGACCAAATGTTTCTGCGTTCTATGTTTGAACACCCGAAACAAAACCTTGCAAATTAGGGCCAAATTCCTTTTCATCAGTCCACACCGAGAGCAAGAAGTCTTGGAATTGTGAGTGTTCATTCCATGCCGCAATATAGCGAAAAGGATGATTGCTGTCTAGCTTGGTTTCTACGTCATTTCGATAAAGTATTAGCCTATGGTCAGACCCTAATCGGTCTAGATGCATCACCATTAAATTCGGGTAAGTGAAGTAAAACCCTCATTCCCAAGAAATCGATAAAGACGTTGATAAAGGTTTCCACGAGACCATCTAAATGATGGACCATGAAATCCTAAGTCAACCAAGCAGGTTTCAAATATAAAGTCAGCAAATAATTTACTACCCCCAATTTGTCTGTTTGATCCACCACGACATTCCCCCACGGACACAATTGAGTTAAAATCCCCTTTCAACAACCATGGTACACTACATCCCTGGTATAGTGATGATAATGCACTCCAAAGATGTCAGTGAATGGATAATTCTGGACTTGCATAAATTGTCGTGAAAAATAACCAATCCGATGCATTCACTTCCTTGAACCGACTATGTATGAATTGATTTGAAATAGACAAAATCTCTAGTTCTATTGTGTCATCCCACAAAACTCATGTGCCTCGACTCAGAATGAATGCGAAAATTTCAGTTTCGCCAAAACTTTATCAGCCCTTCTACCGCTAATTCGAGGTAAAAGAGGGCAACCACTTGCGGTTTGAACTCCTTAACGAAATTTTAAAAATGTTTATGGAATGTAGTACTAACGGCACCCTGACAATTCCAAAATAAACAACTAATCATTGATATAATTAGTATATAAATGGAACACTTACTGGACTTACGCCATAGGCGTAAAGTCTTGATCACTCAAATCCTCAGGATCTTCCATCGAATCGTTGTCACTAATAAGCCCAGCTTTCACGAGTCGAGCCCAATTTGAGCATTTAACAAGGGATCACAACCATTGCCCAATTCATCAAGTTGTTAAGATACCTCCCGCACCAATTCTTGGGCACCAATATGACAACCACTCTTTTTCATTCCCAATTTGATTCCATGATGAATGTATTCCTTGAAAGTCTTATTTACCACCCCATGCTCTTTGCCTACTTTGATGCCTGCATTATTCTTTTCACCTCTACCTTTTTCCATAATGGAAACAGCCGCATGGCTTCTAGCAAACTTTGTAATTGGGTGAACAATAGTCTTAGTACTTTGTCTTTCCATTGAAGGCACTACATTAACTTCCCCCACCTCCTTAGAAGCTTGCTTCTTCTTCTTGTCAGGATTAGATGCTAAGTAGGCCGCATTTGGTGTGAATGTTCGTTGTAGCTTGGGATTTTTAGTCACTATTTCAGTATGCTTACCGTTGGAGCCTTGTTCTTTAACTTTGTTTTTCCCCGAGGCTGTTGCTTCCTCCCTAATTGCTCATGATCACCAGTATTTCCTTGTTCTAAAAGGACCGCATATCTGGAAGAGCCAGCTCCACCCGAAGAACCCATCATATTATGCCTATCTTTTCTTTCTCCTTTGGGTCTAGGCCTCCGATTTTCTACAACCATACATGGCCCATACAAATCCTCGCCTCAAGAATCCATATTAGGAATATTCTTGGGTTTATTTTCTTGACCCTTAGCATGTTGATCCTCACCCAACTTATCCTGACTTGCCATAAGATTCTATTGAGTGCCCATATATTCCACAAGAATAGCATATATTATTTAATCTCTCATATTCAAGTTTTTGAATGAAGCCGTCTATCCCTAAACAAGACTTTAACGAGTTATTCAGATCCACAATTATCGCAAGTCTAGCAAATTTTCGACGACCAATAGCCTGTGTATTATAATACTCACGTACAACCTGGCCTACAACCGTCGCAATCCTACGAAATAATGCTTTTGAATAGTATCGGTAAGGGAGACCCGGTAGTCTCACCCAAACAATTACCTGAGAAGGGTGCTTTTCTGTGGTCGAAAACGATCGGCTCTATGGTCGCACTGTCAAATAACTTCCATAAATTGTCCATGGACCTTCGGTTATGGCTTTAACATAATCTTTTTCGTAAGCAAATTTGACCAGATAGTAATTATTCTCTAGATCCACCAATTGGATTTCCCCGGTAGGGTTCCAGAGGGCATGAATACGATTCAACAATGTCTTGTAACCAATAGACCTTCCCAGTAACCGGATAATTAATACTTGTTTCATACACTGATCAATCTGGTCGTGGATACATTCAGAGAATTTAATCGATGTAATCGGTCCGGACTCATCTACGATGCAATCCTCATCATAAACTTTCACCTCATCTTCACTACTCAACTTCTGCAAACCTTTGTTTACATCTGTATCACCCGCGACCATTCGTGCATAGGATGGTTTTGACAAATTTATCTCGTTCAGACTGGGAAAACCTGATCTCGAATGAGCCATGTCGTCCTCATAAGATTCGAGACCACCATCCGCCTCCATATCAATTGCTTCTTTTCCAAGCATCCCATCCTTTTCCACGTTATGTTGCTTCTTAGGGTCCCGAGTTTCCTCCAACGGTGAACCTGGTCTCTCAAGGATAGGCAAATTCGAAACTTGAACAATATCCTTTGGTGGCCGACCATTATGGCCCACTTTGACCCACGACAAGGTTTACGTTAACGTTGCTAGTTGAGAGCATTCTAGGGTTTCTTATTGTAACTAATAATTATTTTCATAATCTATTTTAATTCTTCATCACCATGTATTTATATTATGACATTTGTAAATTAATATTTTTTTGTTTTCTCTTTTAATTCTCACATATTTATATTTTGCATTTAAATTTAATAGTTAATTAAGTTATATTAAAAATAATTATATAAATAATAAATTCATATATATCCTTCAAATATGCTTAGTAATGTCATATTAAAAAAATTATTTTCATAATCTAATTAATATTAATAGATACATAATATTGATAACTAATAAACTATTCAAACAAATATTGAATATAATCATTTCCTTATATGTCATTTTGCTTGTTTAAATAATCAAACAACTAAAAGCTGACAATTAATTTTTCCAAACACTTTTATACAATCGTTATCAGCTATCCGTTAATTGTCAAATAATGTCATAGTCATATCTAATATTAAATCTTAAAATCATTCTAAAAAAACTCCTTCCATTCTCTTTATAAAAAGAAAAAATAATAATTGAAAGCAAATTATTTAATTTAAAATTAATCAACAGATTTGTTAAAGATTTGAATCGGTTGGTAATAAATATACATCATTAAGGGTGAGTTCTACATTGTTGAATTGAAAGAAAAAAAACACGTTTTAAAAATGTTTAAAAAAGTATCATAAAAGTTTGAACAATAATTTAAAATGTTTAGTGTTGCCATTAAAATGTTTTTGTGAAATGTAAAAAAAATATTCATTTACACATTAGGTTTAAAAGTAACAATTAACTTTATTAATAATTTGTTGGTTTAACAGGATAAGACATTAGGTCACTTAAGCGAGGTTAAGAGTTTGAGTCATGGCGTTCTAAATGAATAAAATTTGAGTTGAGAGTGTCGTATTCATATAATACCTTTGTAAAACTCAGGAGTCAGATACTAGTCCGATATTAGTGATTAAACAAAAAAGATAACAACTAATTTTAAATGTTATTTTGATAATTTTATATTCGAAAATCAAAAACTATTTTTAAAATTTTGAAAATCACTTTTTATTCAAAATGTTAATTTTTTACTTTGTTTTTATTATCTTTAGTACCAAAAAGTGCTTTTTAACTCTAAAAATTAGTTTGAAAAACGCTGGTTATTGTGTAAGAAAATCAACGGCTGAGATTGCTTCGCAAAATCAACTAAACATGGCTCTGAAGAATGCATAATCGAATCCGTTGGTTCTTGCTTTTCATATTTTAAGCTCAGGAAAAAGACAAAATCTCCAACGTCGTATTCATTGGGTTAATCTTACATAACCATGTAGGATAATTGTTGGTTCTCCAAAAAGAAAATGAAGAAGAAAGTACAAGTAAAGCAAAAGGCTAATGAAAGGGAAAGATGCACATCAGCTTTTGGACATGCCCTAAACCCCAATTTTGGATAAAAAAACATTAAATCAATTTAATTCTCTAATTTATATTCAAAAGTAAATATGAAATTTTAAAAAGTTATAGACTACAGTAAACATCATAGATTTAGTTTCTAATGTTTAATTTAATCATTTTAGGTCGATATAATTTGATCATATTTTTCTTATATACTTTGGTCGATACTAAAAGCTTTAAATTAAAAAAATGGACTAAATTAGAATAAATTAGTAATAGACCAATAATAAAATTCAGAATAAATTATACTAGTAGTCCTTAATTTATTAAGGCGTTTGTAATATGGAGAACGAACTTTTAAAACTTATAATACAATCACTGAATTTTTAACTCGTTTTCATTATAGTCGATGTTGTTAAAAAGTTTACGTGACACATTAACTTTAAAAAAGAGATAAACTATACTAGTTGTCTCTAAACTTTTTGGGCGCTTACAAATAGAGTCGTCCCTAGGTATGAGCAAAAGGGGCATCCGCCAAGGGCCAATTTTTTTTTAATAATATTTTTGGTATTATAGTCTAATTTTTCAATACTTATTATTAGAGGTTTACTCTTAAAATTTAATGTTTTTAATATTTGTTATTAGGGGTCTAATTTTTCAATACTTATTATTAGGGGGTCCAACTTTTTAATACTTTTTATTAGAGGCTCAAGTTGTTCCCGAATATTCGTTATTATGGGTCTACTATTAAAATTTAATTTGTTTTCAATATTTGTTATTATGGGTCCAATTTTTTCAAATACTTGTCACTAGAGTTCTAATTTTTTCAATACTTGTTACTAGAGTTCTAATTTTTTCAATACTTGTTATGGGGTCAATTTTTTCTAATATTTGTTATTTGTAGTCTACTCTTAAAATTAATTTTCCCAATATTTTTAATTAGGGTTTCAAAATTTTCTAATACTTGTTATTGGGGGATTAATTTCTCCCCCAACATTTGTTATTAGAGACATTCTCTTAAAATTTATTTTTTTCCTAATACTTGTTATTAGAGAGCTATTTTTTTTTCTAATACTTGTTATTAGGGATCTACTCTTAAAATTCAACTTTTTTCTAATATTTTAATTAGGGTTCCAATTTTCTCAATACTTTTTATTAGAGATATAATTTTTCAGTATTTATTAGTAAGGAGATATTATTAAAATTTATTTTTTCCACAAAAATTGTTACTAGAGACCTAATTTTATTCTAATACTTGTTATCAGGGGTCTACTTCTAAAATTCATTTTTTTCAATATTTGTTATTAAAGGCCTAACCTTTAGGTTTGCCCTTAGGCCACTAAAATCTTAGGAGCGACTCTGCTTACACCTTGATCACCGGAATTTTAAAACTTGCAATATGATACCCTTTTCTCTCTTCTCTCATTTTTTTTTTCTTTTTTCTTTCATCCAAACATGTCCTTTATTATTTTCCTCATCTTCCTCCTTTATTTTTCTTTATATTCACTATACACTAGCTAAATGTGACACGTTTCTTTGTTTGATGTTGACAGTAGAAATTTTAATTGTTCGTACTCTCTACTCTGTATTAATATCCCATGTTAGCAAAGAAAAAACAGCTTCAAGTGGCGACTGTGAAGGTGGATCAATTTAACAAATTTCCATCATTCTGTACGTATTTGATCAACTTTTCATAATGAAAAATGGATCAGTTTCTGTTGACATTTTGATTTTAAAAAGTACTTTAAAGGTGCAAGAGATAATCTCGTCTATTCTGAGCTAGTGGATTTTGTACCATAGTCTCATGGCTTTTTGCCTATGGTAGAGAACCCAAAAGTGAGAGGCTGGGCATTGAAGGTCCATGATCTCTAAAATAATTTAAGTAAGAAAGTTTCAAGTCTATCATACCAACTGAAGGTAATGTTGTTCAATTATTTTCTTAAATTTATTTCAAAAATCATATACTTGTATCAACAAATAAAATTTTCGATTCTCTTTTATTTTTGCCATGTGTTGTTCATATGTACATTAGATCAAACATTGTAAATTACCTTTGTAATAATTAATGTGTAAAAGATCCAAGGTGATTGTTGTAGCCAACCTCCCATTTTGAGTGCAATAGGTTCTGAGATATACACTTGGATCAATTATGTCATATTTTTTTCTAATAAAGAAACAAGTGCTACAATCACGGTCACCGCTTAGAGCTACTCTTGTAATGAAAGCGAATTAAAAATTTAATGACCTTAATGAAAACAAATTAAGAGTACAGAGACCATAATGAAAAGTGAATTAAAAGTTTTTTTGAAAGGGAAAAATATTGTATTATACTGATGAAGAATCATACAAAATAGACAAAGACATGAGTCTCGTTAAAAAACTTCCCTAAACCTAAATGGAGGAAAAAGAGTGTACCATGTCTAAGTCAAGAACAAACAACTTGTTACACCATAATTAAGCTGATCTTATCAATCCCAATCAAATACAACCGCCAAAGAAAATCAACACAATGGGACACTTTGTAGCACCCTCAACCCGGATGTCACATTTGGGCCTCAAGCTCAACTCATTAACATAAAGTTTTTGACATGGTTTAGCCCAAAAACATCTATTTTCATAAATCTGACAAGTTTAAAATATTTTGACATAGATAAGTATTTGAAAATGTTACATGAGAGCTCCACTTAAATACATAATTAAAACATTCAGCTCGTGATTTAAAACAATCCAAAACATAGGGTCCTAAGAATACATGGCCCAATAAATCTAAGTACTGTACTCGGAAACAAGTCAATGCTGAAGTTCTACTCTAATGGTGCTCCAACAATGCACGTCAACATACTAACATGCAAACGAAAACAACAATTTCAAACGCTGAGCTAACAAAGCTCAGTGGATACACTTCCACTCAACCATGCTTCATACAAATCATAAATATGAGCAAGTAGATAAGAGATGACAACATGGTAACATATCAAAATTGGTGCTACTCTAGCCGCCTAAACATATAGTAAACAATAAAAGATGCATCAATCTCACACAACACATATGTATCATATCAACAAACCTGGAGTGAGGCTCGTTGTCACACAGCCTTGGGAATGTACACTTATACTTAGAATCTCTTATCGAGTATCATCAGATAAAGGCCGATGTCACACAACCTCGGAAACATATATCCGGGATCGCATCTCGTGGTGTTGCAACACACTCTATGGGTATCCGGATCACAACAACCAAGGCGACTCAACCACACAAGTGCCCTTACGTGGCACACAACTTTATTCGATCCACCAAGAATCCCTATTGTTACTATTACACACAAGTCACCCTAAAACTTTACCAAGTATTTACGCATTATGCTCGTATATGAGGTTTAAATCTCGATTTCTCAGTTTTACTATTTGTTTTATCTTATTAGAAGCTCATTGGGCCATAGCCTCGAATTATAAGCCCTTCAAACTCAAATTTTGTACAGATTGCCTAGAGGGTATCGATACCCTCCAACGTGTACTGATACCTACCTTATGCGTACCAATACCTGGTTTATCAAGGAAAGAGACCAATTCAACCAACCCGCATCGATACACAAAAGTCATGTACTGATACAACTTGGTACCGATACGCCCCCAAGTGTACATGTATACCTTTTTGCTACTGGAATTTTGTAGGACATGGGGTATCGATACGACCTATGGCCGTACCGATATGCCCTTCAGATTTTGCCTGAGTTAGCCATTCAAAGCAATGGGCATCAATACCAATTCATCCCGTACTAGTACACGAGCCTAGAATTCGAATTCTAGAGCTTGTACATCATCTCTAACACCTCTAAACCTTTATGGTAAAACCCCAAATCGAACCTTCAAGTTATGAGAGATAGCTTAAGTGGTTTTCTACCATTTTTACATGATTTAACACTAAATTTAGATTTAGCGATTAAAGATGTCTCAAGCATTCAAACAACCAATTTATCAACTAATGAACAAAGCAATCACATTGATGATTTCCAGGAACACAAATGAGTTATTAGTGTACTAACCTTGATCTAACAGCTGAGAGTGAAGCTCTTAGCCCAAGCTTTAAGCCTTCTTCTTCCATTGGTCCTTGGAAAAGTTTTTAACTTCTTTCATTACGAAAAAAATGTTGTAAAACAAATTACAATATTGCTGGAAACTCAAAATATGATGAAGGAAGAATTCTTCAACAAGAAAGAGAGTTAAATCCCCAAATTATGTTATTCATTTTCAACCCTCACCAAACACCTATTTTCTCCAAGCTCTATCGTTTCCCACATTTTTACCTTGGATGATAGATCCTTTGATGTTGAAAAACTTATCCTTAACTCAAATTTCAGGATTCCCACTCAAAATAACAAAGATCAATCCTTTAACCTTGGTTTCAAAGAGATGGGAAAGAGAGGAATTGTGAGATGAAGTAAGAAACAAGGATGATATCATCCTTCAAAATTTGCAGGGAAAAATTAAAAGAGAATCAACCTTTCTCTTTTGAAAAAAATAATTTACCTTATTACCCCCTTCATCATCTCAACCCATCCACAAACCCAATAACTCAAATGAGCCTACACGAAAGCTCTTAAGCTTTTAACAGTCCAACTTCTTAGCCCAATACACAAGGCCCAAAACTTGGGTTAAACTGACCCAAAAATTTTAAAATTCGGGTCGTTACACACCCTAACATGAAACAACTAAACATATGTATTACCCAAGGCACACCCACAATAGCAACTCTCAGCCGAGCCCAGGAATGGGCATTCATACCATATTGCACCTTGAAGACCAAATGCACATCAACGCCGAGACTGAAAACAACAATAAAAAAACTCGCTCTTATCATCTGAGATCCAAAAGAATGTGAAAACAATATGGAAGAGAAACAAAAACTCCACATGACTCGTCAACCACAAAGGAAAGATCTGTAACAAATCAATCCAAAATCAAAGTAATCGAATAATTTAGTTTGTTAATCCTCTTCTTAGCTAGAATATCAACACAAGAATTTTGCTATCTTGGGATTAAAGAGATGTATCAAATGCAATCAATACATGAGCTAAAACAAACATGAATTATTCTTCAAGCGAATTAAAAGTTCAATGACTGTAATGAAAGTGAATTAGAAATACAGTGACCGTAATGAAAAGTGAATTAAAAGTTGGCAACCTTGTAGATAAGGATCATATTTCCTTAGAAAGATAGCATCAATCTAGTGACTAATCCTAGCCATTTGTTTGTATCATTCTCAACCGTTAGATATAAGAAGATTCACATGTGAATAGTGACACACCTTTACCTCATTTGTCATCCAATCTTCTTTTAAGTAATAGAGAACATTCACTCACATCCTTTGTCTTTTATTTCTCTTTCGTTTTACTTGTCTTAGCTTCTTCTCGTTTTTAAACACTTTGCTTAATTTTGAAGGCTAACTTTGCTGGTCGACTAGAGTTCATCGACTAAAGCTGCACGGTTCAACTAGTGAGACTCTAACCTCGTAACATATTGTAGAAAATGATATTGTACATGAAATATGATTGGTATTAAATCATTTTAGTAGAGATTCATGTCACTGTTGTCGAGGAGGACATTGTCAATTTTGCTCACGATGTTATTCTCTACCAATATAGTTAGTAAACTTCTGAAATATGAATGTATTATAGATGAAATATGAATTATATTGAATTATTTTTAATAGATTCTTATATGCTACTAAGGAGGATATTATGAAAGACACAGAGGTTCTCTCGTCTGAAGGGGACAACATGAATGTTTTGCTGGATACTGCATTGGCACTTATTAGTGGTAATAAAGTCGTTGCAGAACTAGTCGCTACAGACCCTATCGCATTGCTGTCGATGAGGATATTGCGAAAGGCCTGAAGGTTCTTCCGCCTAAGGAGGACAACATGAATGTTCTGCTGGATGTCGCCTTGGCACTTATTGGTGGTAATAAAATCGCCGCAGACCCTGTTGTCGCTGCAATCTCGAATGTTGCTCCAACCCTATCACTCTCCGTCATTTCTTGACTCTTTAAAAGGACGTAAAGCTGATGGAAAGGGTGTTGATGCATCATCATAATGATGAAAGTATGTGAGATGAGGTATTATAGAATAAGAGATATGTGAAAATCTAGAGAGATCATTTTAAAGGGATTTTCATAGATATGGTATATACCAAAAATGTGATGTTCATGTACACTGTTTGGCTATATTTTTTATTTGTTTTTTCAGTTTAAGAAATTTTGTACGAAATAACTTAAGAGATTCGAGTTTTATAATATTTGAAGTTTTGTCAATGATATAATCTACTCTATGAGACCTTTACAACAATATCTCATATGCTCAAAACTGTTGAGTAATAAATGAGAAATTGATGCTAAAAGTAGGGTAGTTGTGAATTGAATAAAGAAGTGAGAACTCCATATCCCACATTGATGTGATAAATTGAATGAGAAGTGTTTATATACAATTACCCACTTGGTGATTAGTGAATGACTTAAATGGAAATTGTGCCTCGCGCGTAGGTGCAAAGGTGCTAATCAAAGCTTGTCAAACTCATTTGGGTTGTGGTGCACCGGCACGATGTGGGCAACGCAAGAATGTCCGAATTGGTTTGGGCCCTATGTGGACTTGTAGTTATTTTACCCACTTAAAATTAAATTTTCCTTATTATTGGCATATCTTTTTGAATATTTCGAATATAAAAGGATAATTTACAGTTTCCTTAAATTTGAATATTAAATAGGAAACAGATGCAATTCACGGAAATATATCTGATTAAATATGGTATTAATTAAAGGTTTCCGAATTAAATATGGATGGAGAACTAATGGCCGTAATTTTGGAATATTTGTTTTCCACATTTAACCTAGCTCACTCCCCTATAAATAGAATGACATTCCTTTCGTTTCAACACAACTAAAAACTACATAAAATTTTTTATTGTTTTACTCTGTGGATTTTACAAAGTAGTTTTTGGTGGTAGACGAAGGCAAGGGTCAGTTCGTGATCTCCATAGTAGTGCAACTGTGGCTGATCATCTGTTGTTGTATCATGGGAGACAAACGACCAACAAGCTCGAGCACCATATGAGTGGCCAAAAATCTGTCTTAAGGAAACTGCATTTGTGCAGGCCTCAACACGTTTCCTTTCGGTTTTGTATAATCGAATCTATTACATTCCTTGAAACTCTTGTAATTTCGTTTATTTAATTATTTTATAATATTTATTTCTCTTTCGGATTAAACTTTTTGTAATAATTAATCATTTTTGTATATCTTCTGAAGATTTTACTATTTTTAATAACATTGATAATTATAATATAGCTTTTTAAAGTTTCAATGACTAAAATAAAAATTTATTGGTAACCATGAGTTTAATTTACCATTTATTTATAATTATCAAAGAAGCAAAATAGAATTATAGATAATTAGAAGTAGAAATAATAGATATCAGACTGATAATAACATTTACTCGCCTCTTATTAGGAGCGTTCGATGGATTGTTCATAAATCGCTCGTATAACGTTAATTTATTAGGCTAAATAAACGTGCGCGAACAAAATTTTTATGTTCATTTAATAATAAACGAATACGAAGATAGGTATGTTCGGTTTGTTTATGTTCACGAACAAGCTTGTTTATTGGCTCGTTTATAAACTCATTTATAGTCTCGTTTATAAGTTCATTTATCAGGTCCCCTTTTCCTTTTATTTATTTAAATTTCAAATATCGATGAAGATACAAACTAAATGGAACACAAGATAAACTTTAGAATTCAAACTATGAGTCTTGAAGAGCTTAAGGACTAATGGCATAGTTTTACAATTTTTTTGGCTTGCAAATAAAAAGGTAAAAAGAGAGTGTTGGTTGTCGAACATTTAAATGAATATGTTTATGAACACTAAACAAACGAATACCTCCAAAATAAATAAACGAACACGAACATAATATTAAAACTTCAAACGAATACAAACACCTTTAAAAATAAATAATCGAACATGAACATAACCTTATTTCAACTCAGTTTATTTATATTCATACCTCTTGTACTATTATAAATTTGTCCGTCCATCTTTTCAGTTGGGCTTTGCTTAGTAGGGTTAATTCGGACAATAAAAAAGCCGAAACCGTCCGATCAGTTTTTACATAAAAAGACAGCATAATACCGAATAAAATTGTCTGAAAATCACGTGACTCTCCGCGCTTTAAAATACTATCCAAACAAAAGGACATTTAAGTCATTCAATTTCCTAATTCGACAGCTTCTGAATATTAAAAAAATTTATAACAATGGAAGAAAAAAAAAGTCGAATTAATCCACAAATAATAAGACAAACATAGAAAGCAGCCAATCCTATTGGTTTACCCACCACGCAACAACCTCCGAACGACGCCGTACTCCTCTTATCCTCCCTTAGCTTTCTACCAGATGTTCTGTTTCCTAGGAATTAATCCCCTTCCTCTTCCCCCAAAGCTCATTCTCCCTCCTCCCTTCACTGTCGCTGAACCACTCTTTTAATCGCCGATCAACCTAATAAGCTTTCCCCGTTCTGTTTATTATAAACCGACTCGTTTTAACTCAGTGATTCGTCTACGAAACAACCGAGTCCAGTGATGTGGTGGTGAGTTTCTTCTTTCTTTGAAGGGGGTAGAATCGGAAGCTGAGAAAGTTAGCAAAAAGATGGATCGAGCAGACTTGACGGTCGGACCGGCTATGGATATGCCGATTATGCACGATAGTGATCGGTACGATTTCGTTAGGGATATCGGATCGGGTAATTTCGGAGTCGCTCGGCTTATGAGAGATAAGGTTACTAAGGAGCTCGTTGCTGTCAAGTACATCGAGAGAGGCGACAAGGTTAGCTTCCTAAATTCATCAACAACGATTTCTTTCCTTTTTTGTTGATGATTTGGTTTATTTTTGGAAATATATTCCTTTGGATAATTTCGATATTAATTTTGTTAATTTCGGAAATGTTTTATTTGATATTTGTTTGTTAATATAATTATTAATTATCATTCCGAAAGATATAAAACTTAAAGACCGACTTTTCTGGTTTCTGAAATCTCAACCACTTATCTAAATTTCGAAAAGAAATTAATTGTAATTTGGGCATTCAATTTGTTCCACCTTGTCGTTCTACAGATAGATGAGAATGTTCAAAGAGAAATCATTAATCATAGATCATTGAGGCATCCCAATATTGTTAGATTTAAAGAGGTAATGTTAATACTTAACTCATTTTACTATTATATATGTTTGTAAAAATTAAGTTAGTATTTTGATCAACTGACTATGGACATTAATACTTTAGGTTATTTTAACACCTACGCATCTTGCCATTGTAATGGAGTATGCCTCCGGGGGAGAGCTTTTCGAGCGAATTTGTGCTGCCGGTCGATTCAATGAGGATGAGGTTTATTTTCGTATATTTACATTCATTTTTATGTGCCCTTTCATTTTTGTGTTTGTTTTAATTTCTATATATCCATTGTTTTGGTGCAGGCTCGGTTCTTCTTCCAACAGCTTATATCCGGCGTTAGTTATTGCCATGAGATGGTGTTATAAATTATAATTTGTCCATTTTTTAAAGATTGTGTTGAATTGTATCGTGTCTAATCTGATAGATTATTTTGCTCTTCAATTTGGTTTGTTTTACTCGATGAAGCAAGTATGCCACCGCGATTTGAAGTTGGAAAACACTTTGTTAGATGGAAGTCCCGCTCCCCGGCTTAAGATATGTGATTTTGGGTACTCCAAGGTATAGACCTGTGTTGATATCCCACTTTTCGACGAGGTTAAGGCTTATAGTTTCTATTTTGTGAAACATGTTCCTTTTGGTTTTCTAATTATATTTATGGTTATCTAAGATAATTATTATGTTTATGTGTTTACTTGTGGTTGTTCTTTTCAGTCATCAGTTCTTCATTCACAACCAAAATCCACTGTTGGCACTCCTGCATACATTGCTCCTGAAGTACTCCTAAAGAAAGAATATGACGGGAAGGTATATTTCCGAGATGCTGAAATCAGTTTAGCATGTTGGTTTACAATATACACCCAATTCTGGTTAAGACTAAAAGATGTACATGTTCAATGGGCTGGTCATTGCTTTCTGATTGTATTTATAGCCTGTTTGAGTGCTAAAGATGATGGATATAAATGATCCTCTGCCGCGTAGGCAGTCCGTAACTAGGATGCGTAGAATGGTAAATCATTTAGCTAGCTTCAACTGGATAGTTAAGCCCATATAAGAGCTAATTTACTCTTATTTCTTGTTGAAAAGGAATGGGTCTTTTGGTTGCACTTTTCGCTATAGACTGTTTTAATTATTCTTCCGTCTTATCGGGCATCAAGTCTTGAACAATAGTTAACTTATTGATACTCAAAGGCACATAAAAACACTAGAGAGTTAGCATCACCCAACTCTCTGGTAGTCTTTTGTTCAAGTGAGTCATACTTTTCTGCATGTTTATGTTAGATTATGAACTTTGTAAAAATGAGTTATGACTTTTTTGTGCGATATCAGATTGCAGATGTATGGTCATGTGGGGTTACCTTGTATGTAATGCTGGTTGGGGCATACCCTTTTGAGGATCCTGATGAGCCGAGAGACTTTCGGAAGACAATACAAGTATGTCATTGGATCTTGTTATTTCATCAGTCTTTTTTTTTCTTTTCATTTCCCCTAAATGAATCTGTTTGCTCATTTATTTTATTGGTTGGTGCAGAGAATCCTTAGTGTCCAGTATGCCATTCCTGATTTTGTCCAAATATCACCCGAGTGTCAGCATCTGATTTCAAGGATATTTGTTGCAGATCCTACAGCTGTGAGTAATTTCTGCTTGCTTTGACTTCTTAAATTATTCTTCGATTTTTCAAAGCTTTCTTTTTAACTACGTGAACATCCAAGAAAGGAAACGAGTGGCCTTTTTTTTGCTTTCTGTTGTAACTTATGAAAACTATGTGATTCCGAAGCGATTAAGCCATTCTGACAATGGATTATTTTTTTAACAGAGAATTACAATTCCAGAAATTAGAAACCATAAGTGGTTCTTGAAGAATCTTCCTGCTGACCTGATGGACGAACGCACAATGGGTAGCCATTTCGAGGAGCCTGATCAGCCTATGCAGAGCGCAGATACGATTATGCAGATTATTGCCGAAGCCACCCTCCCAGCTGCTGGAGCCCCAAGCTTAAACCATTACATGTATGACCCCCTTGATGATGAAGACATGGATGACCTTGATTCCGAATACGAGCTCGATGTTGATAGCAGTGGGGAGATAGTCTACGCAATGTAATATGGAAAAAGAAAAAAAGACAGGTTCCGCGCAGTGGTGCAGTTGTTCCCGGCAATCAAAAGTGTGAAGACGTGGCTGCAAAGAATTTAGGGTAAGAGTTGCACAATGCTGGTCCCAATTTGTCATGGTCCATTATGTTCATAGCCTGATGCTTTTATACAAATCTGAGGAAGGAAATGATATTTAATACTACTTTACAAGGGATGATCACTGAAAAAAACGATTCATTGTTGGATGATCATCTCCCAAACTTGAACCCTCATTTGTATTTTGAATTGGTATTGTACTTTTTGCTTGGTTATGTTTCTTGTTTAGATTAAAACTTTTAAATTGTGAATAATCTATTTTCCCGTAAAACTTACTCATTTCCTACTATTAAACTCAATCGTTAGTTCTGCTTTGGCCCTAATTCACCTTGAATTGATGGTAGCTTCTATCTTTCTATAAAAATTTAATCTTCAAATTTCACATCAAATTTAGTATATCACCGAATCAAATTGAAACTAATCAAACTGAAGAACATAAAATAAGTAGCAGAAATAGAAAGGAAATTAATTAAAAAGGAAAATACAGAGAACATAAATTCAGGCATTACTCATTTGTTCTGCCTGAATTTACATTTTGTTGATTCGTTGGTAGCCCCTGCTTGGAATCATAACCGATCTCCGAAAGAGAAGCATCCAACTGCGTAGAGACCGGACATAGTTCAAATCACGAGCTGCACCAGAAACCTTGTATTGGCCTCGATGAAAGACCCTGCGGCTAGTATTGCTTTTACATGTCCTAAGCTGACCCAATTGAACTTGAATCATTGTAATATTATTGTATTGATCTATCAGCAAATTTACGAGGAAGAAGTTCCGAAGAGAAGCATCGATTCTCAACAATTCTTTCATGTATTTCTGCTTCTTGCAGTAGTTCCAGCAAGTCACCCCCGTAATACTTATGGATAGTCTCGGTTGCTTGATTCATTAGCTCCAACAACCTTTGAAGTTCATCAGTTGGCAAGCCATTTGACTCCCTCAATTGATATATCTCGCAAATCTTGGGATATGCAGATTCGAGGGTAGATTTTAGATTATTGAGAATGGATTCGAATCTAGAATCTGCCTCCGTTTGTTGTTCGATAACTCTCACTAATTGTTGAACTGCAGTTCCTAAAACTATCTCTACAGCCATTGCTTCTGCAACTATTGAACTGATGTTTCAAACTTGCCAATAGGAGAGCCTGTTTTAGTTTTATAGTGGGAATTGAATCAAATTTAAGTTCCGGGAAGCTTACAAATCAAGAAATCTAGAAGCCAGAGAGGAACAGGTGGTATTTTACCATTATAACTGAATTAATTTGCACAAATACGTGTGGAAGAAGAAAGAAGAGATGGTCAGAAGGTTCATTCTCGTTTCGGTTGTGGAATTTGTAAGCTTCAGTTGCGTCTAAAATTAAGCGGAAAATGTATTCCTTCACGCGGTACAGTTTCTCGGTAGTGTTGCTGCTGGCTGCTAACTGCTGACTATGGATGGTCACAGGTCTCAAACCCCGACTCAAGTGTTGTACCTTCCCCTGACCCGATTTCCGGGGTAAAAAACTCGACACAACCCGTTTTCTCATTTTTATTGAAGAAAAAGAGAAATTAATTTAAGGGAAAAACTTCAATACACAGTATGTGTAAATTTTAGTTTACACAAATCTTTTAGTTTTAGGGGTTAGGGGTTTAGTTTAGGGTTTAGAGTTTATGGGTTTTGGTTGTAAGGTTTAGAATTTAATGTTAGTATTTAGAATTTAGGGTTTAGAGTTTAGGATTTAGTTTTTTAGGGTTTAGGTTTAATTTTGATTTATAATAGAAACAGACAGACTTGTGTAAAATAAATTTTACACAACCTGTGTATCAAATTTAAACCCTTAATTTAAACTCAATCTTTTCTTATCTTGCCTATATGATCAAGGATGGACAAATGTGGCTAGTGAGGGTAGTTGCCCCTCTTAGAAATTTAAAATTCCTATATAATTTAAATTTTTTTTAAAAAATTATGTTTTTCTATTAAAAACTTATTTTCGCCCTCTAAAATTTTATAAATTCATCTCTTAATATAAAATCTTGCATCCGTCGCATACATGGCTTTGCTATAACGGGAACTAGCATCAACTATTCCAGCTTTCAAAAATTATACCAGTATAGTAGTTTAGCATCAATTATGAATACAACAGATTAACTCACAATTGAATAATTAAACTCTAATATTTTGGATTAATTTTTTCTTAAAAAAATAAACTATGTTACTAGAAAGTTTGAACAATTCACGTTTAAGTTTACGTAAAATATTTTAAAATCATTATTAAAAATAAAATCATTAGTAATAAAAAGTGTTATGCAAGATAATATTAAAATGGCTAACAACAGATATAGTAGTCAACTTTATAATAATAATTATAAAAAGGCAAAAGGTCAAAAGTAGCCTCCAACGTTTAATCATTTGGTCACTTTAGCTCCTATTTTTTTTGTCCAAACAATCACCTAATGTTTTATTTTTGTTCAAATTTCACCCTTGTTGGATGGAAATCGTTAGTCAACTAACGGTCAACGCCTGAGGCTGACGTGGCATGTCTGCATGGCATGGGGAGATGACGTGGCGATGTCATGTGGCACTTTGTTGATGTAGCATTTTAAAAATTTATTTATTTTTTTTAAAAAATATTTTTTTGAAATATTTCTAACCAATCAAATAATGCCATGTGGCACTTTGCTGGCGTGGCATCATCCGATTGGTTAAAAATATTTTAATTTTTTTTAAAAAAATAATTATATATATATTAAATAAAATATCTTGAAAATTTCAAATATTTTTAAAATAGTCCCAAAATCTCTAAACCCTCAAATTCAGCCACTTCCACCGGCATTGGTCGCGTTGTCGGTGACGGAACGAAACGCCTTTCTCTTGCCAAATGATCCACACACCGTTTGTCGTCCATTCTGTCGTCGTTCGTCGCGAATCGTTCAAATGAACTATTTGACGATTTCGCCTTTATCCAGCGTTTCACACAGCGTCGATCGATTTCTGGCGACGATATAGTGGGGTATATGATCGTGATAGTCCTGCGACCAATGTGGTGGGGGGCGGCGTGGCAATCGGCGGTGAAATCGACACAAATCGAGATTTGGGTTTGGGGGAGTTAGGAATTTCGAATTTTGGGGGCTATTTTGTGAAATCTTGAAAATTTAGAGAATTTTTAAAATTAATTATTTTTTAATTTTATAAAAGATAAATATTTTTAATCAATCGGATGATGCCATGTCAGCAAAGTGCCACGTGGCATCATTCGATTAGTTAAAAAATATAAAAATATTATATAAAAAATTAATTAATTATTTTTTGAAATGCCATGTCAACAAAGTGCCATGTGGCATCACCACGTCATCTCCCCATGCCATGCAGACATGCCACATCAGCCTTAGACGATCGTCGTTAGTTGACCAACGATTTTCATCAAACGAGAGTGAAATTTGAATAAAAATAAAACGTTAGGTGGTTGTTTAGACAAAAAAATAGAGGCTAAAGTGACCAAAAAGTCAAACGTGAGGCTACTTTTGACCTTTTGCCTTTTTATAATTATTATTATAAAGTTGACTACTATATCTGTTGTTAGCCATTTTAATATTATCTTGCATAACACTTTTTTATTACTAATGATTTTAAAATATTTTCCTTAAGCCCAGGCTCATATACCATTCCCCTCGTTTGGACAATCTCATAAGCCTACACAATTCATGCAACCAAAAACGCTTAAAAGAAGCAATTCAGATCCCAAATCAAATTGAAACTGTAGCTACCTAACTTTTTTTTTTCAATTTCGGGTTTTAGTCGAAAAAGATCGCTAAAAAGGAGTAGTATGTTTCCTTAAATTAATTTTTGTGTTTGTTGTTCGATTTTTTTTTTGAAAATGGGGAATTTATTCAAGACTTCATATCTTATTATTTTTTGAAAACGATAAAATTTGAAGTCGCCACCAGCCATTAGGGTAGACCGGACACCATAAAAATCAGAGATTCGTTGAAAGCCGGTTCGGGAGTCGGTTACGGATGTGATAGTTTTGGCATCCCCACCGTCCAAAAATTGGTACCGTAAAAAGAAAATAAATAATTACCGCTTTATTAATATTAAACTTTTCGAATTAAAGTGACGATTAAATTAAAATCCGGTTATACATGCGAGTAAATTTTAAGGGCCTCGTTATTCGAAAATAAACAGCAAAACCGCCATCACTACGTTTGATACTGGCCGCGTTTACCCCGAATAACAAGGCACCGCAAACAATATATATCCCGGATGCAACATACGATAACATGGTTAACAAACATGAAACAAAATACAAGATCACATGTCCAAATCATAACCATCACTCATATACACATTTAAAAGCGTAGCAGTAGCAACATACATATATAACCTACGCACAAAGCATTATACAAACATATAAACATTAAAAAGGGCTATAGTTTATCTTGGCAGCAACCATATATATATATATATCAAACCATACATTATATACTGTGTAAAAACTATGTACCATACACAATATAAATTATATTATATACATACTATATTCATATGCGTATAAGCCTTAGTTTATATAAACAAAAACTGGGCAGTGGCCCTATATATATATATATATTTGAAGCTATGTTTTGTATAATATAAAACATATACTTACATTAAACCATATATTTATATGCTATATGTAAAATACATACATCTAAGTGTTAAAAACCTTACACTATGTATTATAAAACGCATGTAATACACATATATTATATACTATATGAAAGTGTATGATATACATTGTAAAAACATATATGGTAAGGAACACATATTATACATAAAAAAACTATATATTATATAAAATATATACCGTATTAATATAACAAGCACACTCCATATTCACATCAACATATATATCATAACAATCAAAGAATCAACATAAACAATGAGTAGGACTGAAATTAAAAAAGAAGTAAATTACAAAGCTTGCAAGGTAAATATGCATGGAAATTGGGGACTAAAAATTAAATATGCATGATAAAAGGGGTAAACAAGGGTTTCATCACTGGATTTTGGACCTAATTGAAACAAAAAGAAATTTTGAGGACCGAAAGGGCGTTAAACCATTTAACAAAGATTTTGGTTGAAAACATGAGCGAAATTTCAAGTTTAAGAAAAAAATCAGGGACCACGGAGGGGATTTTGAAAGGAGGAAGGGCCAAAGAGTTTTCTTAAAAACACGGAAGGACCAGCCGGAAATTAAATCCTTTTTGAAAGTGAAATCCGATCCTATTTAATGACTAAATCAAAATTTTTTGAAAACTATGAGGGACTGGGGAAGGGGTTTCGAAATGCGGAAGCCCTAGCGGGCGTAAATAAGAGATGACAGGGGGTTTATTATTGAAAAAAAACATTTTTAAAATTAAAACAAGTATAAATTTGCCCTTTTTGGGCAAAAAACTGGCTCCTTTAGTCATTTTAAAGAAAAAAAATTTCCTTTTATATCTAAGCTATGAAATTTTGGATGAACACCACCCATCCGCCGCCACACTTTTTAGAAACGGGCGAGTGCGCCGCCGCACTCCGCCGCCGCCCACCGTACGGCGATACCGAAAAACCAAAAAAAACAAAATGCTTGCCTTTTCACTCATAAAACCGAAAACACTCTCCCTTTTTACCAAAAAGTTTTTAAAAGAACCCCTTTCCTATTTTTTTTTGAAAAAACAACGAACCTTTCGAAAATATCTCCCGTGGCCGGGAACACGTCCGACATCCTCACGATTCACCTCTAAAAGCCCGGAGGCCAAAGGTTTTCCACCAGGAGAAAGATACGTCTGCCGAGCAGAAGGGTAAACTCTTAAAAACCTACATTTACTTTTTTTTCTCCTTGTTTATCTCTTTTTTTTGTTTATGTATGTGTCACGGACCGCGAGCCCATGACAGAGGTTGCTGCAATCCAAGCTGCCCAAGAAACCATCCATAGGATCTTGGGCCTGTCAAACCCACCAGAGCTGGCCCTATCCTTGGAGAATGCTAGAGGGCCTATTCAAGCCACATATGGAAAGGAAGACCATTCCATGGAATATTCCCACCTAATCCCATGATTCAAGGGATGTTTCTACACACTTATGGCATGTATCATTTTACTTGATGTACTTTCCATGTATAGCTTGATTAGGTTTGATCTCATTCGTTGATTAGAATCATTGTAAGCCGTTGGATGTATTGGGGGCCAACTATAAATAGAGGCTATCCCCACCTTATTTCTCATATCATCTCAGAGTAATACAAAGCAGAAGTATTCACTCACTTTCTCTTGTTCTTTGCCTTTTTGCCTTTGTTCGTTTTCGCAAGCTGCAAAGCATTCTAGCTTTACGAAGAGGCTGACTTAGCCGATTTCAACTGAAGCAATCATCTAAGGCCGCACGGTTTCGCTAGTCCGAGTTTAGCCCCGTGACAGTTGGTATCAAAGCTGGTGTTTCAAGCAACTCATCCAAGATGGCACCCATTGGCAACGAGAACGTTGAGGTAGCTGAGAACTAATGTGAGACCAGGGCCACGAAGGCGAAGAGGGCAAGCTCGAGGGACAGGTTAACGACGCTTGAGGACAAGGTAGAACGCCTCGAGGACATCACGAGGGAAGCTGATGAGAAGCTCAATGTTTTGGACACTCGTATTGATGAGCTGGATAGCAAGGGGGACGAAGTCAATGAGAACATCAACCTTACCATCAACGAGGCGATGATGAACATCGACAAGAAAGGAGATGCCTTTCAAGTCGCACTTACTGCTCTACAGGAAGAGATACAAGCCAATATTACGAAGCTTGAGACAGAGCTCGACGTGTGCAAAGCTGCCTTCACCCACGGTGCAAGGACTAAAGAACCCAGGAGCCGGGTTGACATCCTAAAACCCAAGGAGTTCAAGGGTGACAGGAATGCCCAAGAAGTGGAGAACTTCTTATGGGGCATGAAGCGGTACTTTTGAGACATGGGCATCGAAGAGGAGTCTAAAAAAGGTAACTGCCACTTCCAATTATCTTATTGATGTCGCTCTTCTGTGATGGCGACGTAGGTACTCCGAAGAGAAGAAATGAGGCACCGCAATTGGAACTTGGGAAAAGTTCCAGACCGAGTTCAAGATATAGTACTATCCAGCCAACGCAGGCATAGAGGCTCGCATTCGATTGAGGCACATCAAGCAAGAGGGTTCAATCAAAGAGTATGTCAAGGCGTTTACAGAACTCATGCTCGAGATTCCAGACCTGAGCGACTCAAATGCCTTTATCAACTTTATGGATGGGCTGTAGCGATGGGTCAAAACTAAGTTGGAGCACCGAGGAATCATAGAGATTTCCAAAACCTTATCCGTCGCAGAGTCTTTGTTCGAGGTGGGTCAAAGAAGGTCCGATTCTTCCAAGTCAAAGTGTTGCGTGTTTTAAGTGCAACGCAAACGGTGCAAGTGTACATGTCGCAAGTAATAAATGATAAGTATTGTCTCCACAAGGATTGGTTTGGGTCACTTTGCTTAAGTCACTACAAATGTTTCAAGAATTAAATAATAATGATGAATTAACAATTAAAATAAAATAACAATTTAATAAAAGAAATAAAGATAGGATGAGAGATTAGGCTGAATCATCGTAAGTTGTGGAGTGATGATCGAATGGACCGTTGTGGTGATTGAGTAGCAGTCGAATTGCCAGGGCAATTCTGTTGCGATTGCTTGGTCGATTGCCAGGGCAATTCTGTTGTGATTGCCTGGTCGATTTCCAGGGCAATTATGCTGCGATTGCATGGTCGGTTGCTAGGGAAATTCCCCTGCGATTGCCTGGGTAATGAAGAATCGATTGCCTGGGCAATTGGGCATCAACTTTCAAAGTTCGGCGAAGCATTCTTCAATGATTCCTCATTATCCCTAAAACGAAATATTGTTAATTTTACACGTCTTGATAATACATCTCAGCGTAAACCAAGGGTGAACAACAACCAATCTTGCGCTTCTTTTAGCCGTTGAAATTCGTAACTTATCCCTAAGCCGAATTAGTCTTCACCAACTTCTATTTATATAAAAACCATGCTCATTCGTTTCTTGAATCTAACTCTCTCGATATTAGATAAATAGATGATTGAATTCTGAGATCATCTCCCAATTCACTCGCAACCAATGTTAAGAACCAAGAATGAACAAACTTTGAAATTGAATTGCAACTCAAAAACTTAAAAAATCCAAACGTCTCACAACTAAAAAAACACAATAACCCAAGCCAATTAAATTTAGTTCATGGCTGGGTGTGAAAAGAATATACAATAAAACCTACCCAATACGACTAGAATAAAGAATAAGAAAAAGAGTAGCCCTTAATCTCTCAATTCGATTTCCTCTCCTCCCTTTGCTTGTGACGGCTTGCCTCCTTTATATAGGGGATGGCTAGGTCAAATTCTTCTTATTTTTGGAAAGTATGAGTATAGGCTGGCATTGAATGTAAAAGAGATACATCTCTTTTATTTATTTACTTTCCAAATATTCCTCTTGAACTTTTGGAAATTAATCTCCTTTTGATTTCTTTATGGAATTTCAATTCTTCTAGGATTTATTCCCATAAATCGGTAGCCATATCTTCTTATCCTTAATTGTCGCGGCAATTGCTTTGGTAATTTCCTACTCACTTGGGCAATTTGATCCTGCACACATAAAACACACACTAGCAGCACCTTTTTCTACGAAAATTAACCAATTTATGTGATCAAGCATGTTGGTGAAGGAAACAATAAAATTATGCATGAATGAATAAATATGAAACTAAAATGAGCTTAAATCTAGCAATAATATGAGTAAAAAGGGCAATAAAACAGTACTTTTGAACACTTAACACAAAGCCAAAGTCGATGAGCAATGGTGGGGGAGACAAGGAGAGACCTTCCAAGAATGCAACGGAAAACCATTCTAATGGCAAAAACAATCCAAATGAAAGGTTCAAGAGAACCAACAAGTCCTATGAGAACAAAGACGAAGAGCCCGTAGAGTGCTACTTGTGTAAGGGACCACACATCTGCGGAACTGCCCTGAGAAAGCGAAGCTTCACGCTATACAGGGAGATGGGAAAGCCGAAGGTGAGAATGTCAAGCTCGGCTCGATTATGAGCTCTATCCAAGTCAAGAAGGGCTATAAGTAGAAGAGGCTAATGTTCGTTGACATCACCATCGAAGGCAACAAGTTGAGTGCACTAGTGGACACCGGTGCCTCAGAACTATTCATGTCCGATGAAGCTGCCAAGAGACTTGGCCTTTATGTGGAGAAGGCAAGTGGGTAGATCAAGACTGTCAATTCTAAGGAAGTACCGATTATGGGGGTGACAAAAGGGGCCAAGCTTGAGATCGAGAGTTGGTTTGGTGAAGAATCCATCAAGGTAATACTACTTGATGATTTTGATTATGTATTGGGCTTAGATTTCCTTGATCGGATTAACGCGCTGCTTGTTTCATTTGCCAATTGTCTATGCATACTTGACCCGCGGCACCAATGTGTTGTGCCCGTAAGCCGAGAGGTAGGAGTTGGGGCCAAGGTGATCTCCGCCATCCAGTTTGCCAAAGCTGTTGTGCGTAAGAAGGATACAACCTATTTGGCTACCTTGAAATGTGACGAGTCGATGATGCCATCCGAAGTCCCTAAGGAGGTGGAATAGATTTTGGACGAGTTTCGGGACACGATGCCCTCTAATTTGCCGAAACAGTTACCACCCAAGAGAAAGGTGGATCACAAGATTAAGTTAGTCTCCAATGTAGAGCCGCCAGCTAAGGCTCCGTACTGAATGGCCCCACCAGAGTTGGAGGAGTTGCGGAGACAACTAATGAAGCTTTTGGATGCTGGGTAAATTAGACCATCCAAGGCACTTTATGGTGCACCTGTTCTATTCCAGAAGAAGCATGCTGGGTGCATTAGACCATCCCTCCGTGAAGCAAAGGTGAACAACAACCAATCTTGCGCTTCTCTTAGCCGTTGAAATTTGTAACTTATCCCTAAACCGAATTAGTCTTCACCAACTTCTATTTGTATGAAAACCATGCTCATTTCTTGAATCTAACTCTCCTGATATTAGATAAATAGATGATTGAATTTCGAGATCCTCTCCCAATTCACTCGCAACCAATGTTAAGATCCAAGAATGAACAAACTTTGAAATTGAATTGCAACTCAAAAACTTAAACAAAATCCAAACGCCTCACAACCACAAAAATACAATAACCCAAGCCAATTAAATTTAGTTCATGGCTGGGTGTGAAAAGAATATACAATAAAATCTACTCAACATGACTAGAATAAAGAACACAAAAAAGAGTTGCCCTTAATCTCGCAATTCGACTTCCTCTCCTCCCTTTGCTTATGACGGCTTGCCTCATTTATATAGGGGATGACTAGGTCAAATTCTTTTTATTTTTGGAAAGTATGAGTATAGGTTGTCATTGAATGTAAAAGAGATACATCTCTTTTATTTATTTTCTTTCCAAATATTCCTCTTGAACTTTTGGGAATTAATCTCCTTTTGATTTCTTCATGGAATTTCAATTTTTCTAGGATTTATTCCCATAAATCTGCAGCCATATCTTCTTGTCCTTAATTGCCGCGGCAATTGCTCCAGCAATTTCCTACTCACTTGGGCAATTTGATCCTGCACACATAAAACACACACTAGCAGCACATTTTCTATGAAAATTAACCAATTTATGTGATCAAGCATGTTGGTGATGGAAACAATGAAATTATGCATGAATGACTAAATATGAAACTAAAATGAGCTTAAATCTAACAATAATATGAGTAAAAAGGGGAATAAAAATAGTACTTTTTAACACTTAACACACCCCCAAACTTGAATTATTGCTTGTCCTCAAGCAATGCAAAACTAACAATTACCCGCCAAGACTTCGACCATCAAGAATTTGCTTCGTACCTGACTTCAATCCTCAGAACTGTGGCACAAAGTATGATTACCCTTCAATTTTTCGGATAGCATAGGAATTACTCGAAACCAAACTATAATGCTCGTGACAATGTGTGTGTGGAGTTGTGTACAAGTTGATTATCAGGATTCCATGTGAACAATAGGTCTTTACCAAATTAATTACCGGGGCACTTAAATTTTTATTTTTACTAGAGCCAATTTCGGGCACCTCTAGGAAAGCATGCAATTTCTTGTTTTAATTTTTGTCGACTAGAGCCAATTTTGGGCACCTCTAGTGATTATTTAATGTGTAACAACTAGAGCCAATTTCGGGCACCTCTTGAAAGAAATTTTTAATTTCAATTTACCCAATTTTTAAGCAACTTAAGTTCACCAAGTCTCTCTTAATCAACAAGACACAACTGTGTCAATTTATATTCAGCATCATAGTGAAATCCTAAGTTCTTTCCATGCAAATCCTAAACTTAAAGGTTCATTCAATTAAGTGTAGTGGCAAAAATTTTATCATTAGATATCCAACAAGTCTAGGCAAATTAAATCCAATCAAAGACATGACAAGTAATATATGCAACCTATATGAGACAACTAGATGAATGCAACTAAATATGAAACTAAATAAAAACAAACACCCCCAAACTCGAGCGAAGCATTGTCCTCAATGCGTGCATGTAAAAAATTTAAAATACAAATGAGTTAGTCGGAAATGTCATCACCTTGAATGATGAGTTTTCTTCGAGCCGTTTGCTTGATTCTTTTTCCGATTTGTGGTGGTTGAGCGTGTGTGGCTTGAATCCTTACTTTTGCAACCTCATCGCTTGTTGTATTCTCTTGATCGGCCTCTCCAATGATCGAAGCTTTACGCTTCGTCTTTGGTGGTGCAGCCGGTGGCGATGTCACTTTATCATATGCAGTAGTTGCCGCGGCATCCTCAGTTGCCAGGGCAAGTAGTTCGGCAGGAATACCGAGAAAGACACGATGCTATTAGGGTACTTCTCCAAAATCACTTGAGTGATGGTTGTGTTGTGGTCCTTCATGTACCGCATGAATAGCAATTGAAGAGCCTTCATTTGCTCCAATCGATGGGATAGTGGGTGGAGCATCTCTTTGATTCGATTCATGTTCACCGAGGTAGGTTCGCTTGCCTGGGCATCAGGACTTGCCGAGGCATCAGGAATTGCCGAGGCATTTTTGGTTGCTCGGGCAATTGTCAAAGCATGGGATTTCTTTGGTAGCGTTGGTTCTCTCGTCAGTTCTTCGCCCATGATTCGTAAAGTATATGTTGATGGCAGCGACATCAACAAGAATCACTCTACCTCGCACATAAGCACAAGGGTTATCCGGATTAGAAATATGAGAATAAAATTTCCTTACCCATGAGATGTCTCCCAGTTAGAAATCGCCTCTCAATGAGTGGAGACACGAATCGTGGGCAAGAAGACTCGAGTTCTTGGAACGAACTTACTCTGGGCATGATTTTGAGGTTCTTGTGGGTTCTTGATTGGAAAAACTAAGTAAACAAGAAAGGAAAAAACTTAAGAGTTCAAGAGGGGAAGGAAGTAAAGAAAGATGAAATAGATGGGTAAGAAATCGGCTTAAGCTCAGCCTCTCAGAATATTGTCGCTGCATTGCTCTGTTCAGGCTCCTCAATCATTGCCGTGGCAATTCGTTGCATAGGCTCATCAAGTGTCGAGCAGTCTTTCTCATTAGCAGGTTCTCGACTTGGAGGTTTTAATTGATCTTCACACATCGGGGATCTCTCTTTGTATTGCTCATTCTCATCTTGCCTTAGGACTTCAGTATCCCTATGAATTGATTGTTGGAGCAAGTTATCCATGGCATATGTGGATCTCCTCAATTGATCTTCTGAATCCCTTAAGGGTGCATCCAACTTAGCTATCCTCGCATCCATTGACTTTGATAGCTCTTGAATCTCTTCAATTGATTTGTAAAGTCTAGCCAAAGAAGCTAGCAACGTTTCCTCCAAGGAATTGGAATGCTTTTGAAAAGGACTATATTGCCTTGACATATCTGTTGCAACAGCAAAACTATTATGGTAAAAAAAATTGAGTATTTTGATCATACCATGAAGAATTTTGCTAATGGTTCCATCTAAGGTCTTTCTTGTAGCCATATGCACTGGGATTGTGAGGGCAATCTTCAAACACATGATGTTCTCCACAACAAGTGCACGAGTTTTCCACGGTATAGGATTTTCTCAGTTGGTGTAAGTAATCATCGGTGACTGTGAGAAACTCTTGATTTGATTGATTCCTATCTTCCATCATCAACTCTTGAATAGATCAACTTTTATTTCCCCACATGTTGATGTCTCTTAACTTTGTAGCGTACCTGATTTTTTTTGAAAAAACAAACAAAAAAGAAAAGTTAGTAAAAATAATAAGACAAATGCAATAACAAAAACAACTAACACCAATTGCTAATCCCCGGCAACGGCGCCAAAACTTGTTGCGTGTTTTAAGTGCAACGCAAACGGTGCAAGTGTATACGTCGCAAGTAATAAATGATAAGTATCAAGTATCGTCTCCACAGGGATTGGTTTGGGCCACTTTGCTTAAGTCACTGCAAATGTTTCAAGAATTAAATAATAATGAAGAATTAACAATTAAAATAAAATAAAAATTAAATAAAAGAAATAAAGATAGGATGAGAGGTTAGGTTGAATTATCGTGAGTTGTGGAGTGATGATCAAATGAACCGTTGTGGTGATTGAGTAGCAGCCGGATTTCCAGGGCAATTCTGTTGCAATTGCCTAGTCGATTGCTAGGGCAATTCTGTTGCAATTGCCTGGTCGATTGCCAGGGCAATTATGTTGCGATTGCTTGGTCGGTTGCCAGGGCAATTATGTTGCGATTGCTTGGTCGGTTGGCAGGGCAATTCCCCCGTGATTGCTTGGTCGGATTGCCTGGGCAATGCTCCCGCGATTGCCTGGGCAATGAAGAATAGGTCGATTGCCTGGGCAATTGGGCATCAACTTCCAAAGTTCGAGTAAGCGTTCTTCAATAATTCCTCGTTATCCCTAACGTGAAATACTGTTAATTGTACACGTCTTGATAATACATCCATGCGTGAACCAAGGGTGAACAACAACCAATCTTGCGCTTCTCTTAGCCGTTGAAATTCGTAACTTATCCTTAAGCCGAATTACTCTTCACCAACTTCTATTTTTATAAAAACCATGCTCATTCGTTTCTTGAATCTAACTCTCTCGATATTAGATAACTAGATGATTGAATTCCGAGATCATCTCCTAATTCACTCGCAATCAATGTTAAGAACCAAGAATGAACAAACTTTGATATTGAATTGCAACTCAAAAACTTTAAAAAATCCAAATGTCTCACAACCACAAAATCACAATAACCCAAGCCAATTAAATTTAGTTCATGGCTGGGTGTGAAAAGAATATACAATAAAACCTACCCAACATGACTAGAATAAACAACAAGAAAAAGAATAGCCCTTAATCTCTCAATTCGACTTCCTCTCCTCCCTTTGCGTGTGACGGCTTGCCTCCTTTATATAGGGGATGGCTAGGTCAAATTCTTCTTATTTTTGGAAAGTATGAGTATAGGTTGGCATTGAATGTAAAAGAGATACATCTCTTTTATTTATTTACTTTCCAAATATTTCTCTTGAAATTTTGGGAATTAATCTCCTTTTGATTTCTTCATGGAATTTCAATTCTTCTAGGATTTATTCCCATAAATCGGTAGCCATATCTTCTTGTCCTTAATTGCCGCGGCAATTGCTTCGGCAGTTTCCTACTCACTTGGGCAATTTGATCCTGCACACATAAAACACACACTAGCAGCACCTTTTTCTACGAAAATCAACCAATTTATGTGATCAAGCATGTTGGTGAAGGAAACAATAAAATTATGCATGAATGACTAAATATGAAACTAAAATGAGCTTAAATCTAACAATAATATGAGTAAAAAGGGCAATAAAAATAGTACTTTTAAACACTTAACACAAAGCCAAAGTCGATGAGCAATGGTGGGGGAGACAATGAGAGACCTTCTAGTAATGCAACGGAAAATCATTCTAATGGCAACAACAAGCCAAATGAAAGGTTCAAGAGAACCAACAAGTCCTATGAGAAGAAGGACGAAGGGTCCGTGGAGTGCTACTTGTGTAAGAGACCACACATTCTACGGAACTGCCCTGAGAAAGCCAAGCTTCACGCTATCCAGGAAGATGGGAAAGCCGAAGGTGAGAATGTCAAGCTCGGCTCGATTATGAGCTTTATCCAAGTCAAGAAGGGCCATAAGCAGAAGAGGTTGATGTTCGTTGATATCACCATCGAAGGCAACAAGTTGAGTGCCCTAGTGGACACCAGTGCCTCAGAACTATTCATGTCCGACGAAGCTGCCAAGACACTTGGCCTTCCTGTGGAGAAGGCAAGTGGGTGGATCAAGACTGTCAATTCTAAGGAAGTACCGGTTATGGGGGTGACAAAAGGGGCCAAGCTTGAGATAGAGAGTTGGTCTGGTAAAGAATCCATCAAGGTAATACCACTTGATGATTTTGATTGTGTATTGGGCTTAGATTTCCTTGATCGGATTAACGCGCTGCTTGTTCCATTTGCCAATTGTCTATGCATACTTGACCCGCGGCACCAATGTGTTGTGCCCGTAAGCCGAGAGGTAGGAGTTAGGGCCAAGTGATCTCCGCCATCCAGTTTGCCAAAGCTGTTATGCGCAAGAAGGATACAACCTATTTGGCTACCTTGAAATGGGACAAGTTGATGATGCCATCCGAAGTCCCTAAGGAGGTGGGATAGATTTTGGACGAGTTTCGGGACACGATGCCCTCTAAGTTGCCGAAGCAGTTACCACCCAAGAGAAAGGTGGATCACAAGATTAAGTTAGTCTCCAATGTAGAGCCGCCAACTAAGGCTCCGTACTGAATGGCCCCACCAGAGTTGGATGAGTTACGGAGACAACTAACGGAGCTTTTGGATGCTGGGTACATTAGACCATCCAAGGTGCCTTATGGTGCACCTGTTCTATTCCAGAAGAAGCATGATGATTCTCTCCGTATGTGCACCTACTATCGGGTTTGAATAAGCTCACGGTGAAGAACAAGTACCCGATCCCCCTTATTGCATATTTGTTCGATCAGCTTGGGAGTGCAAGGTGGTTCACCAAGATGGATCTTCGATCGGGGTACTACCATATGAGAATTACCGAGGGAGACGAGCCAAAGACAGTATGTGTGACCCGCTATGGCTCTTACAAGTTCCTTGTCATGGCATTCGGCCTCACCAACGCTCCTACCACATTCTGGACCCTCATGAATAAGGTACTACATCCATTTTGGACCGTTTTGTAGTTGTTTACCTTGACGAAATTGTGGTGTATAGCAACATTTTGGAGGAGCATGTGGAGCACTTGAGATAGGTTTTCCAAGTTCTCTGAGAGAATGAGCTGTTTGTCAAGTAGGAGAAGTTCTCATTCACCCAGAAAGAAGTACCGTTCTTAGGCCACATCATTGGAGTTGGCCAGATCTGGCTAGACAGAGACAAGATACGGGTCATTAATGAGTGGGATCCGCCAACCAAGGTGACCGAGTTGAGATCGTTCCTTGCGTTAGCCAACTACTACCAGCGTTTCTTCAAAGGTTACTCTAATATCGCCACCCTGTTGACCGGTTTGCTGAAGAAGGACAAGGAGTGAGACTAGATCCATGAGTGTCAGAGTGCCTTTGAGAAACTCAAGGAAGCCATGGTGAATGAGCCCGTGTTAAAGTTACCTGACCATGCCAAGCCGTTCGAGGTCCATACCAATACATTTGACATAGCTATTGGGGGAGATCTGATGCAAGAGTGACACCCGGTTGTTTTCAAGAGTCGAAAGCTCAATGAGACAGAGAGGCGATACACAGTTAAGAGAAGGAGATGACTACAGTGGTACATGGTTTGCGGATTTGGAGACATTACTTATTGGGTTCAAGATTCCATGTATTTACCGATAATGTTACCAACAGTTATTTTCTAACCCAAAAGAAACTGTCTCCCAAACAGGCTCGATGGCAAATGTTCTTAGCCGAGGTCGACTTTGCAATGGAGTACAAGCCGGGAAATGCCAACTTGGTGGCCGATGCACTAAACTGGAGGTACAATATGGAGTTCATCAGTAGACCCAAAGTACCATTGTTATCACACATCAAGGAGGATTATCCCATGATCCGACAGCCCGGTCTTTGATTGATCATGTCAAGGAGGGCAAGTCCATAAGGTTTTGGCTCGAGAGGGACCTTTTGTACACTCGGGGCCGCTGCCTCTATGTCCCACAGTTTATGAAGTTACGAAGGGAGCTCATAAAGGAATGCCATGATTCCAAGTGGGCTGGCCATCTAGGGGTGCATCGCACGATGGCGTTGTTAACGGATCGGTACTATTGGCCACACATGATGAGTGATGTCGAAGCCTATGTGAAAACTTGTCTCATTTTCCAGGAAGACAAGGTCGAGGCCAATAAGCCAACAGGATTGTTGCAGCCATTGCCCATCCCAGAGAGACCATAGGAGAGCGTATCCATGGACTTTATAGTCGGTTTGCCAAATACTGATGGGTTTGCCAGTATTGTTGTCTTTGTTGACAGGTTCTCGAAGTATGCCACTTTCATTCCTGCCAGCAAAGAGTGCCCAGCTGAGGAAGCTGCCAGACTTTTCCTCGAGCACGTGGTGAAGTACTAGGGGTACTACAGACCATTGTGAGTGATCGAGACCCCCGCTTCACAGGCAGATTTTGGACCAAGCTGATCAAGCTGATGGGAGAAGACTTGAACATGTCCACGAGTGTTCATCCACAAATTGATGGGCAAACCGAACGAGTGAATGCTTTGTTAGAGATTTATCTCAAGCACTATACAAGTGCGACTCAGCGTGACTGGCCGAAGCTGCTAGACATGGCCTAATTTTCCTACAACTTACAGCGGACGGAGGCTACCAACCAAAGTCCTTTTGAGATTGTGACGGGACAACAGCCACTCATACCAAACACTGTTGTGCTCCGTTACGAGAAGCTAAATCCCGCAGCGTACCACGTTGCCAAGGCGTGGATAGAGCACTATGACCTAGCCTGAGCTTGCTTACGCAAGACTGGGAAGCAGATCAAGAAGTGGACAGATCGTAGGCGCATGGATGAAGAGTTTCAAGTTGGTGACCTAGTCATTGCCAAGCTACACTTGGTGTAGAGGAAACCCGGAGTGCACAAGGCACTTGTGCGACGGTATGAGGGACCATTCAAGATTGTCAACGAGTAAGTGTTGTGTCCTACAAGCTGGAGTTACCGATAAAGCTTCGAGTTCACCTCGTTTTCTATGTGAGCATGCTCAAACCATTCTATTCAGATACTGAGGATCCGGATCAAGACAAGTCACACCGAGCACCGATAGGAGTGAAAGTCTCCTATGAGAGAGAGGTACGAGAGATCCAAGCAGACCAGATTGTTCGACGGAAGAACCATCAGCCTAGGCAAGAGTACTTTATCCAGTGGAAGGGAATTTTTGACATTGAGGGGAGTTGGGAACCTGTCGAGGCCCTGTGGCAATTCAGAGACAAGATTGCCAAGTTTCATTCCCAATACCCGACGAGGACGTTGCTAGATTCAGTGGGGGAGAGTGTCACGGGCCGCAAGCCCATGACCGAGGTTGCTGCAATCCAAGCTGCCCAAGAAGCCATCCATAGGATCTTGGGCCTGTCAAACCCACCAGAGCTGGCCCTCTCCTTGGAGAATGCTAGAGGACCCATTCAAGCCACATATGGAAATGAAGACCATTCCATGGAATATTCCCACCTAATCCCATGATTCAAGGGATGTGTCTCCGCACTTATGCCATGTATCATTTTACTTGATATACTTTCCATGCATAGCTTGGTTAGGTTTGATCTCATTCGTTGATTAGAATCATTGTAAACCGTTGGATGTTTTGGGGGCCAGCTATAAATAGAGGCTTTCCCCACCTCATTTCTCATCGCATCTCAGAGTAATACAAAGTAGAAGTATTCACTCACTTTCTCTTGTTCTTTGCCTTTTTTCCTTTGTTTGTTTCCACAAGCTGCAAAGCATTCTAGCTTTGTGAAGAGGCTGACTTAGCCGATTTCAACTGAAGTAATCGTCTAAGGTTGCACGGTTCCGCTAGTCCGAGTCTAGCCCCGTGATATATACATGTAAAATAGACTGGAAGAGATGCCTCAAAAGGATTTGGTTTTTTGTATTTCTTTTGTGTTTTTTTACAATATTGTTTACTCGATTTTATAGCCGAAGATGTTACATGAAAGAGAAAAAACAATATTTGTTGTTGCAATTTTTTCTGAAATCCGCCAAACTTTTCTGATATTTGCTCGTTTTGGTTGCATATGCCCTTAGTTCTTTTTTGCCCATTGCTTGTTTGTTTTGGTTGCATGAACGTCGTGACCGCTTGGTGAGGAGGTGGGGACCAGAGAGAGGTTCTGGCGAGGCAGCCGAATCGTCAGAATGCGCGCGTGGAGACCCAAGGCGTCAGAGCTTGCGACACACCCACGCGTGATGGGCAATGAAAAGCCGCGCGTGGACGCGTGAGGGTTCCATAGTATTCCTTGTGCGATCTGGGCCGTCTATTCAAATCTCCAGATCTGACGGTTGTGATTAGTGCGACGTTGGGGCAGATAAATCCCTAATTAGGGTTTTCTTGCAAGATGTGATCTGGACCGTTGATCAAGTCCTAAATCTAACGGTCCAGATTGAGCTGCGCGTCAACCACAGTAGAATTAGGGTTTTTGGATATTAGGGCATATTAGGTTTAGTTGGGCTTCATAATGGGTCATATGCAATATTTATTATTTTTGAGTTTTTAATTTGTAATTGAACTATTATAAAAACAATTGGGCTTTTATTAATTTAATTATATAATTTTTATTTTTCCATTTCTGTTTAATAATAATATAACCAAACAATAATATGATAATAAAATAATAATAATAATAATAACAACAACGATAATAATACTAATAATAATAATAATAATAACAAATTACAATAACATTAGTAACATATAACAAACTAATAGCAATATTTTGGGATTTTTAAACATAATAAGATGATATCAATAAGAAAATAATAATACTATTAATAATCTTTTTTGCTTTTGAGTTTTAATAATAATAAACATAGTTACTAATAATAATAATATGGCATATAATAATAACAAAGTATTAATAAAATAGATACAATAAATCAAAGGCCCGTTATGTCCAATATTCACAGAAGAACATAAAATAAGTAACAGAAGTAGAAAGGAAATGAATTAAAAAGGAAAATAAAGAGAACATAAATTCAGGCATTACTCATTTGTTCTGCCTGAATTTACATTTAATTGTTGATTCGTTGGTAGCCCCTGCTTGGAATCATAACCGATCTCCGAAAGAGAAGCATCCAACCGCGTAGAGACCGGACATAGTTCAAATCACGAGCTGCACCAGAAACCTTATATTGGTCAAAGTTGTTCAATTCATTCGCTGCACCAGAAAACTTGTATTGGCCTCGATGAAAGACCCTGCGGCTAGTATTGCTTTTACATGTCCTAAGCTGACCCAATTGAACTTGAATCATTGTAATATTATTGTATTGATCAATCAGCAAATTTACGAGGAAGAAGTTCCGAAGAGAAGCATTGATTCTTAACAATTCTTTCATGTATTTCTGCTTCTTGCAGTAGTTCCAGCAAGTCACCCTGTAATACTTATGGATAGTCTCGGTTGCTTGATTCATTAGCTCCAACAACCTTTGAAGTTCATCAGTTGGCAAGTCATTTGACTCCCTCAATTGATATATCTCGCAAATCTTGGGATATGCAGATTCGAGGGTAGATTTTAGATTATTGAGAATGGATTCGAATCTAGAATCTGCCTCCGTTTGTTGTTCGATAACTCTCACTAATTGTTGAACTGCAGTTCCTAAAACTATCTCTACAGCCATTGCTTCTGCAACTATTGAACTGATGTTTCAAACTTGCCAATAGGAGAGCCTGTTTTAGTTTTATAGTGGGAATTGAATCAAATTTAAGTTCCGGGAAGCTTACAAATTAAGAAATCTAGAAGCCAGAGAGGAACAGGTGGTATTTTACCATTATAACTGAATTAATTTGCACAAATACGTGTGGAAGAAGAAAGAAGAGATGGTCAGAAGGTTCATTCTCGTTTCGGTTGTGGAATTTGTAAGCTTCAGTTGCGTCTAAAATTAAGCGGAAAATGTATTCCTTCACGCGGTACAGTTTATCGGTAGTGCTGCTGCTGGCTGCTGGCTGCGGACTGCTGACTATCGATGGTCACAGGTCTCAAACCCGATTCAAGTATTAGACCTTCCCCTAACCCGATTTCTGAGGTAAGAAACCCGATTCGACCCGTTTTCCTATTTTTATTGAAAAAAAGAGAAATGAATTTGAACTCAATCTTTTTTTTATCTTGCCTATGTGATCAGAGACGGACCGTTGTGGCTAGTGGGGACGGTCGCCCCTTAGGAATTTAAAATTTTTGTATAATTTAGAGATTTTTAAAAAAAATTTATGTATTTTCTATTAAAAATCTATTTTTGTCTTTTAAAATTTTATAAATTCATCTCCTAATATAAAATTATGCGTATCTCACATACATGATTTTGCTATAACGAAAACTAGCCTCAACAATTCCAACTTTTAAAAATTATACTAGTATAGTAGTTTAGCATCAATTATTACAATTATGAACACAACAGATTAACTCACAATTGAATAATTAAACTCTAATATTTTGGATTGATTTTTTCTTCAAAAATAAACTATGTTACAAGAAAGTTTGGACAATTCAAATTTTTTTAATAGAAGCCGCTAGTTTTGTTAAACGAAAAAAATATCCATAATTATAATAAGGTTTTATAACTAACATTGTAAACTAAATTCATAATTTGAACATTTTCTTAAAACTAGTCACTTTAGATCAAACAAGGACCATACATGAAAAAGGTTAAAAACTCATCCAAAAGACTCAAACGAAAAATAGATACGAACAAATATGTCTGCATTGGCAAACGAACCATAAAAGGGGATTAAGCTATTGAAAGACTACCAAGAACTGCAAATCAGAGCCGAGCGTCGTGAGAAACTATCTACGAACGCAAACCGCGTATCCAAATTCAATCTGAGGTTCTAGAGCAGGGAAGATCAACATGATTCCAAATAAGCGTCATCTTGATCAGTCGTGGCGTCATCAAATTCAACCCTGAGAAAGAACGGCTAAACGACCGCGTAAGAAAAAAAACATGCCAAAAGACATAGATAAATGTGTCACAAAGTCAGAGAAAACGTGTCACAAAGGCAGAATTATTTTTTATTAAAAAACTAAATAAAAAATAAAAAAATAGATCCGACTGTGGACAACTAGTATTAAAATCGAAACCGTTACCGGCTAAATAAAATGAACAAAATAAAACTTACGGTGCTCAATAGATGAAGAAGATTGCAACAAAACCCTAAAGCAAAAGAGCAACGATTCATATTTAAGTTTACGTAAAATATTTTAAAATCATTATTAGTAATAAAAAAGTGTTTTGCAAGATAATATTAAAATGGCTAACAACATATATAATAGTCAACTTTATAATAATAATAATTATAAAAACCACATAAGCATATAAAAAACGATTACGTATTTACAAATATAAAATTTTCGTAACATAATATTGTGATTATTAATAAAAGGCTTATATAACATATTCGGTCCATGTTGAATTAAGCAATAATCAAGTAAGTTTATGAGTTGAATGTTGTCTTAATTAACTTCTTATTTAAATTTTTTATTCAAATAAGTCCCTAAAATTTGATTATTGATTTTTAAATAATCTCAGTTTAGATGTCTTTCTAATTTTAAGAATTTATTTATTCGATTGAGATAGTAAAAGGAACACCGAGAATTAAGAAAAACACTGAAAAAGAAGCTAAAGGAGAATAACTGAGCTTGGAACATCCAATACCCATAAACACCCATTTCCTCCACAGAACCGGCGAAACAAATTCCCTAGGCATTCAACATAGAGTGGACTCTGGAGTCTGGACTTATATCTGTTGGGGGTACATTTGTAAGTTCCAATGTTTATTTTCTGCTAGGTGTGAAATTTGTAAGCTTTGATGTTATATACATGGATGGATCGGGAGGGGCTGAAGGGACCGATCTCTCTCCTTTAAATTTAAAATTTGTTTATAATGTAGAATTCTTTTTAAAATTTTCTATCTACTTTCTATTAAAAAATCCATTTCCGTCGGCCTAAAATTTTATAAGTTCGCCCCACTAGAATTTTATAGGTTCGTCCCCTTAACATAAAATTCTGCGTCCGTCCCTGGTTGAAAGTATCTATCAGGTCTCTTTGTTATTGAGATTGGTTCAAATTCATGTCTATATACTAAATAGATTAATTAAGTCTCTGTAATAATAAGAAAATCAAATTAAAAAATAAATAAAAAATTGTTTTTTCTTTGTAACTCAACTCTAAACAAAAGATTTCTTTTTTAAAACTATAAAAAATAAAAAAATATTCTCTGTAAAATAATACTTGAAAATAACCCTAAAAACTTTGGCCTTGTTTGTTTTTTTACTAGTACATGATTAAATTGATCATTTTAATAATATATTTTATTTAAACTAATTCCTAATTTGCTAGTACTTCCCATGTATATGCTATATGAGGGATGCATTTAAACTCTATATATACTTAAAGAATTTTACACTTTTTTAGGTATAAAAAAATTTCCTCCTTAATGTTTACATTTTTTAAATCAATTTATACCTTATTCTTTTCCTCTTAAACTTAGTTCTCAACGTATAAAAAAAATTAAGGCTTAAGGGCTACTTTTACCCCTGTAGTAGTCCCAATTTATCAATTTCGCTCCTATAGTATTTTTGTATCAATTTGGCCTCTGAAGTAGTCGAATGGCATCACTGTTTGCCCCTTAACTAACACTCTAATATTTTCGTATCGAATTGGCCTCTGAAGTAGTCGAATGGCATCACCGTTTGCCCCTTAACTAACACTCTAACCCTAATTTTTAAATCTCAAACCCTAAATTCTAAAGCCTAATCAAAAATTGTATCAATCTAAAGTGATTATGAAACATAAAAGTATTTCTAAACCCTAAACGGTGATGCAATTTGACTACTTCAGGGGCCAAATTGATGTAAAAATACTATAGGGACGAAATCGATAAATTGGGACTACTACAGGGGCAAAAGTAGCCCTTAAGCCAAAAATTAAATTTAATCATTAGCTAATCAAAAAGAGTTAATTTAATTTTCAATCCTTTAAAAAGTTTATAATGGAAATATTAACTAAAACATCAAATTTTGATGGTGTTGAACATGAGAATACATGACAATCAACGTGCACTTCATGTTATTTGTTTTCTTTTTAATTATTTATAGTGACATATAAGACAAATAATATCGTGTCAGAACGAAGTACAAACGAAATGTTATGAGGGTTATCATGTCAAAACTATTAAAAATGATGTTTTAGTAAACATTTTCTTTAAGAAAATGCTATTTAATTCTTCTTCAAATCCACTTTTCAAAGTAAACCATTAAAGCACAACCTCATTTCTGAGAATGAGTGCAAATACCTATTCCGGCCTGGTTTGTTGCTATTGTTAGCGGAGACCAACTTTCCTTATCTACACATTGTAATTAATAAATTTTGATCTTCATATCAAAATTTAAATTATTGTGGAAGGTGAAAGTTATAAAAAAAACACACACAAATAGGAAGATGAAAGTTAATAACACACTCAAATCAAGTATTGTGGCATGTGGATCATTTAAAGTTCTAAACAAGAATTAAAAATATTTTATTTAGTAGTCCAACCGTGCATTATGTAAACTCTTCACTTTCAATGCAACAATGTAACTAAGTTGGTTCACTAAAGTTGTGCTGCTTGCCGTGAACGTTTGGATTTAGTGCATCAATGTAACTAAGTTGGTTCATTGAAGTTATAAAGATTTATTCTAAACAAGTTCAATATTTGGATTTAATTGTTCAAATTAAATATTAATTTAATTATTGAAATTAAATCTTAAAACTCTTCATATGTTTCATTAATTCTTTCAAGTCTCTTTATATGTCTCTTCCTACTATAAATATGATGCTAGTTCTCTCTTTTCAAACACACCAAAAACATTCTATCTCTTTTTTCCTCTCTCAAATTTACTCTGTTATGGTGATAAAAGAAGGCATGGTTGAATTCGCCTACTTCATTGAAGTTGTGCTGCTTGCAGGGAACGTTTGTTGTTATATCCTAGGAAATAGACTTCCTACGATTCTCTAGCATCAGGGAGAGGACGAATCTGTCTTAAGGAGATTGTTTATACAGGCCTCAACAAAACTCTGCTTCCAACTCTTATCCGCAAGAATTGCAGAGTAAATTTATGTTAATTTTTAAATTAATTTTCATTCAGTAAGTTGTTCTTATGAATATATGCTATATTCAATTATATTTGTGTATTTTATGCCTTGGTTCTAACACTAAGTTATAAAATTTGTTAAATTTATTATATAAAATTAAGTACTTGATATAATTAGATTATTTGATAAATATAAATATATAAAATGTAATTTTTTAACACATCAACCAGATAACTTTATTGATAAACAAAAGTAAAACCAGAACATAATTTAATAGAGGTTTTAAAACATCCATAAAAATAACAAAAAATAGTAAATCTAAAAAGAAAAGATAAGCGTTACACCAGTCAGATCAAACACTTCCTCTTTGCACCAAAGAAAATTTCTACATCCATTGTAGGAAGGGTCCTTGAGAAGTTATCAAAACACGAACTAGATGAAATCCCCAAAATCGGCAACTACCTTTCATGTCTATTATCAATAACAATGATTCTCTACAGATTACATCAACAAACAACCTAAAAGGGGATGAAACTCTACGTGACAACCGATAAACATGAATCAAAATAAGTGCACATACGTGACCGTAATAAATACGAATCAAAAACACCACCTCAAAGAGCCAAAACTCACACTTACTAAACTTAGCAATAAGTTACCTCTCCCTCAAGGTCTGAAGAACAACAAAAAGACGATAATCATGCTCTTTCTCTGAACTCGAATAAACCAAGATGTCATCGATGAAAACCACCACAAACTGATCTAGGTAAGGCTGAAAGATTCGATTCATCAAATCCATGAAAGTTGCAGGTGTATTGGTAAGGCCCAAAGGCATTACTAAGAACTCATAATGTCTATTCCATGTCCTGAAAGTAGTTTCTAAACATCCTCTTCTACTACCTTTAACTGGTAGTAACCCGACCTCAAGTTGGTCTTTGATAACACACGGGCACCTTTCAGCTGGTCAAACAGATCATCTATCCTTGGGAGAGGATAACAGTTCTTCACCGTTACCTTATTGAGCGGGTGATAGTCAATGCACATCCTCATTGAACCATCTTTCTTCTTGACAAACAAGATAGGTGAACCCCAAGGCGATATGCTCGGCCGGATAAATCCTCTTTCCAACAAATCTTAAATCTAATTCTTTAACTCTCTCAACTCTGTAGGTGTCATGCTATATTGGTGTGGTACCAGGCATCACATCTATCTAAAACTCTAGCTCACAATCTGGAAAAAGTTTATGTAACTCTTCTAAAAACACATCGACAAACTCTCTATTAGTCCAAAGACTCTCAAGCATTGGACTCACAACACTTGTATCAACCACGCGAGCCAAGAAGGCCTCGCAACCTTGTTGGATTATCCTTTGTGCCCCCAAGGCCGACACTAAATTAAAAATACAAGGATTTCTCTCACCCTTCACCATTAAATTGGCCACATCCAAACCACTACTGAGATATTCTACTACAGATCAGACCCCTCCGATATACCTTATCCACCAATACATCATACCCCAAAAGACTAGTCACACGAACTTTTATCTCAAGATCCTAGACAGAAATACCTCACTGCTGAGATATTCTACTATAGATGTAGGAATGAGTAGACCCCAAATCCACAAGAGCAACTAAAATAACTGAAAATAAGGTGAACGCACCTGAGATAACATCGGTAGCCTTGACTGCATATTACTTCGCTAGTGCTCTCGCCGTAAACTAGATCGTACCCCCACTCTGATGACTGGACATGTGGCTCACTCCTTCTCTAGCAAAGCCTCGACCCCTTTGAACTGGATAAGAGGTCTTTTGAGTATGAATCGAAGTGGTGTTAGCAGCCATCGGGCAATCCCTCACATAGTGGTCTAGTGATCTACACTTAAAGTAAACTTTAGATGTCCCTCAACACTCACCTCTATGCTTACGCCCAAACAGATCATAAACAGGTGCTCTCGCACTCCTTTGTGAGCCCTTTGGACTCATCATAGATGAAGATGTAGGCCTCTTACGGCTAGCTAATGTTAACCTACGTTCTGATCTCGAATTTTGATTCAAAACTCATCTACCTTGGTTCCAACGATTTTTGTTCCTCTCAAAAAAAGACTGCAAGTTATTGCAGAAGTTCTGGGTCTTCTCACTTGAGCTTTCATACCCACCAGCAGGGCTATTGCTCAAACTTTGTACTTGCTTAAGTGACTTGGCACTAGCAGTCAATTCTAAAAACACTTTCAGTGGGGCAGCAATCAAGTAGGTCAAAATTTTCTTCCTTAAGGCCTTTAGGAACCTATTGTATCTCATCTTCTTGCTAGCAAACAACTTAGGGGCATACCTACTCAACTGTAGAAATTCATGTTTATACTCAAAGACTAATCGATTTTCTTAGACCAAATAGTTGAACCGATCCCTCAAACTATCAATATGGGCTTCTCTTATATACTTCTTTTCAAAATCATCCAAGAAGTTGTCCCGTGAAGGTTGGTTATAATACTATCCCAACTCTACGATTTCTCAACACTCTCGAGTGTTCTCCTTCACTAGGGAGAGAACACATATCAACTTGTCTTTGGGCTTCAACCTTATTTGTTGCATGATCCAACGAGTATCCCTCAATCACTGATATGTTTTAATTGGATTGTCTTGTCTCGATCCAAGAAAGTTTGTAGCACCATGGCAATGTACCCTCTAAATTGGTGCCTCGCGATGGGTAGCCGAAGGCCTAGGTATGGACCTCACAATCCGATGAAGGACCTAATGCAGATGAGAGAAATAATTAGCCCCTCGACCCTATTATCCCCTGACATTTCCTCTAAGTCGAGAACGTAATCCTCATCAAAGCTTCCCTCATGTGAGCCCTAACTCTTTTCACGATGACATGCCTTCATCGGCATGATTACTTTCTGCACAAGCAAACAAAGAAGGTTACACCATCGAATACTCAGTTTAAACAAGTATGACTTTAACTTATGGACAATGTATTCGCTAGACACTTATACAACACTCTAAACACCTCTGGGGCTTTTTAAAACTGGCTAAACCTAGGCTCTGATACCACTACATGTAACACCCTCGACCCGGATGTCACATTTGGGTCTCATGCACAACCCAATACTACAAAATTTTTGCAACTAGATTTAGCTTAACACATTCATTTCATAAATCTATTAAGTTCAAATATTTGACATAAATAGTTAAAATATTACATAAGAGCTCCATTTAAAATAAATAATTAAAAGTATTTGACACATAATTTAAAATCTAAAATAAGAGTTACAATATATGTAACACCCCAATTTTAGGGCTTAGCGGTTTGGTGGTTTATTAGACGGTCTGGTGGACCGGAGTAGAGATTCAAGTCGATTTTGGGATCGTATATTTTTGGTGTTGAAAAATTATAGAAAAATGCTCTAAAATCATTATTAATTACGTATTTAATAATGGTGATATCAATTTTGAAAAACGAGTTTTGGAAGATGGACATTTTGGTTAGTGACCAAAATGAATTGAAAACTGTGATTTCGTAGTGACTAAAATGAGAAGGGTCAAATACTTAGAATCTTTATGGAGCTATTTTACCAATTGGTTTCTGATGGTTTCTCCCTTAATTGAAGATATTTTAACATGTGTTTAATTATTAATTTAAGAGGATTTTTGTTAAAAGTTAGTTATCTTTTTCCAAAACCAAAATCACGTCATTTTTCTCTCCACTTTTCTCTCCATTCTCTCCTCAGCCAAACACTCAGGTTTTCACCAAATTTCCATAGGTGAGGTGGTTTCTAACTTGATTTTATTGTTTCAATTTGTTTTATAAAGATTGTTTACACAAAATTTTACAATAATCTTGTGTTTTCTTAGCTTTTCACAAATCAATTGAGGGAGAAACTTCAAAATAGGGGCAAGGTCTGAGATCTCCTCTATTGTATGGTTCTTACTGAAATTCCCAAGTATTTGATCCTTTCTTGTGTTTCTAATCTGATTTTGATGATTTCTTAATGTTTAATTGAGTTATGTGGGGGAAAACGAGTTGATTCACGGATTGGATCTGTTTTCCAATAATTAAGGATGTTTTGATTTATATTTTGGATGTTTAATAATGTTGATAAGGGATTTTTATCAATGGAATCTCGAAACTTAAGAATCTATATTGGTTTAGGTTGTTAGTTTTGAGGTTTTGAGGTGTTTTTGTGGTTGTAAGGTTGCTGGAGGTGGTAGGTTGTTTTGGATCTGTTTTTAGATGTTTTTTGATGTTGAAAATGGTGTTAGATTGATAGATGTTGGCTGGGTTGTGAATCGAAGTGTTTTGGTTATGTTTTTGGTTGTTGTGGAGGGTTATTTGTGAAGGTTTTGTGGAAATCCGAGAAGAATTGTGGTTGCTGTGTTTAGAATGCATTATGATGCATTAATCCTATGTTGTATTGTGGTTAAAGCAGGGGAGATTGATCCGAAAGTGATTGGAGAAGCGTTGGAGGCTTCAGATACTTGATTCCGCGTTGGTGAATCAAGGTTTTGCTTATCGGTGAGTGAAAACATGGTTTAAAGCGTGTTGATGTTTTGGAATAGAGTTTTGGGAGTTAAGGTAGAGCTTGAAATGCTTACCTAGACTCGGAAGTAAGTATAAAGTGGTTTTACTCTCTCGATCGTGCTAAGTCAAAATGATTTTATGCACTTGTTTTGATTACATGTTACCTACTGTTTAAGCATGTTTTAAAGTATTCGATATACTGTTTTTAAGCATGTTTTGCTGAAGGATGAACATGGTAAGTGATCCTTGTAAGTATGGTTTATACTTTTGTTTTAAAGCATGGTTGTTGCTTAGGATAAATGGCATGGTTTAATGCTTGTTAAAAATAGTGAGGTAAATGTTAAAAAGGTTAATTATATTGGCAAGTGATGTAGTTTTAAAATTGTTATCGGATATAGTTGGCTGGCTATAGGATTGAGTGCACTGTAAATAAGTCATCTTGGATGTTGAGGGGTTTATACGGTGTACCGAATACTCCATCCAAGTACCCTAACGGTTGAGGGGTTATATGGTACCAAAAATTACCGTTAGTGGGTTAAGCATCTAACCGATGAAAGGGGTTGGTGTCGCCGTGGGTTGAAAGTGTACCCGGTTGTTAATATACCGCGATTGAGATTGTATCGCTATTCCGGTTGTGATGGCTTGAAGTTTTGGGTTAACACTTGTTGAATCCGTGTATTCGATGAACTCTTTTGTTATTGGACTTGTTTAATGATCACTTGTAAGCCAATATAATTGTTAATTTATCATTGAAATGTTGTATGTAGTATAATGTGATTTATACATGTTTCTCCTTGAGCTTTGCATTTGGTAGTAATGTATGGGAAGGCTTAAGTGGAGGGTTAGCAATGTGACTTGCTGTTGATTAATGATACATGTAGCATATAGTTTAATATGTTGGTTTTAATGATGTAAAGTGCATGCTTTAAAAGGGCATGATGTTTTAAAGGATGATGTTAAGTAAATGGTTTAAAATGCATTGATGGTGTTTGTTTTTTAGCACTCCTCATTAGGCCTAGTGTTCTTACGCTCTCATTGTCCATCAATACAGATAATTGAGGTTTTGGAGGTAGCAAGAAGCAAGGGGATCCTAGCAAGACTTGGTTAACAAAATATGTTGGACTAAACTATAAGAATAAAGGCAATGAGATTCTTGTTTTGGTTTTGGGAGATGACTTGTTGGACTCCCTTTTTGAGCATGTTTCTTTAGTTGCTCTTGGGTTGTAAATGGCCTTTAAGGATTGATTTTGGTGCTGGTTTGTCTTTTGATATGTTACTCGGTTGCAAAATTAGGATGTATGCCTTTAGATTCCCTTTTGATGCATGAAGCCTTGTTGTGTTGTTGGGATAATGATGCTTAATTGCTTGTGATATTCTTGGCATGTTGGTATTATGTTTCCAGCTTGTGGGAATAAATTGAAGGTGTTATTTGGATGAAAAACCAACAGAATGTGACATTACAGGTCCAGGCGTACCGAAACGCGGGGGACCGTATCGATATGGCTAGGCATTTTTAGGCTTGAGGGATCGGTACAGGTGTTGGTGTTTCGATACGCCTAGGCCATTTTGGTCTTAGCATACCGGTACAGTAAGGGGTGTTTCAGTACATAAACACATAGAGAGCCGTATCGGTAAGATTATCAAGGCTTTCAAAAGTTCGGTATTTCAGTTAAGCATATCGATACGGCATAGAGGTGTACCGAAACAGGGTGTTTCAATCCGTATTGGTACGGGCTTACCCGTATCGGTACGGATGATCGTTAATTCTGTTAATGTCACTTTGGGCAGTTTTGTCATCTTTACAATTTAGTCCCTGAATCTTGTCAATGCAATTGTATGTGATGGAATGATCGGATTGGGCTGAAATTTGAGATGGGTGTTTTGAACCTGGCTAATCAAAGGAGAGTAACTTAAAAGTGAGCTTTAATCCTAAAATTTTTTGTATTTGCAATTTGGTCCCTAAATTGCAAATGTGATCAACTGGATGTCAAATTGATGCCCGATTGAGTTGGGGTTGCACCTGATGTGTGTATGAACATGTAGGGTTAATAATTAGCATCTAGATAAGATAAAAGAAAAAAAGGATCGGGTTTCGTGTTATCTCTTCGATTTACTACGGCAAACCTAATGTAGCCTTCTTGGTTCGGTTGGGCATCTAGGCCGGGTCGAGGGGGTTACATTTGGTGGTATCAGAGCCAGGTTTTGCGAAAGGTTGGGATGTTGTATTTGATCATTTGTTGTTGCTCGATATGCACAGTGATTGTTTGTTATGCACGGTGGTTGATATATGTACGTTGACTGCTTTATGCCATGTTGGGGGGAAATTTGGAGACCCATTGCCTTATTATTATAGTCTTGGAAATTTATTTTTGAAATGAAAGTCTTGGATCCTTGATTGAAGCTGGCATGTCTATTTTGAAATGATTATTATGCCTTAGATATATTTTAGCACGATGGGACCGAGAAGAGAGCTGTGGTCGGGAGTAGTTGTTGTTGCCACTGGGCAAGGGACTAATGGGGATGTTGTGCCTCCTAGAGGGTTGCCACCGCCCCCACCTATTCCACTAGAGGAAGTGGAACAAGTACCACCTACCTCAGTTTGGCTAGGGATGGGTGATATGGCACCGTTGATACAAGCTATGTCGGTGCTTTTCAGGCATCAGTTACTGGTGTTTGTCTGCCAGCACCACCAGTTGATGGGCAAGGTTTTCCGCTTGAATATCTTTGTAGTTTGGGTGGAGTTGAGTTCCGTGGGTTGTCGCCTGAGGCTTCTGAGGGTTGGTTGGCCTGTACTGAGAGGATACTGGCCAGATCGGGTACACCAATGCTCGTAAGCTGGGTTGTGTTATTTCCCTATTACAGGATGATGCCTATACATAGTTGACTACCACGATATCCAGTATGATAACCGATGATATGACTTGGGGGTTTTTCTGTGAGGCTTTTCGGAAGAAGTTTTTGGGGGTCCGATATAAGGACGAGAAGAAGCGTAAGTTTATGGCTCTGGTGCAGGGCAGTATATCTATTATAGAGTATGAGGTACAGTTCGTGATGTTGAGTCAATATGCACCTGAGATGGTTCCTGACGGGCATACGCGATGTGATCGTTTTCTCCATGGGCTTGTGTAGGATGTTAAGACATACATGTTTGCTGCTGATTACACCGATTTTGATGTGTTGGTTTTGTGGGCCAAGGATGTAGAGCAGAATTTAGGTTTGGCTTCCGGATCGTGAGGTTCTAGCTCGGGTAAGAGAGTTGGTGATTCAATTTATAGCGGTGGTTAGGCCAAAAGACACTGTGACAAGAGGTTTCGCCCGGAGTCGAGGCATGGCGAAGGTGTTGTGGGACATGGAGTCCAGGGGCAGGGTGCCCAGGTTAAAGCACTTTATAACACTTGTTGGGTTTGTGGATCTCGAGATTATTTGAGGCGAGATTGCCCGCGTTTGGCCAGGGAGGGTCAGGCACATGCGCCTGTTGTGGCTAGTGCTTGTTGGAGTTATAGGTCAGGAGACCATCAGATGCGTGATTGTCTGTTGTTGGCTCGAGGTGGGTAAGGTTCTGCACCTATTTTTGCTCTGCAGCGGGGTCGTGGTCGTGGCTGCAGACCGTTTCAGCGTCGATATGGTGGGCAAAGGACTGTGGCTCATATTGTTTCTATCCAACCTGAAGAGGTAGACCGGCTAGGGTGTATGCGCAATGTGAGGGTCGCAATGACACCGATGTGATTGCAGGTACTTTTACCCTACAGTCTTTGTCGTTGTATTCGTTGGTTGATTCTGGTTCTACTCATTCATACATTTTGAGTGAGCATGCTGAGTTGCTTGATATATCTGTTGAAATTCTTAATGTGGGAGTTAGAGTAATTAGTTCTCTTGGGGAGATAGTTGTGGTTATGAGGTTGTATCGTAGGTGTCTGCTGATGGTCCAAGGACATGTGTTTGTCGTGGACTTGATGGAGTTACCATTCTATGGTTTTGATGTGATTTTAGGTATGGATTGGTTAACCAAACATCGAGCTGTGGTGGATTTTGAGACCAAACGGATATCCTTGATGTTGTCGGATGATTATGAGGTGGTAGTTGTTGGCGAGATTGCCAAGTTTTTATCTAACGTTGTTTCAGCTTTGGAAGCAATTCGAATGTTAGATTCTGGATGTCAGGCTTACTTGGCCTATATTATGAATCCTGGATCAAAGGAGTTGAGGGTGCATGATATTCGCACCGTATGGAAGTTTTTGGGTGTTTTTCTGGAGGAATTATCGGGGTTGCCACCTGACCGTGAGGTAGAGATTGGCATCGAGGTCTTTGCGGGTATGGTACCAGTATCGATTGCTCCGTACCGCATGGCCCCAAAGGAATTGAAGGAGTTGAACATGCAGTTGCAGGAGTTGCTTGATCATGGGTTCATTAGACCCAGTATTTTATCATGGGGAATGCCGGTTTTATTTGTTAAGAAGAAAGTGGTACGTTGCGGATGTGTACAGATTACCAACAGCTGAATAAGTTGACAATAAAGAACAAGTATCCCTTATCGCATATAGATGACCTATTTGATCAGTTCAGGGGAGCCTCGGTGTTTTCCAAGATAGATTTGAGGTTGGGGTACTACCAGTTAAAGGTGAAGGAGGTGGATGTGCCCAAAACAGCCTTCCATACGAGGTACGAGCATTACGAGTTTCTTGTGATGCCTTTTGGTTTGACCAATACACCAACTGCTTTTATGGACATGATGAACCGTGTGTTTTATGAGTTTTTAGACCAGTTTGTGGTTGTGTTTATCGACGATATCCTTGTGTACTCTCGTATCGAGGAGGACTATGATAGACATTTGAGAACTGTGCTTCAGACGCTGTTGGCTAATCAGCTTATGCTAAGTTAAGCAAATGTGAGTTCTGGCTTAGGGAAGTTGTGTTTCTCGGGCATGTTGTGTCGGACGAAGGAATTCGTGTCGATTCGCATAAGGTTGAGGCTGTAATGAGCCCAAGTCGGTGATAGAGGTTAGGAGTTTCCTTGGTTTGGCGGGTTACTACCGAAGGTTTGTGGAAGGGTTCTCTAGTTTGGCGGCTTCGTTGACTAAGTTGCTACAGAAGAATGTCTGGTTTAAGTGGACGGAGGATAGACAACGAGCTTTTAAAAGGTTGAAGGAAGCCTTGACACGAGCTCCGGTCTTGGTTCAACCAAAATCGGGAAAGGAGTTCGTTGTTTATAGTGATACGTCGTATGTTGGGCTTGATTACGTGTTGATGCAGAGGGTAAGGTCGTGGCATGTGCATCTAGGCACTTAAAGGTGCATGAACGTAACTACCCTACTCACGATCTTGAGCTTGCCGCGGTTGTGTTTTCCTTGAAGATCTGGAGGCATTATCTTTATAGTGAGAAATGTGTGATTTATACAGATCATAAGAGTTTGAAATATCTGATGTCACAAAAGGAGCTAAATCTTAGGCAACGCAGATGGTTGGAGTTGCTTAAGGATTATGATCTGACCATTGAGTATCATCCGGGGAAAGCCAATGTTGTGGCGGATGCTTTGAGCAGAAAAACGGCTGTGGAGTTAAGAGCCATGTTTGCTCGGTTGAGTGTGACGAATGATGGGGGTTTGTCGGCTGAATTACAGGTGAAGTCGTCCTTGCCGCGGATGATTAAGGAGAAGCAACCGTATGATGGGAGTTTGCTACCTCATGTGGAAGATATTAGGGATAGGAATCCTACAGATTTTTATTTCAATGATGATAGGGTGTTGTGCTTTAAAGGTCGAATAATGGTGCCTGAAGACGGGGAGTTGAGGCATACTATTTTGACTGAAGCACATGATAGTCCTTTTGCTATGCACCCTGGTAATACTAAAATGTATTGAGGGTTGAAGGATGAGTACTTTTGGGTTGGACTGAAGAAAGATGTGGCTGATTTCGTTGCTCGGTGTATGGTTTGTCAGCGGGTAAAGGCTGAGCATCAGTTTCCTTCCGGGTTGTTGCAACCGTTGAGGATACCGGAATGGAAGTGGGAAAGAATCACCATGGATTTTGTGTCTGTGCTTCCTTTGACACCGACCAAAAAGGATTCCATTTGGGTGATTGTGGATCGATTTATGAAGTGTGCTCATTTTGTGCCAGTGCATACCACGTATACCTTGGACAAGTTGGTTGAATTGTACGTCTTTGAGATTGTGCGTTTGCACAGGGTACCCAAATCTATAGTTTCAGATAGGGATCCGCGGTTCACCACAAGGTTTTTGGTGAGTTTGCATCGTGCTTTGGGAACATGATGAATTTCAGTACTTCATATCATCCTCAGTCGGATGGTCAGTCAGAGCGCGTGATCCAGGTTCTCGAGGATATGTTGAGGTGTTGTATTATTGAGTACAAAGGAACGTGGGAGAAGCAGTTGCTATTAGTGGAATTTGCTGGCAACAACAATTATCATGCTAGCATACAAATGGCACCTTATGAGGCGTTGTATGGTAGGAAATGTTGTACACCTGTGTGTTGGGCAGAATTGAGGGAAAAGTTTGTATATGTGCCTAATGTTCTGAAAGGCACAACCCAAAAAGTAAAGTTGATATGTGAACGCTTAAAAGCGGTTGCGGATCGCCAGAAATCTTATGTGGATTTGAAGCGTAGGGATATAGAGTACGTTGTGGGTGATCGGGTGTTCTTGAAGGTGTCGCCTTGGAAAAATGTGTTGTGGTTTGGGCTGGAAGGGAAGCTTAGCCTGAGGTTTATTGGACCATACGAGGTGGTTGAGTGTGTGGGTCCTGTTGTGTATCGTTTAAGGTTACCTCCATAGTTGAGGAAGATTCATGATGTGTTCCACGTTTCGGTGTTGCGGAGGTATAGGTCAAATCTATCGCATATTATGCCGGTGGAGGAGATTGAGTTGAGATCAGATCTATCTTATGATGAGGAATCGGTAGAGGTTCTTGATACCAGCAGTAAGGTGTTGCGTGGCAAGACGGTTGAGCTCGTTAAGGTGATGTGGAGGCACCGCGGTGTTGAGGAGGCCATGTGGGAACGCAAATCAGATATGTTGAAATAGTTTCCGCACCTGTTTCCTCCAAATAAATTCTGGGATTAAATTTCTTAAGTAGGGGAGAGTTGTAACGCCCCAGTTTTAGGGCTTACCGGTTTGGTGGTTTATTAGACGGTCCGGTGGACTAGAGTAGAGATCCGAGTCGATTTCGGGATCGTATATTTTTGGTGTTGGAAAAATCATAGAAAAATTCTCTAAAATCCTTATTAATTATGTATTTAAAAATAGTGATATCGATTTTGTAAAACGAGTTTTGGAATATGGACATTTTGGTTAGTGACCAAAATGAAAGGTTTGAAAACTGTGATTTTCTAGTGACTAAAATAAAAGGGTCAAATACTTAGAATTTTTAAGGATCTATTTTACCAATTGGTTTCTGATGGTTTCTCCCTAAATTGAAGATATTTTAACATGTGCTTAATTATTAATTTAAGAGGACTTTTGTTAAAAGTTAGTTATCTTTTTCCAAAACCAAAATCACGTCATTTTTCTCTCCACTTTTCTCTCCGTTCTCTCCTCAGCCAAACACTCAGGTTTTCACCAAATTTCCAGAGGTAAGATGGTTTCTAACTTTATTTTATTGTTTCAAATTGTTTATAAAGATTGTTTACACAAAATCTTACAATAATCTTGTGTTTTCTTAGCTTTTCACAAATCAATTGAGGGAGAAACTTCACAATAGGGGTAAGGTCTGAGATCTCCTCTATTATATGGTTCTTTACTGAAATTCCCAAGCATTTGATCCCTTTTTGTGTTTCTAATCTGATTTTGATGGTTTTCTAATGTTTAATTGAGTTATGTGGGGAAATGAGTTGATTCGCGGATTGGATCTATTTTCCAGTAATTAAGGATGTTTTGATTTATATTTTGGATGTTTAATAATGTTGATAAGTGATTTTTATCAATGGAATCCCGAAACTTAAGAATCTCTATTGGTTTAGGTTGTTAGTTTTGAGGTTTTTGTGGTTGTAAGGTTGTTGGAGGTGGCATGTTGTTTTGGATCTGTTTTTAGATGTGTTTTGATGTTGAAAATGGTGTTAGATTGATAGATGTTGGTTGGGTTGTGAATCGAAGTGTTTTGGTTATGTTTTCGGTTGTTGTGGAAGGTTATTTGTAAAGGTTTTGTGGAAATCCGAGAAAGATTGTGGTTGTTGTGTTTAGAATGCATTGTGATGCATTAATCCTCTGTTGTATTGTGGTTAAAGCATGGGAGATTGATCCGAAAGTGATTGGAGAAGCGTTGGAGGCTTCAAATACTTGATTCTGCGTCGGTGAATCAAGGTTTCACTTATCGGTAAGTGAAAACATGGTTTAAAGCGTGTTGATGTTTTGGAACAGAGTTTTGGGGGTTAAGGTAGAGCTTGAAATGCTTACCTAGACTCGGAAGTAAGTATAAATTGGTTTTACTCTCTCGGTTGTGCTAAGTCGAAATGATTTTATGCACTTGTTTTGATTACATGTTACCTACTGTTTAAGCATGTTTTAAAGTATTCGATATACTGTTTTTAAGCATGTTTTGCTGAAGGATGAACATGGTAAGTGATCCTTGTAAGTATGGTTTATACTTGTGTTTTAAAGCATGGTTGTTGCTTTGGATAAATGGCCTGGTTTAATGCTTGTTAAAAATTGTGAGGTAAATGTTAAAAGGGTTAATTATATTGGCAAGTGATGTAGTTTTAAAATTGTTATCGGATATAGTTGGCTGGCTATAGGATTGAGTGCACTGTAAATAAGTCGTCTTGGATGTTGAGGGGTTTATACGGTGTACCGAATACTCCATCCAAGTACCCTAACGGTTGAGGGGTTATATGGTACCAAAAACTGCCGTTAGTGGGTTAAGCATCTAACCGATGAAAGGGGTTGGTGTCCCCGTGGGTTGAAAGTGTACCCGGTTGTTAATATACCGCGATTGAGATTGTATCGCTATTTCGGTTAAGATGGCTTGAAGTTTTGGGTTAACACTTGTTGAATCCGTGTATCCGATGAACTCTTTTGTTATTGGACTTGTTTAATGATCATTTGTAAGCCAATATAATTGTTAATTTATCATTGAAATGTTGTATGTAGTATAATGTGATTTATACATGTTTCTCCTTGAGCTTTGCATTTGGTAGTAATGCATGGGAAGGCTTAAGTGGAGGGTTAGCAATGTGACTTGCTGTTGATTAATGATACATGTAGCATATAGTTTAATATGTTGGTTTTAATGATGTAAAATGCATGCTTTAAAAGGGCATGATGTTTTAAAGGATGATGTTAAGTAAATGGTTTAAAATGCATTGATGGTGTTTGTTTTTTAGCACTCATCACTAAGCCTAGTGTGCTTACGCTCTCATTGTCCATCAATGCAGATAATTGAGGTTTTGGAGGTAGCAAGAAGCAAGGGGATCCTAGCAAGACTTGGTTAACAAAGTATGTTGGACTAGACTATAAGAATAAAGGCAATGGGATTCTTGTTTTGGTTTTGGGAGATGACTTGTTGGACTCCCTTTTTGAGCATGTTTCTTTAGCTGCTCTTGGGTTGTAAATGGCCTTTAAGGATTGATTTTGGTGCTGGTTTGTCTTTTGATATGTTGCTCGGATACAAAATTAGGAAGCATGCCTTTAGATTCCCTTTTGATGCATGAAGCCTTGTTGTGTTGTTGGGATAATGATGCTTAATTGCTTGTGGTATGCTTGGCATGTTGGTATTATGTTTCCAGCTTGTGGGAATGAATTGAAGGTGTTATTTGGATGAAAAACCAACAGAATGTGACATTACAGGTCCAGACGTACCGATACGCGGGGGATCGTATCGGTACGGCTAGGCATTTTTAGGCTTGAGGGATCGGTGCGGGTATTGGTGTTTCGATACGCCTAGTCCATTTTGGTCTTAGCGTACCGGTACAGCAAGGGGTGTTTCGGTACGGGTCATAACTACTGGAAATAACTTTTTCATCCCAATCCCGTGTACAGAAACACATAAAGAGCTGTATCGGTACGGTTATCAAGGCTTTCAAAAGTTTGGTATTTTAGTCAGACGTATCGATACGGCATGGAGGTATACCAAAATGGGGTGTTTCAATCCGTATCGGTACGGGCTTACCCGTATTGGTACGGATGACCATTAATTCTGTTAATGTTACTTTGGGCAGTTTTGTCATCTTTACAATTTAGTCCATAAATCTTGTCAATGCAATTGTATGTGATGGAATGATCGGATTGGGCTGAAATTTGAGATGGGTGTTTGGAACCTGACTAATCAAAGGCTGGTAACTTAAAAGTGAGCTTTAATCCTGTAATTTTTTGTATTTACAATTTGGTCCCTAAATTGTAAATATGATCAATTGGATGTCAAATTGATGCCCGATTGAGTTGGGGTTGCACCTGATGTCTGCATGAACATATAAGGTTAATAATTGGCATCTAGATAAGATAAAAAAGGACTAGGTTTTATTGTACCTCTTCGGTTTGCTATGGCAAACCTAAAGTAGTCTTCTTGGTTCGGTTGGGCGCTAGGCCAGGTCGAGGGGGTTACAAAATAACATAGGGTCCTACGAATACTTAGCCCAAATAATCTATGTACTGTACTCTGACAACAAGTCGATACTGAGGCCCTACTCCGGTGGTGCTCCAACGATGCACGTCAACCTACTAACCTACGAACGGAAACAACAATTTTGAACATTGAGCTAATGAAGCTCAGTGGATACACTTCCACTCAACCACACTTCATGCAAATCATAAATAAGAGCATGCAACTAAAGATGATATTATGGCAACATAATAATGTTGGCGCTACCTCTTGCCGCCTAAATACATAGCAAACAACAAAGGCTATATTACTCTCACATAGCACATATACATTATACCAATAAACCTGGAGTGAGACCCGGTGCCATACAACCTCGAGAACGTATACTCAGAGTGAGGCCTAGTGTCATACAACTTTGGGAACGTACACTAATACTCAAAATTTCTCATCGAGTATCACCAGATGAGGCTCTGTGTCACACAACCTCGGGAACATACATCCGGAAGCTCATCTTTTGGTATTGTAACACTCTCACTGGGTATCTAAATCACATCAATCAAGCAACCCAACCACACAAGTGCCCTTACTTGGCACGTAACAACACACGATCTACCAATGATCCATATGGTTGCTATTATAAACAGGTCACCCAACATTTACCAAGTTATTACTCATTATGCTAGTATATGAGGTTAAATTCTCAGCTTCTCATTTTTACTATTCATTTTACCTCATTAGAAGCCCATTGGGACTTAGTCCTCGTATTATAGGCCATTCGAACTCAAAACGTAATTTTTGGGTAAATTGTCTAGTGGGTAATGATACCAACTTAAGAGTGCTGATACGCTCTAGCCGGTACCGATACCCACATATGCGTATCGATACTCAATTTTGCCTAATAAAGAGATTTAACCAAAACCTCGTACTAATACATGAGGTCGTGTATTGATACCCCATCGGTACCAATAAGCCCCCATGCGTATCGATACCTATTTATGCTATTGGAATTCATGTAGAGCATGGGGTATCGATACGGCTTATGCCCGTACCAATACACCTTTTAAAATTTGCCTGTGTTAGCCACTCAAAAGCAAAGGGTACCAATATTAGTTCATTTAGTATTGGTACACGAGCCCAAAATTCAAATTTTAGAGTTCGTAAATCATCCTTAACACCCCCAAACCTTCACGGTAAAACCCCAAATCAAACCTATAAGTTATGGAAGATAGTTTAAATGGTTTTCTATCATTTTTAAACCATTTTAACACCAAATTTTGATTTAGCCATTAATGGGGTTCTCAAGCTCTCAAACAACCAAAACATCAGACCAAGCAACAAGCAATCTAATTTTATGATTTATAGGAATACAAATGAGTTAGTAGTGTACTAACTTTGATCTTATAGTTGAGGATGAAGCTCCTAGCCCAAGCTTCAAGCTTTCCTCTTCTCTTGAGCCTTCGAAGCTTCTCCAACCTCTTTCACTACAAGAAGATATTGTAAAACAAGTTACAATGATGCTGAAAACTCAAAAGATACTAAAAGAAGGTCTCTACAACAAGATATGGAGCCAACACTCCTATTCCCGTTCTTCATAAAATCCCTACCAAAATCCCTTCTCCACCAAACTTAATTATCCTTACCTCAAAATGTAGATCCTTGGATGATGAACAACTTATCCCAAACCTAAAATTTAGGATTCACAGTCCAAAATACAAAGATCTAACCTTTTTCTTTGGGGTGAAAGCTAAAAGATGAGGGTGGGTGAAGGTAGAAGAAAAATGGGACAAGAGTGAGTTCATTCTCTTGCTTTTCTGTAGAGAATTAAAGAGATACCCTCTTTTCATTCTTCAAAAAGAGGGAATTTACCACCCTACCTTCTCAACATCTTCTCAACATCTTCTAAACCCATCACCCAACGAAGAACTCAAGCCCGAAACTATATACTAGCCCAATAAGGCCCTCAAAGGCCTAAACTCTCAACCCAAACGTGAAGCTCATGCTTTGGGTTAAACCAACCCTCAGATTCTAAAATCTGGGTCGTTACACTATTAGTCAAGGGGATACTGACTATCCTTATATTACGAGTATAACTTAAGGCAATAAGAAAATCTTGACAAAATTACATGCATTGTCATCCGAATTGTATTATATAAGAATTAGTACAAATTGAAGCTCATGCTATTGTAAACCAAAAGTTTTCTGATAACTTTATTATTTGGCATGACCGGTTAGGACATCTCGGTTCAATTATGATGCAAAAAATTATTGACACTTCATGTGGTCATTCATTGAAAAAACTGACATATTCTTCAAAGTAATGTTTTTCATGTGATGCTTGCTTTCAAAGCAAACTAATTATTCGACCATCACCAACTAAGATAGATTATAAATTTATTAATTTTCTAGAATGGATACAGGGTGATATATGTGGGCCCACACACCCTTCTTACAGATTATCTAGATATTTTATAGGTTTAATCGATGCATCGACTAGATGGTCACATGTATCCTTATTATCAACCTGCAACTTGGCATTTGCGAGGTTACTTGCTTAGTTGATAAAATTATGAGCATATTTTCTAGATTACCCTACAAAGACAATTTATCTTGATAATGCTCGTGACATGTCATTTTACATGTAGTATCACTAATTCTCATCAAGCTAACAAATTATCATAAATTCTCCCTCATTACAAATGGTTTTTGGTCAGGAACCAAAAATTTCCCATCTTAAATTTTTTTGGTGTGCGGTATATGTTCTAATTGCTCCACCACAATGCACAAAGATGGGTTCTCAAAGGAGGTTGCGAATATATGTCAGATTCAAATTCCTCTAGATAATTAAACATCTCGAGCTTTTGATGGGTAATTTATTTACAGCTCGATTTTCTGACTATCATTTTAATAAGTCAGTTTTCCCAACATTATGGGGAGAAAATAAATAGCTAGAAAAAGAAATAATTTGGAATGAATTATCATTATCTCATTTTGATCCACATACTCAACCATGTGAACTATAAGTTCAAAGGATAATTCATTTATAAAACTTAGCAAATCAATTACCAGATGATTTTGCTAACCCTAAAAGAGTGACTAAGTCACATATACCAGATATGAATGCTCCAATTAAAATTGATGTCCCGGAAGGACAAACTATAGTTGCTATTGAGTCTAACTCACGCTTGAAGCGTGGTAAACCAGTAGGTTCCAAAGATAAAAAAATCCTTGAAAAAGAAAATGAGTTATATCTTATGATGGTCTGAACGAGGAATCAACGAATTATAAAAATCTCAAGAACAGATTAAAAGGTCTCCAACATTGACATTAGACATGATGCAGGTACCTAATAATAAAGAGATCTCAATAAATTATGTCATGTTTGGTAATAAATGAAACCGAAATCAAATCGGCGTCGATAATACATTTGCATGCAATATAGCACTAGAGATTTTGGATGATGCTGTGGATCATTAACCATTGTCGATTGGATAATGTAAACAAAGAAATGATTGGCCAAAATTGAAAGAGGCAATTGGGGCGAAACTAAAATCCATTTAGAAAAGAGAAGTATTTGAGCCTATAGTTCGTACATTGGAATGTGTAAAGCACGTGGATATAAATGAGTCTTTGTCAAAAAGAGAAATAAAAAGGGGGAAATCGCGTGATATAAAGTTTGTTTGATTGCACAAGGATTCTCACAAAGACGTATAATCAATTATGAGGAAACATAATCCTCGGTGGTGGATGAAACTACTTTTAGATTTTTTATTAGTCTAGCAATAAAAGTAATACTTAGTTTCCACCTAATGGGTGTTGTTACAACCTATTTGTATAGGCCTCTTAATAATAACATTTACATGAAACTTCTGGAAGGATTTAGACTGCAAGAAGCAGTTAATTCAAGTTCTCAAGAACATTATGCAATCAAATTGAACATATCTATTTATGGATTAAAACAATTTGGGCGCATGTTATATAATCGTCTCAGTGAATACTTATTAGCGAAAGGCTATAATAATGGTTCAATTTCCTCGAGCATTTTTATTAAAAGGTTTAGCTCCAGATTTGTTGTTTTTGTTGTGTATGTTGATGATTTGAATATCATGGGGACTCATGAAGAGATCTCTTTGACAATAAAATCATTGTGCATCAATCGACATATAGAGAAAATGTTTAAAGATACTTTACATGCATAACGCACATTCGTTGAGCACGAGGCAAAGCCGAAAAATAATTGCTATGAATCATATCTTAATTGGTCTAGAGGTACTATCTAACCATTACCTTTAGATCTTTCAAAACTCGATGCCTCTCCAAATTATGTAAATAATTGTTATGCACGAAGCAAAACCGAAATATGTGTTTGGCTAAACATATCCAGAAGATATGTGAATTGCTTTCACAATGTGTAAAGATAATGCAAAATTTATATCTCAATTAAAAGGTGGATACATTAAATGTGACAAAACAAAACATGTTTCTTCAAAGTTTCGTCCCTCATGATCTTTAGAATAATAGTATTCGATGAATCCTTACAAGCAGTAATTTGAGAGATCTATTCACCAGTGCATAGTCTACTTCAACATTTGAAGATTATATTCAATATTGAATTATGAAGATTCGAAGATCTTATGTGATGTTTTCATGAGGGGGAGTAAATACGCTTTGCACTTTTTCCCCTTAACCGAGGTTTTGTCCCAATGGGTTTTTCTAGTAAGGTTTTTAATGAGACAACATGTTATGTGTATCAAAGATGTGTGTACTCTTTTTCCTTCACTAAGAAAATTTTCCCCACAGGGTTTTTATCTTAATAAGATTTTAACGAGGCACATTATCTTCATAAATATCCAAGGGGAAGTGTTATGAATATATTTATTTATGGTGGATATTCATATATTAAATGAGACTTTAATGTACTTTATTATTAGGGTTTAACATCCATTAGAATTAAGGTTTTCATCTTATGCATGTAAATATAAAGTTTGGAGAAAGCATCGTACAAAGTCATATTGAGAATATAATACAAAACTTTCTCTTTCTCTCATCTTTTTGTTTTGTTTTTGTTTTATTTTTTTCTTCTTTATTTTGTTTACAATAGAAAATATATTATCGATAATAAGGGTGTAATTGTTTTTTTAAATTCACTTAAGAAACAGATCTCATGAGGATTTATCTGATTTTCTTCGAATCTCAAATTGTAGGTAGGGGTGCGCGTTCGATCGAGTCGAGTCAAAAATTTTCAAGTTATTCGAGTTGACACATCATATTTTACAACTCAAACTTTATTTGAAATTTTTCGATTCGATTCGAGTTTATGAAATTCGAGTCGAGTCGAGTTTTTGAGTTCCTATACAAATTTAATTGTAATTATTTATCATGTTATAGTATAGTTTGATTCTAATTTAAACGACTTTCTCTAATCATAAAAGATATGCATTTATATTTCATCATATTTTTTCATATGTGGCATATATTTCTTCATATTTTTTTATATTGGTATATACATATCAAGAAAAATTGAGGAACTTGACTCGAACTTAAAAATCAATCCACTAATTACTAAAAATTTCGAGTTATTCGAATATTCATTTTACAACTCAAACTTTATTTGAAATTATTTTGAGTCGAGTTTATGTAATTTCGAGTCGAGTCAGAACGAGTCGAGTTTTTTCGCCTCGAGTCGAGTTAAAATTTTTGATCTTTTCAAGTCGAGTCGAGTTTTGCTCACCCCTAATTGTAAGAGTAGATATTGTATTTTTTTAAAGTATTACCTCTATTTTATATTACATATTTTGGGTATTTAATAACCCAATAAAATTGTAGAGATTTCTAACCAAGACTTTTTAGCTCAAAAGGTGTTTCTCCAATAACCCAATTCCCAGCAACATAGAAAAATTACAAAAATAAAATAAAAGGGAAACACCATTTATGGAGATTTACAAAATTTACATTGTAATTCTTTAATAATGTCAATTACAAATTATATTGAATCAATTACAAATTAATCTAGTGGATAAGGCGTGAGGTAACTTAAATAAGGTTAAACATGGGATGGTTAAATTATTCAAAAGTGACACATTCTGACTCTATAAGGTGAAGTTTTCTTTTTAAAAGAATAAGTTTGGGTTTGGTCGGATTTTGTGGAAAATAAAGTTGATTTGGGTCAAGTTTAAGTTTATGGGTGAAAAACAAGACTGACTTGACACAAGGTAATAGTATAAATTTCTCTATATATTTAGAGATAGTTGTTGTAATGTCTATCTCTATATATTTTTAATTATTTTTCTATTTTGTTAAATAAAAATATGTTTTTTATGTGTGTTGGGTAGGCAGGGTTTTATCCAAAAATTCGAGTTTGATTTAGATCATGTGAAATATCTCCAAATGTCAGGTCGAGTGGAGGCCTTTAATTTTTGAATTATGTGTGGGTCGGCTAAAAACTCGACCCTACACATGAACATCTCTAGTTATGAATTTGAATACAAGCGTTATGAATTGAGCAAAGTACTTTGAAAAGATCATTTATACAATATTCTATCTGAATTAGTCAAATAGTAAAATAAATACCTATGAATGTAAAGAAAAAAAGAATGTACCGAGATTGGTCATGGATTCGAGGGATAAAGCACATGCTGAGAATTTAATTTCCTTCATACATGTAACGCTAGATCTGTCACAGGGATCCATTTTTCATGCCGGCATTTAATTGCCTAATATCAACACGGGTGAGTAAAACTCGAGTTGATTCGAAAAAATTGAATAACTCGATTCGACTCGAGGTGAAAATACTCGACTCGTCTTGACTCAACTCAAAATTTCATAAATTCGACTCGAAAAAAATTCAAATAAAGTTTGAATTGTAAAATGAAAATTCGAATAACTCGAAATTTTTATTAATTAGTGAATTTATTTTTAAGTTCAAACGAGTCCTTCAATTTTTTATGATACATATATACCGATATATAAAAATATGAAGAAATATTGCAACATATGAAAAAAATATGAAGAAATATATAAGCATATCTTATATGATTAGAGAAAGTCGTTTAAATTGGAATCAAATCGTACTATAACATGATAAATAATTACAATTAAATTTTTATAGGAACTCGAAAACTCGACTCGAATTTCTTAAGCTCTACTCGAACCGAAAAAATTTCAAATAAAGTTTGAGTTGTAAAATATGATGCGTCAACTCGATTAATTCGAAATTTTTTTACTCGACTCGATCGAACGCTCACCCTTAAACACACTCACTTACTAGTTGACTTTGCAAAATTTAATCCTTTTTATACCCAAAGATTAAAATAAATAGAGATCTAGTAAAAGGTAATTAAGTCTTGTCCATTAATCATTCATTAATAATAGATCTGAGTCTTCTTCAAGTGCAGCTTTAAGTAATTAATATCAAAACTGATTTCTTCTCTATAAAAAGAATCTAGATAAAACAATTTCTAAAAAATGGGATTTTTTTCTAAAAAATATTTTAAAAAGCGAATAATTTCGCTTTTCCTTTTAAGCATGTGGAATATTTCATGTGGAAATTTATTAGTCATGTGATGTGTGATGTGTTCCACCTGAGATTCTTAACTTACATTCAATTTCACATGAATAATTTGTACACTATAATTTGTATTTTTTTGATGAAACGCTATAATTTGTATATATGTTTGAATTAACATATTTTTCGTTTTATTTAATAAAATAGGTAAATTTTAGAGAAAAGAGGGAAAACACATTTTTTAAAAGTAACTTAAAATTTAACATCTTTCTACTAATTTATTTTAGTTCACTTCAACGCAAAATTAAGAGCTTTTAGCCACAAGCTAGGGAGAGTGAAGGGTGTCAATTGAGAGCTTTTAGCTACATGCTCCAGAGATTATTGACATATTTTTTTTAAGTTGATCAAGATCGAAACCAAAACTAAGATAAAGTAATTTATCAATACACTACCAATTTAATAAAGTAAAACAACATAAAATTTAAAAGCTTAAATATACATTTGGTATTTGAACTATGCTCCTTCTTCAAGTTGGTACTTAAACAATTGCTACCCCCAAGTTGGTACTAGAAACTTTTTCTCTGGTTGATACCTAAAGAATTTTTGCTCCCATTTTAGTACTCAAATTTAATTTCATCTACTATTTCGATACTTTTATTGACATATTTAATCCTCATAACTTATACATTATATCAATTCGGTACTAATTCGAAACAATTCAATAAATTTAACCCATATATATATAATCCACCAATTTTTTTTTCATTTTTTTGTGATATTGTCAAATCAATCGAGCCTAAAGAATAAAAACAACAATGCGATAATTAAATTTTACCATAAAACAATAAGTTATTGTAAAAAAATTATACCAGGAAAAAGAAATAACATTTGAAGGGGAAGAACAAATAGTAAATTGATAGGATTTTTAAATATAAAGTGATAAATTTACTGAATTATTTTAAATTAGGACCAAATTAATAGAATGTATAAATTTTGATATCAACTTGAGGAGAATGTGTCTAGTTCAAGTACCAACTTGGGAGCAAAAATTCTTTAAATACCAACTTGAAAGATGTCTAGTTCACGTACCAATTTAGGAGTAAAATTTATTTAGTATCAACTTAAGAGTAGGGATGGCAATGGGCCAGATCTGGACCGGATCCAGCTGGATCCAAATCCAGACCCATTTCCTCAACATAGATCCAGACCCGCCCCGAAACTGCGGGTCTAAAAAATTGGGACCCAGATCCAACGAATCTCACGGATCCAGGTCTAAAACGGGTCTAAAATGGGTCTATTAAAAAAAGACCATTCGACCTAATTTTTAACGTAATAAAATTTTCATTGACTAATTTCACATCACATCTCCAATAAAGGAAAGATTAATTTTAATACAATTAGTAACAAAATAAAAAAATGATAAACTAAAGTCTCAAAACAAACTCCAACACAATTACACAAATGTCTTTTGAATAACGCAAACATTAAAAAAATGTAGATCATGAATTCCATTGTCGCAAGCCGAGTACCGCACTTCTACCTCCTTAGAATGCTAGTCTTCATCACTACTTAAATCATCAACATCCTAAAACAAACAACAATCAACCAAAGAAAAAATTTTGTTTAATGAAAATAATATTTATGAAATTAAATATTAATATTAAAGTGGGTTTTTTATAAACGGGTAAACTGGTCCAGTTCCGGATCTTAGTGTCAAATCCGGACCCAGATCTGTACTTTAATTAGAGGATTCAGATCCGGCCCAGATCGTTGGGTCCAAAATTTTAGGATCCATACCCTAAAAAATAAATATGGATCTACGGATTCGGGTCGGATCCAAGATCCATTGCCATCCCTACTTAAGAGATGTGTCTAATTCAAATACCAAATATATTTAAACCAAAATTTAATTTACTAAACATATATGAATATACATAGGCGAAACTATATAGGGGTGGGGGCCCCGAAGAAAAAAATTTCACTTTTGTCCTCCTATATATATGTTTTTAAAAATAATTTATTTATGAATTTGCCTTCCACTTTTAAATATTTATATTTTGCCTACAATCTCAAATCCTATCTTCGTACATATGAATATATAAATAATCACATCAAATATACGGTATTAATTTAATTATTTTATATATGTTACGCACAATTAATTATGATCCATACTCGGCTCCGCCCTTCCCGTTTCTTTTAGGCCAAAGCCGACCATCAAAATTTATTGTTCACTTAAATGTTCCCAAAGAAACTAAATAGAGAATCAGGCCGAATAATAAAATATTAAAGGCAAACTTCACTAGTATTCTCTGAATTTTAAGGACTTTTTCATTTTCTTTACATAATTAAGGATTTCTTCACTTTGATCATTACACTTTTAATATTTGTATTATATTACTTTTAATTTACTTTTATTGCGGTCATTATTATCACCAGCGGCTAAAAATTATTGATGTGACACGTTAAAGTATTATTCTTTCAAAAATTCTATAATTTTTCAGTTTGTCGACCATCAAAAAGGTAGGAAGGTTTCATTTGACCAAAAAATTAACATAGTTCAGTTTCAAGCTGATCTGACGATTGATAGTGGTGGGTTGAATAATTTTAGCTTTTAATTTTAATTGAGATTTAAAAAGATTAAAATATTTTTCGACGAGTTTGAATTGAATGAATGAAAGAGAAAAGAAGAGGAGCTTGGAGATCTTTTTGACCGAAAAAACAATTGGAATATGACAAAAACAACAATAAAATGAGGGACAGTCCCGTCAAACTAAAAGTTAAAAGTTTTAGATTTTTCATTCTTAACCATTAGACAAGTTTAAAACTAAACTATATTAATTTTATGACTGTTGGGATTGATTGGGTTGAAAACTCAACCTTTATAACGGCTACTATTTTACAAAAAATAGGAAATTTTTTTAGAGAAAAATACATGCCACGTCAACATTTCTTAACATCAATGACCTAAAAGAAAGTGAATTAAAAGTTTAGTAATTGTATAGTATGTTTTAAAAGTTTGTTGACCAAAATAAAAATATCCTAAAAAGTCTAGGGACTATTAATATAATCTATCCTAATATTAATAGAGGATTACTCCATGTTATGGATATGCTGTTTCCAATAAATTCTACACCGCTTTAATTAAGATCAACTCGGGAATTAATTTTTTTGGAATATTTTGAGCTGAACATGAGTGATGCATAAACTCATGGGATCTAAAGATTTAGCATAAAGTGCGCCGCAAAACAGCTTCTGCATGCATGGATATTCGTGCCCATGGTGCCATTTTCGTGATCTTAATGCATACTATATAAGAACAAGGGTTGTGTTCTTGCCTGCATTGCACACAACTCAACTGAGTCTCTTTTTGTTTGAATAGGATAAAAATGATGAAACAGGCCATTTTCCTGCAACTTTTACTTGGAATGTTGGCTTGCTTTAGTGTCTTATTTGCCAATGCAGAAGATCCATACAGATACTATACTTGGTTCATCACATATGGAACTCGAGCTCCTCTTGGTGTTAACCAACAGGTTTGTTTTCCATCAACCAATAAACACGAATTTCTTCTTTATTTTCTGAAGTATACAGTGTTGAAACATGTCTGGTTTTTACAATTTTGCAGGTTATTCTTATTAACAAACAATTTCTAGGACCTCCAATTGAAGCTGTCACTAATGATAACATCATTGTAAATGTCATCAATCAATTAGATGAACCCTTCCTCATTACATGGTTAGTTTCCGATTCGGCTCGGCTTGTTTGTTCGATTCATTTATGTTCCGAGATCTAAGTTAATAACCCAGATTTTGTTTTTGGAAACTAGGCATGGAGTTAAACAAGATGGTGTGCTTGGGACCAACTGTCCAATCCCTCGTCACTCAAACTGGACATACAAATTCCAGCTCAAGGATCAAATTGGAACCTATATGTATTACCCTTCAACTTCAATGCATAGAGCCATTGGTGGATTTGGGGCTCTTAATATTGAACAAAGATCTGTGATTTCTATCCCGTACCCTGCACCTGCTGGAGATTTCACTTTGCTTGTTGGTGATTGGTACAAAGCTGGTGACAAGGTATACCCCATTTTCTTTTCAATCATTTGATCTGCAACTGCAATGGCTCGTGTCCAATGTTGTATAACCAAATACATTTTCACAGGCATTGAGGAAAAAGCTGAATTCAGGCTTGGATCTTCCTTTGCCTGATGATCTTCTTATAAATGGTCTCCACAAATCTTCAGTTTTCACCGGTCAGAAAGGTAATCATCGTCCTAATTAAGGCTTTCTTACGCTTTAAACAAGAGGATTAATTTTGTATGGACTATGGCACTATGCTGAGTTTTGCTTGGTTCATGATTTATTACAGGGAAAACATACAAGTTTAGGATTACGAATGTCGGTATATCGACATCGATTAACTTCAGGATCCAGGGTCATAAAATGGTTCTAGTTGAAGTTGAAGGAAGCCATAGTTTGCAGGAGGCGTATGAGTCCCTCGATGTTCATCCGGGCCAATCCATAGCTGTTTTGTCACCTTACGTGGGGCGATTAAGGACTATTACATCGTGGCTTCCACTCGTTTCACTAAGCCTATTCTCACCACAACCGGCATCCTTCGGTATCAGGGTTCCAACACTCCGGCCTCTCTGCCATTGCCTATTTCCCCGACGTATCAAGTTCACTGGTCCATGAAACAAGCCAGGACTTTCAGGTAATCGAACCAACTCGAAGCGCGGATCATCATGTATCCTACAATATGCTAACAGTTTAATCATTTTGGTGTTTCAGATTGAACTTGACGGCAAATGCAGCTAGGCCTAATCCTCAAGGATCGTTCCACTATGGTTCAATAAAGATCGTGAGGACACTTGTTTTGGCCAATGCAAAAGCCAAGATAAATGGAAAGTTGCGGTATACTGTGAATGGGATCTCATATGTGGATCCTACGACTCCATTGAAGCTTGCGGATTGGTTTAACATCCCTGGTGTTTTCAGCTTGAACAACATCAAGGATTTCCCTACTTCAAGACCACCAGCCATGGGTGTATCTGTCTTTGGACTCACCCTCCATGATTTTATTGAGATTGTTTTCCAAAACACCGAACCCACCATCCAATCTTGGCATCTCGACGGAAACAGCTTCTTAGTCGTCGGGTATGGTAATGGAAAGTGGACAACCGACTCAAAGAAACGCTACAATCTGGCTGATGCGATATCCAGACACACCGTTCAGGTAATAGTTAAACAAAGTGTCTGATATTTGGTGTTTCAAGACGAACATATGGACTTAAGTCTTAACTTGAAAACCATTGGCAGGTGTATCCGAATTCCTGGACTGCAGTTTTGGTGTCTTTGGACAACAAAGGAATGTGGAACTTGAGGTCAGGAATATGGTCGAACCGGTTCCTAGGCAAGCAAACTTACCTCAGGGTTTGGAGCAACGAGAAAAGCTTGTATGCTAAGACCGACATTCCTGCGAATGCACTGCGTTGTGGCAATGCCAGGCATTAATGCGGCAGCCAGTGGTGTAATTTTATGTTTTCTTCGTCTTCGGCTAGTTTTATGATTCGTCCCCCATTCATTTTCAGTTACGAGGGTGTGACTGTTGGGATGAAAGACGGGGGAGTTTAGGCTTCAAAAACAAATTTTATGATTACTTTACAAGGTAATTACTACAATAATAAACATTTTGCCTTTTCTAGTTTATCGAGATGCTTGGAAAACAAGTTTGATTGATCAGTCAATGGACAACCCATTCAACTACACCGAAAAAGTATTAAGATTTCGATTGATTGTGCCGAAATCTTAGATCGCGTATGATTTCATCCATGAATTGAAAGCAAAGTCTCGAAAGAACATTGTACTAAAGAAGTACAAGGTATTGAATAATGATGAAAATAAACAACAATCAGCATCAACAAGTGTAGCGTAATTTGCACAAAGAGGTAACTATAATATTGGTACACATCCTTGCCATAATAATTATACAAGTAGAAATCGACTGTCGCCTTGCAATACTCTACTTATGTCCCAATATTGAAAAATTATATTTAGGATTAGGGTTTGGGGTTAGAACTTATGATTAGGGTAAATCTTTTAAGACTAGAGCTTATGATTTGATTTTTTAGTGTTGGACATAAAAAGAACACTAAAAAAGGACATAGGATTTTTGTTCTAATTGTAGTCATGTTACTTTTGGTAGCAGTTGCTTACTAAAGTTCCAAGTAATCCCAAATTTGTTTTTTTAAATAGTCTCAAGGTTTACAAGTTAGTATAATGTTCATTTTTTTAACCTTTTGATAACACGAACCTTGCAGACAAAGCTATTTAAACCCATATGAACATCATCTCGAATTTGTTAGATGTTACCTTGTAAGAATAATTATATGAATAAATTGAATTACAGTCCGATTCAAACAATAACTGGCATTATTTTGGGTAATAACCCTTGATAAGGGGTTAGATTTCAAATTTTATTTTGAAGGTCTATGGCAGCTAATTAGAAGTCAAATTTCACATAGCAAACTCAATCCATGTCTCCTATGCATGGAGAACAGACAAAACAAATCTAACCTTATCTCTCAAAAACATTGAATAAAATGTTAAGAAATAGAGAAGGGGGGGGGAATGGATTGAATTAGTTTTTTTTTATATAAAAAAAAAAGACAGTGAAAAGGAACAAAAACTGCAGGCCAATCTCCAGAGAAACAGGCAATTAGGAGCAGGCACCAACTCTTTAAACATAAGGCTGCAATGGAATCCTCCTTTCCTCTGCGAGAATCAAATTGTTGTTTTCGAAAACTTTTCCCAATGTCTGCTTTATCCAACTTAGTTTTTTTTTTTTAACAAAAAAACAGCTGTTTAGAGAATCTTTAATTTCATATGCAACCCACCACTGTCTCTTATAGTTTATGAAAAATCATCAGAAAGCAAAAACCCTAAAAGATTTTGATTTAACCGAGGTAGTTGCCATGTTTAAGATTTTAACTAAATCATAGTAACTTTCATATTGTCTTAACTCTTAAGTTGAAGTTAAACCCTTTTCATACCTGCAGTCAAAGGTCACCTTTTTCATCAACGTGGAAGCATTGAAAATAAAAGTACTAACGTTTTTCTTTCCATAGTTTTTACTACTTCTTCTTCATCTTAAACACACTTCAAAGAAAAAGAAAGAAGGAAAAAAAACAAAGAATTGAAAACCACTACAGCCATATATATTCATATACCAGAAGGCACTGCAACAACATTAACATATTAAAAAGCTGAGATAAAATAATCAAAGGGAAATAAAAGGGATTTTTTTTACTGATATGCACCATTAGTTGTTGGGAGATCAGACCATGATGATGAAAATGCCGGATTCCAGTAACCCCATTCTCCACCTGCAATCGGAGCCTACTCCAAACCTGATGAAGAAGAACCCACATTGCTTACAACTACTGCCGAGTTATTGGAGTAGTAATTTGATGATGATTTGAGCCTCTGATACAGTTCTTGAATCCCTGTGTTCTGAACTTCACCTTGTAGGAACGATCCATTGTTTTTATTATTGTTCTGTTGTTGCTGTTGAGCTTGGTGTTGATTGTTTCTCCACAAAGGGCTGCAAAGTCCAAGAGAAGGGACCTGGTTAAGTGGATCCGAGCCTAGGGTTCGAACACTTAAAGCAGCTGGCTCGTTCAGGACATGTGATCTAATTCCAAGCAAGCTTATCTCTTCCTTGATATTAGTAGACGAAGTGTTAGGGTTTTGGGTAGTTCTCAACAAGGCTAGAAGATGAGAACTCTGTGTGGAAGCCCAAAGGGTGGGACTAGATTGAATCTCATGATCGAACCCGTTTCCATGACCAGATCTTACAATATCAGAAACTACTGTTTTCATCTTAGCAGCAGCACTTGATTTTCCCATCGTTGTCGAAACAGCAGTAGCGCTCTTGTTCTTCCTACACCCACCACCAATAGGAACGTTCCTGAGAGCACCCCCTTTGGTCCAATACCGACGGCAAGTCTTGCAAAAGTGACGAGGCTGAGTGAGGTTGTAGTTATTGTAATAACAAAACTTGGTGTTCGACGAATCACATCTGGGACACCTCAAATGCTGGCTCTGCTCGGACTTTGCCGCCGAAGCCGCGTAATTATTAATCGTCGTCGTCGATGATGGCGAAGTAGCGGAAGAAGGAGAAGAAGTAAGGGTAGACTTAGTGGTACCATCCAGAATGGTTCCATTGATGGAGAAGGTTCTACCAGCGGCACCACCTCCTCCAAAATTAAAGCAAGAAGAGTCACATAGGAGTTCTTGAATCATCTTTTTGGAAAATTCCTCCTCTTTGTATATAGATCTACAGCAATCCAAAAAGAAAAAAAGCACAGAAAAATCAAAGAAGCAGGTAAGTGTTTCTTTCTCTTTTGAGTTTTAGTTTTAGTGGCTTGAAAAGAAGATAAAAGTAGGTTTTGTTGTCTTCAACTTATGCATGATCCATGACCATGAGGAGAGATGACTTGCCTTAGTGATTTCAGTTGAGCTGGCTTTGGCTTTTCTTTACTGTTGTTGGGTGCATAAGAATGTAGAGGATGGAGGGATGCTTTAATATAACATATATTCCATCAATGGTGAAGAGATAAAGTAGAGCTTATTATTTTAGTGTACATCTCTATCTCAAGTGGGACTTGGGTTAGGAATTTGGATGTTAATTTGGAGTTTTTGGAGGCAAGTGAAATGGTTCTTCTTCCCCCCCCCCCCTACATTTCCTAGTCTACCCTTTGATTCTCATGTGATTCTTCGCTTGTAAATATTTAATGTAATTTGACAATGCCCCAATTATTGCCTTTTATGATTTCCTAATAATTACAATACTATGTATTAAGTAAAAAATGGTTAACACATTTTTCCCTTTGTTACTTGGTTCGTGATGCACGGTTTTTCGCCGTATGTACATATTTTTTTGTTGTCCTTTCGGTTTTTTAGGGTTTTATTTAACTAATTTGAACTGACGTATCGCACACTTAATTTTAGTGAGTGAGTCTATTAACGTAGATATTTTGCATATATAAGGGATCGAGTTCGAAGCCTACTTAAGCGATCTTAAGTTGTTGACCATTTGGACCCACCCTATTAGTTGCCATATGTCCATATTAATACTACATATAACGTGACTGAGTTATTAATCTCACATATAACAAAACCTACTTAAGAAAAAATGAGAAATTATATAAATTTATATTAAAATTATTAAGTTAATTTTTTATACAATACCTAACTTACTCATAGTTCCTCCAAACCTTTTAAATTGAAGAAAATTTATACTTAATTTCATTCAAACCTACACATAATTTAATTTATTTATTTAATTTTTAATATAAAAACCAAACTGTAAGAATGTACACTCTAAATTAGAAGATAATTAAATTATGAGAGGGTTCTAGAGAATCGATAATATAATGATAGCAGTAATCAAGTTTCCTTAAAGAATAATCATTTCTTTGAGAAATTATTACATGGTCTCGATTCACCACATCATCTATGGTCTCATCTAATGAGATTCATTCATTTAATAACATGTAAGAAAGATGTGAAGATTCACCTTAAAAAAAATGAGATAAAAAATTATTATTAGATAAGACCGTGGATGATTTGGCGAGTCAAGTCCATCTAATAATTTTTCTATTTCTTGGCTTGGGGTTTGTTAATATGATAATTTTGAATAATCATACCGTATTTATAAAACCCAATAATGTTTTGAACACAATTATTATGCTAAACGATTAATAAAAACAAAACGTGATGATGAAACATAAATGATCAAAATGAAGTTGTGGGCTTGTGTGTGTGGATGTTGAGAAATGTGTTCAATTGAAAAAAAAAAATATGATTAGGGGGTCCAAGGAAGGGCTAATGACATGAAAGTACGTGTAAAGTGGGTGTGCCCCAACTAAAGCCACAGACCTACACTCGTGGCTTGAATTTTGCCGGCCTTCTAAGCTAATTCCACCATTCGTAATTAGACCCCACCGCCCCTCTCTCCCGCAAGGGCATACGAGTGAACCACGATGCTTTCATTGCATGTATTGGCGGCCCCCTTCCATTGTGTGCCACACACGGCTTCGGTTTCTAGTTTTTAGAATGAAATATGGGGTTGGTTGTTCACATGTGTTTGTACGGCATTTTTTGTTAAATAATACCTCAAATTTAAATTTTGATGTTGTAAATTAAACAAAACATTAATGTTCCTTATGACCTAAACGACACACATGTCACAATGCACGAAACAAAGTTCTCGATCTTACAGGAGTAAACTAACTTCAAAAACATGTCCTTAGTTCGAATTACAAGTTACAACTCCCTTGTATGAAAGCTGAAATTGCTAGTAATCCTTGATCAATCATACAACACCAAATTCATTTTCAGGCTTTATACACACCTCCCCTCACACTATGGGATTTGGCCGTGCGAAAAGTTGCTAACTTAACCGCAAAGAAGGGGATGCCAGAGGCAAAGCATAACTGTACTAGAAAATTAAACTCATGTAGATTAAAATCTAAATACCTAGTATTGAAGCCTTAATTCAATGATAATATTATTTATTGGTTTTTAAAAGTTAAAATTTTCGTCGTCCAATTAAAACGTGACACGTGACATATTCTTAATTTTTATTTTGTTTTTGTTTTAAAAAATAATAAAATTTTTAACTTTTTAAAAAAAATCAAAACAACCCTAAATCCTTAAAATCCCTCTCTACCGCCGTCGAACACTAAGTCGTTGACATCTAAGTGAGTTTCTTTCTCTCGTCACACGAGTTGCAAGGCCCAGTTCGTCGTTTGATTTAAGATTTTACGTTCGATGTTCGTGGTTCGTTTGGTCGTTCTTGCGTTTATTTCTGGCGACATAATGTTGGAGTTATCGACTACGGGGTGGCTGGTGGTGGTTGAATCAATGGCTGAAGGAGAAGAATTTGGAGTTTAGGGATTTAGAGTTAAGGTTCGGGGACTTTTTTTTAGAAAATTAAAGATTTTCATGTTTTTAATAAAATTAAAGATTTTCTGATTTTTTAAAAATCAAAATTAAATAAAATAACATAAATAAATCGCGTGTCATGCTATAATTGGATAACAAAAAATTTTAACGTCTGTCACATAAAATTTTGAGAAAATTTTTACATTCAACTTTTTCTCATTTCGTAATTCAATATATCCGAATATATTAAATTACGAAATGAAAAAAAGTTAGATGTGAACTTTTTTTTAAGTATGATAATATATTGATTAGTCTGTAAATGCCATAATTGATTACAAAAATTAGAAATACAAGGGGACATTATGAATCAAAATAAAAACATGAACGCGTAGAGAATGTCCAAGCAACAAGAGTATGTGCGGGAACATTAGCATCCAATTTCGTGCATCCGTTTAATAGTTTAAATAAAGATTAATTCCATCCAATCAAATATAAGTACAAATATATATATATATCAAAAAAATATAACTACAAATAGGGGTGTGCATTTCGGATTTTGAATCGACATTTTAGCATCCGTATTCAATCTGAAAAAATCGGATATTCGGTTTTTCGGATCAGATATTCTAATATTCAAATTTATGATTTTATTTAAGTATTTTTTATTTGACGGTTCTATTTATGAAAATTTCAGATTTTCGAATATAACAATCAACAAATTATTGAATATAACAAGATTTGTATCCATGGAAATTTCAATTTTTCATATATAACAAGTAAAAAGATCGAATATAACAAGATTCATATCTATAAAAAAATTTGAAATTTCGGATAATCGGATATCCGATCCGAATGTGAAATAACTATCCTTATCTAATTCAAAATTTTTAGATATCCGATCTGAATTATCCGGAATATAAAAAACAGACCGGATATCAAAATTTTGGATCGGATCAACGAATAAACGGATCGAATCAGATATTTTTACACACCCCTAACTACAAGGATAAAAGAAATTGAACCAATATTTAATAGGAAAATTCTACCACGCTCACGAACACCGCTGAACACTACTAACGCTGAACATCGTTGAACACCATTAAATTAATTAATAAAGATTAAAAATCTCAATGACTCAACATATAGTTATAAATTATTTAAAATAAAATTTAAATTAAATATTTATTATATTTTTTAATGTTTTTTAAATAATTAGATCAAATACAAACCTTAATCAATTTAAAAAATAAAAAACCCTAATTATTAAATCCTAAACCCTAAATTTGAACATTGGGTTTAGGCTTTAGGGTTTAGTGTTTATGATTTGTAGTTTAAGGTTTATGGTTTTGGGTGTTGGTTTTAGGTTTAGAGTTTAGGGTTTACTATTTAGGGTTTAGGGCTTATGGTTTAGGGTTTTTATTTTTTAAATTGACTAAGGTTGGTATTTGATCCAATTATTAAAAAAAGATTAAAAATATAATGTATATGGAAAATAATTTAATTGAAATTTTATTTTAAATAATTTATAATTATATGTTGAGTCCTTGAGATTTTTAATATTTATTAATTAATTTAATAGTATTTAACAATGTTCAGCGTTAATGGTCTTCAACAGTGTTTGTCGAGCGTGGTAGACTCATCCTATTTAATATCGTTACATCTATTATAATTCGAAAAAGAAATTTTGAATAAACCGAAATTACCTAGACATGAAAAAAGTTTTTTAAAAGAAGATTTTAACCTACGACCAAAAGAAGAAAAAGAAGATTTTAACCGGGGAAATGAGAAACTTAGAGACGAAAATGGAGGGGTCTACTTGTCTATAAATTTGTGGGACCATTTGTGAGTCACATTCTTCATGATCCTAAAGTTACGGACTGTGAGATATAAATGTTATTATAATTAATCTTATGAAACAGTGTGTTATATTTTGACTCAAATTTTAATTAGTAATTAAGTTGAGTTTTATTTAATTCTAGTGATTGAAAATTACTTAGTAATTATGATTTGCTTTAATGAGCAAATATCTATTTTAGGTAGAGATCTTATTGAATAAGGTTTCATGGTGACTAAGTATTTGGGTCTATAAATATAGACTAGGTTTAACCTTTTGAATTATGAGAGAACAAGAGAATGAGAGAGGGGAGAATTACTCAGGAGAGTTGTAACCACTTTTAGGATCTCTACAACTATTGTGTCTACTTTGTAGAGATGGGTATTGTAGGGATGTTGGGAAGAATGTTTGGGTATTATAGGGATGTTGGGAAGAGTGTTTCGGTTCCACCGGGTCATGGGATTTGTATACCAGGTTTTGGGATTACATGGGTTATCATGTATTTGTACTCTTTGTGTTCTCTACGTTATTAGTGGATTGTTCGTTTCTCTCGTCCGTGGAGGTAGGCTATGCTGAACCACGTTAAATCTTGTCTCCTATGCATGTCTTGGTCTATGTCGTTATCGCTTTGGTTATTTTTCCGCATAACAAATTCCTAACAAATGGTATCATGAGCTATGGTTCAAGCTGCGCGTTTTAGAAGGAATTTTTTGTTGCGGATTTTGTGGAGCGATGTTGGAGACATGCTAGAGGAGTATTGTTGCAATGAGCTTTCAGTTGCAGGGGGAGTAATTCTTAATCTATTCAATGGTGTTTCAACGGATACTACGTAAAAATTGAAGTTGTTGAAGACTTGGCGGCCATGCTTCAACGGATATTTGGCTTACGTAAAAATTGAAGCTGTTGAAGACTTGAAGACCAATGCTTGAATAGAATTTGTGTCAAGGGGGAGATTTGTTATAGTTTGACTCAAATTCTAATTGGTAATTAAGTTAAGTTTTATTGTAATTCTAGTGATTGAAAATTACTTGGTAATTAGGATTTGCTTTAATGAGTAAATATCTATTTTAGGTAGAGATCTTATTGAATAAGGTTTCTTGGTGACCAAGTATTTGGGTCTATAAATATAGACTAGGATTAACCTTTTGAATTATGAGAGAACAAGAGAATGAGAGGGGGAATTACTCTGGAGAGATTAACCACTTTAAGGATCTCTACAACTATTGTGCCTACGTTGTAGAGATGGGTATTGTAGGGATGTTGGGAAGAGTGTTTTGGTTCCACCGGGTCATGGGATTTGTACACGGGGTTTTGGGATTACATGGGTTATCATGTATTTGTACTCTTCGAGTTCTCTACGTTATTAGTGGATTGTTCGTTTCTCTCGTCCGTGGAGGTAGGCTATGCTGAACCACGTTAAATCTTGTCTCATGTGCATGTCTTGGTCTATGTCATTATCGCTTTGGTTATTTTGCCGCATAACAAATTCCTAACACAATGTATAGTTTTTCTAATATAATTTGGTATTACCTGAATTCAACGAGTGGTTCCAATGAAAATCGGCTTTCTGTGTAAGAAGGTGTGTGAGCATTGTCAAATGGTTAAAAGTATCTATGAACATATACTATCTTGTAAAGACCTTGATCAATAGTGCTCTAAATAATTTTATCTTTTTTAAGAATTTTACTTTTTATAATATGCAACCCGTCTTATGATCCATGTTCGGGGTGCTAGGTTGCTCTTCCCAACAATGTTGTCTCTAAGGTTTGAATTCGCGCCCTCTCTTTGAGAATGCAATGTGCCTTACCATTGCACTAAACACTCGTTAGATAAGGATTATATCATTAATATAATGTCAATGTACAAATTTATATACCAATAATATGACACTCTGAAGAATTTTTTTAATAAATATAATATTTATATAAAATATAAATAATTAAACTTTTAAAAGTTAATTAACGTTTTAACATGTGACTCAATTAATTTTTTAATACAAATTACAATACCAAAAATAGACACAAATCTTAATCTCTAAATTTAAAATAATTATACTTAAATAAATTTAAACTCGTGATTTCTTAGATGTTACAACAACAATAATACTAATCAGGTCAATATTCTTCACTAAATCGAACGAAAAATCCGATGAAATGTTTGAAAGGAAGAATATTGACCTAATTAAGGCCCACAAAACCTAACATGTGGACTCTATCTATAATCTTAACTAAATAGATAAAAGCATGATCAAACAAGTTGCATGGAAGGGACATTTATGTCAAAGAAAAAATTGTACAATACTATGGTACAAAATGGGTCCCACCCCCCCTCCACAGCGGTCCAAAAGAAAGACCTTGGTTTTCCTTTTATACTATTAACAAATATATAATCTATATGCTTTTTTAAGGTGGGAATTTTGAGATATCTCTGTATTGGGTCTGAAAAAGACCAAAGTATGAAAATGAAAACACCTCCTATAATGCCATCTCGTACAGTTAATGGGGGAGAGTTTAAACTGAATTGTGAATGCGAAAGGCAAAAGAATTTAAAGAAAAATAACTAAACAATATCACATGTAAGAAACAAGAAAACCCCTGATTGGATATAAAATGCACAGTTCAAAAGGACCAAGGAAATACAATTGTGTTTTAATTTTCTCCAACTTTTTGAAAAAATTATTGTTGCTGGAATTGGAAGTATATGTCACGGACCAAGCTTTGTGGCGAAAGTGCCGATGCATGCAAAGAACTTCGATGAAGAAGGTTCAATGCAGAGGGGGGCGGACTTCAAGGAGAAAGAAGGGCTGACCCATTTTAGAGTAAATGTGATCGAGGAGAAGGTACATCTCAAACACGTTCCTAGTGTTTTTGGTTTTGATTTGCCATTGTTGATGAGCGTAGGTCAAGTACGACCTAGTCTTCAGTGCGGGGGAAAAGAAGATTGGAAGAGACCTTTTAGAGTTCAAAGGGGCAAGCCAGAGTTGTCGACGAATCTGCGAGTTCAGTCTGTGTTCAATGTTGTGACGACTTCCAAGTCTTTGCCGCATGACCAAGTGGGTCTGAGTCGAGGTAAATCAGAGTTTGTGGGAGAGTGCTCCTACAAGGGAGATGTATCAAGAGGCGTGTTAGCACGCGATGTTCAACGACAGTTTGAGTCGAGGCGAGCAGTTCATATGGGGGAATTGCATGAAGCCGAGGCATCGACGAGTAATCAAGTTGACCCTGCCCAGGATCGTTCGAGTGCAGCGACGAGGGCGTCGCTAAGTCAAGTGGGGGAGAATGTCACGGACCAAGCTTTTCGGATCGAGACATTGGTGCAAGCATCAAATAGGGAGGTTGTGCGCAATGCAACGGGCTTGCCAAATGTGGCCCAGCACTCGGAGTATGGCGAGGACCATACCTTTGGGACCGAGGCGTTAGCGCAAGAACCAGCAAAAGAGGGTTTGCGCGGCGTAACGAGCTTGCCAAGATCATTAGACTTGGCCCAGCACTTGGAGGAAGGCGTGGACCAAACCTTTGGGACCGAGGCATTGCCAAAGAGAGTTTGCACGGTGGAACGGGCTTGCCAAGACCATCACACTTGGCCCGGCACTTGAAGAATGCTAAAGAGCCCGCAAGCCCACAAGACTTAGCCAAATCCATGGAGGATTCAGGAGGGTAAATTGGTCAAAGCATTATCCATTTATTTGAATATAATGTGTAGATAATGTTTGTGATAATTAGAGATTTGAATTTGAGATTTGATCAGATAAGATAAGATCAATCTCGACCGTCGATGTAATTTAAACTGGGCCGTTGGATGTAGGGGAGTTCAACTATAAATAGAGGCTCCCTCCTCACTTGTAATTCAATTCACTTCACTTTGAGTAATACAAGAAGCATTTACTCTAAAACTCTTTGAGTGTTTTTTATTGTTCTTTGTTGTTCTTGAGTGTTCTTCGTTGTTCTAGCTGCCAATCTCTTTCTCATTGTTCTTTGATTAGCTTTCGCTAGAAACGATCTTTCGCTCGAGGGCTTCGAGTGTTTGATCTTCCGGAGCGAGAATCCTGGTTGAGTTAGGTGTTTGTCGAGAGATCTTCACCTAAGACCGTGACAAGGTACTTCAGGGTGACTTAGTCGATGTTTCAACCGAGAAAGCGGCTAAGGTCCGACACGATTCGTCTGGAAAAGGTATAGCCCCGCGACACAAGTGGTGTCAGTGACGAGATCCATCGAAACCTGGAGTGATTGTCGAAGCCGTTGTCGAGCAGGAGTACTCACAAGGCTGGTTGAAGGCTGACTTAGGCGTAGGAATCGACTGATTTGCGTCGAAGGCGTCTAAGGCCGCACGGATCAGCTAGAGTCAAAATCTAGCCCCGTGACAGTTGGTATCAGAGCTGAGCGGTAATAAGTTGGTATCAGAGACGGTAGCCAGGTTCCGTGACAGTTGGTATCAGAGCTGAGCAGTGATAAGTTGGTATCAGAGACGATAGCGGGTTTCGTGACAGTTGGCATCGGAGCGAAGTCTTGCTGATAGTTGATATCAGAAAGAGCCGTGAGAGTTGGTAACAGAGAGAGCCACGAGAGGTAGAATCAGAGAAATACCGTGATAAGTGCTATCCAAGCGAGTCGAGGAAGGGACTTACGTTCGAGCCAGCTCGCAGTTGCAGTCAAGCGTGGTGGTGACTTGTGTTCAAGCCAACTTGCAGGTGCGATCAAGTGTGGTGGATTCCGACAGTTGCGATCAAGTGTGGTGGATTCCACTTGTAGTTGCGATTAAAGCGTGGTGGTGGTTTTGCGTTCGAGTTAGTCGAAGTGATCGAGAGATCGACTAGTTCGTGGCAAAGTGGTGATTGAGATGGCACCAAAGAAGAAGACACACGACAATGGACGATGTAAGAAAGACTCAAGGAATTTGACGAGAGGAGCAACCGCCTTGAGAATAAGGTACACTCGAATCTTGAATTCATAACAGTTATGGAGGCTTGGGTCGATAAACTCTTGGACTTTGAGAATGAGGCCAATGTGGTGTTTGAACAGCTGGAGTCGGTAAACCTTGAGAAGCTGGGTTCGTTGGATATTGAGATGTTAGAGTCTCTAGAAGGGATCCAGGAGGAGGTTCAATTGGCTCTTAATTGCTTGGATGTGAAGATGTCTGAGCGTGGCGATTCCTTAGAGGCTGCAGTGGAAAATCTAAGAGATGAGGCCAAGAAGACCGGAGTGTTGTGGAGTCACGTCTTGAAAAGTTAGAGTCCATGGAGGGCACGTTCAATGACGAGACGCAACGCATCCTCAACGAGTTGGAGGTAGTTCGAGAGAGTTGTGCTTGTGAAGCCAAAATGGTGGATTTGTAAAAAACGGATGATTCTTCCAAGGAGGAAACCGTGAAGGAGATCCAAGAAGTTCTCAACTCGGTGTACGAAAAGTTGAACCAACAAGATGATTCCCTTCAAGATGCAGTGGAGGCAATGAAGGTGGAATTGGAGTCGTTGGGAAAGAGGGTTTGTAGACTTGAGAAATCCGAGGAGGAGGCCAAGCAGACCCAAGGTGTTTTCGAGTCCCGTCTTGACGAGGTAGAGTCCATAGATGACCGGTTCAAGGATGAGACACGAGAAGTTCTCAACAAGTTGGTGACTGTTCGAGGGAGTAATGCGAGTGAAGCTGAGATAGAAGCTTTACGAAAAGAAGTGGATGAGCGCAAGAGGGAGCTGCTCAGTTGCAAGACGGCAATGAGCGAATGTGATGCGCTCAAGACCTTCTTAGAGGGATTTAGACTAGGGGCGAAGCTTGCAGTGGAGCAAGGAGATGCCCAGAGACTTTCAGAGGCTTTTGTTGTTGCCGAACCTCTGATCGAGCTCGTAAGATGCAAGCAGGCGAGTGTTGAGTCAACCAGGCCCAGTTCGAGAGACGAGGGGAATGGTGAGGCTAAGTCCGTACCAGAAAAGAAGGGGAGCAAGAAGTTGAAGTGCTACTTCTGTGATGGTCCTCATTTGATAAGGGGATGTCCCGAGAAGAACCGCCTAGCTGCCATGGTGAAGACAGCAGACGAGTCAAAGGGTGAAGTAGAGAGACTTGGGGCGATTGCGTGTGTCAATGCTGCCAAGCGAAGTGAGAGCCGTGGTTCGACTACGAGTGCCAAAGTAGTCCAGCCAGCGATGAGACTTGGGGCGATTGTGAGTGTCAATACCGTCAAGCGAAGTGAGAGCCGTGGTTCGACTACGAGTGCCAAAGTAGTCCAGCCGGCGATGAGACTTAGTGCGATAGCAAGTGAGGAAGCTGTCAAGCCGAGGGTAAAGACGAGGCAATTGAGGTGCTACCGATATAAGGGACCTCATAAGTTGCGGAGATGCCCGTTTCGAGCCAAGTGGTCCGAGGGACAGGACAAGGCCAAGAGTAAAGAGCCTGTGAAACTTGGTTCCGAGTTATCTAGTTCTGCCAAGGTAAGCGGAGACCATGAGCAGAATGGGTTGAAGATGTCTGAGAAGGCTAGGAAAGAGCTTGCCGAGAATGTTCGAGTGAAGAACATTACTTTTGAGACCAGTATAGTGTCGAAGGGGGCTGAGCCATCGAGGGACATAGCAACCGTTAAGATGCCACCTATGGGCAAGGTGGGAAAGAAGCGAAGGACTTCGAGGAAGAAGTGCCGACGCAAGTTGAAGCAACTAGAGTGCTACCAGTGTAAGGGGCCTCACAAATTGCGAGATTGCCTGGATCGAGTCAAGCCATCCAAGGAGTTGGGTGAGCCCGAAGAGAGCGAGCTTGTATCGCTTGATCCGATAATGTCGAGTTCTGCCAAGGCTAAGGGGGACCGAAAGCAGAAAGGGGTGACCATGTCCGAGAAGGCTACCGAGGAGCTTGCCGAGGATGTTCGGGGTAAGAGCATCGCTGTTGAGACCATTGTAGAGTCAAAGGGGGCCAAGCCGTTAGAGGACATAGTAACCGTGGAGACACCACCAATGGGTAAGGTGGGAAACGAGCGATGAACTTCAGGTAGGAAGTGTCGACGCAAGAGAAAGCACCGAACTTCAAGGAAGAAGGATCGATGCAAGAGAGCACCAAACTTCAAGTCGGAAGGCGGGTGCAACCGAAAGCAACGGACTTGGGGAAGAAGTGCCGATGCGCAGAGTATCGCAACGAACTTTGTGGCGGAAGTGTCGATACATGCAAAGAACTTCGATGAAGAATGTTCAATGCGAGAGGGCGGACTTCAAGGAGAAAGAAGGGCTGACCTGTTTTAGAGTAAATGTGATCGAGGAGAAGGTACATCTCAAACACGTTCCTAGTGTTTTTGGTTTTGATTTGCCATTGTTGATGAGCGTAGGTCAAGTACGACCTAGTCTTCAGTGCGGGGGAAAAGAAGATTGGAAGAGACCTTTCAGAGTTCAAAGGGCAAGCCAGAGTTGTCGACAAATCTGAGAGTTCACTCTGTGTTCAATGTTGTGACGACTTCAAAGTCTTTGCCGCAGGACCAAGTGGGTCTGAGTCGAGGTAAATCAGAGTTTGTGGGAGAGTGCTCCTACAAGAGAGATGTATCAAGAGGCGTGTTAGCACGCGATGTTCAACGACAGTTTGAGTCGAGGCGAGCAGTTCATATGGGGGAATTGCATGAAGCCGAGGCATCGACGAGTAATCAAGTTGACCCTGCCCAGGATCGTTCGAGTGTAGCAACGAGGGCGTCGCTAAGTCAAGTGGGGGAGAATGTCACGGACCAAGCTTTTCGGATCGAGACATTGGTGCGAGCATCAAATAGGGAGGTTGTGCACAATGCAACGGGCTTGCCAAATGTGGCCCAGCACTCGGAGTATGGCGAGGACCATACCTTTGGGACCGATGCGTTAGCGCAAGAACCAGCAAAAGAGGGTTTGCGCGGCGTAACGAGCTTGCCAAGATCATTAGACTTGGCCCAGCACTTGGAGGAAGGCGTGGACCAAACCTTTGGGACCGAGGCATTGCCAAAGAGAGTTTGCGCGGTGGAACGGGCTTGCCAAGACCATCACACTTGGCCCGGCACTTGGAGAATGCTAAAGAGCCCACAAGCCCACAAGACTTAGCCAAATCCATGGAGGATTCAGGAGGGTAAATTGGTCAAAGCATTATCCATTTATTTGAATATAATGTGTAGATAATGTTTGTGATAATTAGAGATTTGAATTTGAGATTTGATCAGATAAGATAAGATCAATCTCGACCGTCGATGTAATTTAAACTGAGCCGTTGGATGTAGGGGAGTTCAACTATAAATAGAGGCTCCCTCCTCACTTGTAATTCAATTCACTTCACTTTGAGTAATACAAGAAGCATTTACTCTAAAACTCTTTGAGTGTTTTTTATTGTTCTTTGTTGTTCTTGAGTGTTCTTCGTTGTTCTAGCTGCCAATCTCTTTCTGTTGTTCTTTGATTAGCTTTCGCTTAGAACGATCTTTCGTTCGAGGGCTTCGAGGAGTGTTTGATCTTCCGGAGCGAGAATCCTGGTTGAGTTAGGTGTTTGTCGAGAGATCTTCACCTAAGACCGTGACAAGGTACTTCAGGGTGACTTAGTCGATGTTTCAACCGAGAAAGCGGCTAAGGTCCGACACGATTCGTCTGGAAAAGGTATAGCCCCGCGACACAAGTGGTGTCAGTGACGAGATCCATCGAAACCTGGAGTGATTGTCGAAGCCGTTGTCGAGCAGGAGTACTCACAAGGCTGGTTGAAGGCCGACTTAGGCGTAGGAATCGATGATTTGGCGCTCGAAAGCGTCTAAGGCCGCACGGATCAGCTAGAGTCAAAATCTAGCCCGTGACGATTGGTATCGAGCCGAGCGGTAATAAGTTGGTATCGAGAGGCGGTAGCGAGTTCCGTGACGCTTGGTATCGAATCGAGCGGTGATAAGTTGGTATCGTAGACGATATCGGGTTTCGTGGAGATTGGCATCGGAGCGAAGTCTTGCTGATAGTTGATATCGAAAAGAGCCGTGAGAGTTGGTAACGAGAGAGCCACGAGAGGTAGAATCGAGAAATACCGTGATAAGTGCTATCCAAACGAGTTCGAGGAAGGGACTTACGTTCGAGCCAGAAATCGCGATTGCGATCAAGCGTGGTGGTGACTTGTGTTCAAGCCAACTTGCAAAGTGCGACCAAGTGTGGTGGATTCCGACTTGTCATTGCGGAAAAGTGTGGTGGATTCCAGACTTGTAGTTGCGATTAAGCGTGGTGGTGGTTTTGCGTTCGAGTTAGTCGAAGTGATCAGAGATCAGACTAGTTCGTGGCAAAGTGGTGATTGAGATGGCACCAAAGAAGAAGACACTGACAATGGACGATGTAAGAAAGACTCTGAAGGAATTTGACGAGAGGAGCAACCGTCTTGAGAATAAGGTACACTCGAATCTTGAATTCATAACAGTTATGGAGGCTTGGGTCGATAAACTCTTGGACTTTGAGAATGAGGCCAATGTGGTGTTTGAACAGCTGGAGTCAGTAAACCTTGAGAAGCTGGGTTCGTTGGATATTGAGATGTTAGAGTCTCTAGAAGGGATCCAGGAGGAGGTTCAATTGGCTCTTAATTGCTTGGATGTGAAGATGTCTGAGCGTGGCGATTCCTTAGAGGCTGCAGTGGAAACTCTAAGAGATGAGGCCAAGAAGACCCGGAGTGTTGTGGAGTCACGTCTTGAAAAGTTAGAGTCCATGGAGGGCACGTTCAATGACGAGACGCAACGCATCCTCAACGAGTTGGAGGTAGTTCGAGAGAGTTGTGCTTGTGAAGCCAAAATGGTGGATTTGTAAAAAACGGATGATTCTTCCAAGGAGGAAACCGTGAAGGAGATCCAAGAAGTTCTCAACTCGGTGTACGAAAAGTTGAACCAACAAGATGATTCCCTTCAAGATGCAGTGGAGGCAATGAAGGTGGAATTGGAGTCGTTGGGAAAGAGGGTTTGTAGACTTGAGAAATCCGAGGAGGAGGCCAAGGACCCAAGGTGTTTTCGAGTCCCGTCTTGACGAGGTAGAGTCCATAGATGACCGGTTCAAGGATGAGACACGAGAAGTTCTCAACAAGTTGGTGACTGTTCGAGGGAGTAATGCGAGTGAAGCTGAGATAGAAGCTTTACGAAAAAAACATGAGCGCAAGAGGGAGTCTGCTCGGTTGCAAAGACGGCAATGAGCGAATGTGATGCGCCAAGACCTTCTTAGAGGGATTTAGACTAGGGGCGAAAATTGCGGTGGAGCAAGGAGATGCCCAGAGACTTTCGAGGCTTTTGTTGTTGCCGAACCTCCGATCGAGCTCGTAAGATGCAAGCGGTCAGTGTTGAGTCAACCAGCCCGATTCGAGAGACGAGGGAATGGTGAGGCTAAGTCCGTACCAGAAAGAAGAAGGGCAAGAAGTTGAAGTGCTACTTCTGTGATGGTCCTCATTTGATAAGGGGATGTCCCGAGAAGAACCGCCTAGCTGCCATGGTGAAGACAAAACGAGTCAAAGGGTGAAGTAGAGAGACTTGGGGCGATTGCGTGTGTCAATGCTGCTGATAATCGAAGTGAGAGCCGTGGTTCGACTACGAGTGCCAAAGTAGTCCAACCAACGATGAGACTTGGGGCGATTGTGAGTGTCAATACCGTCAAATCCTTTGAGAGCCGTGGTTCGACTACGAGTGCCAAAGTAGTCCAAAGGTGATGAGACTTAGTGCGATAGCAAGTGAGGAAGCTGTCAAGCCGAGGGTAAAGACGAGGCAATTGAGGTGCTACCGATATAAGGGACCTCATAAGTTGCGGAGATGCCCGTTTGAGCCAAGTGGTCCGGGGACAGGGACAAGGCCAAGAGTAAAGAGCCCGTGAAACTTGGTTCCGAGTTATCTAGTTCTCGCCAAGGTAAGCGGAGACCATGAGCAGAATGGGTTGAAGATGTCTGAGAAGGCTAGGAAAGAGCTTGCCGAGAATGTTCGAGTGAAGAACATTACTTTTGAGACCAGTATAGTGTCGAAGGGGGCTGAGCCATCGAGGGACATAGCAAACGTTAAGATGCCACCTATGGGCAAGGTGGGAAAGAAGCGAAGGACTTCGAGGAAGAAGTGCCGACGCAAGTTGAAGCAACTAGAGTGCTACCCCTAATCCTAAGGGGGCCTCACAAATTGCGAGATTGCCCGGATCGAGTCAAGCCATCCAAGGAGTTGGGTGAGCCCGAAGAGAGCGAGCTTGTATCGCTTGATCCGATAATGTCGAGTTCTGCCAAGGCTAAGGGGGACCGAAAGCAGAAAGGGGTGACCATGTCCGAGAAGGCTACCGAGGAGCTTGCCGAGGATGTTCGGGGTAAGAGCATCGCTGTTGAGACCATTGTAGAGTCAAAGGGGGCCAAGCCGTTAGAGGACATAGTAACCGTGGAGACACCACCAATGGGTAAGGTGGGAAACGAGCGATGAACTTCAGGTAGGAAGTGTCGACGCAAGAGAAAGCACCGAACTTCAAGGAAGAAGGATCGATGCAAGAGAGCACCAAACTTCAAGTCAGAAGGGCGGGTGCAACCAGAAGCAACGGACTTCAGGGAAGAAGTGCCGATGCAGAGTATCGCAACGAACTTTGTGGCGGAAGTGTCGATACATGCAAAGAACTTCGATGAAGAATGTTCAATGCAGAGGGGGCCGGACTTCAAGGAGAAAGAAGGGCTGACCCATTTTAGAGTAAATGTGATCGAGGAGAAGGTACATCTCAAACACGTTCCTAGTGTTTTTGGTTTTGATTTGCCATTGTTGATGAGCGTAGGTCAAGTACGACCTAGTCTTCAGTCCGGGGGAAAAGAAGATTGGAAGAGACCTTTCAGAGTTCAAAAGGGCAAGCCAGAGTTGTCGACAAATCTGAGAGTTCAGTCTGTGTTCAATGTTGTGACGACTTCCAAGTCTTTGCCGCAGGACCAAGTGGGTCTGAGTCGAGGTAAATCAGAGTTTGTGGGAGAGTGCTCCTACAAGAGAGATGTATCAAGAGGCGTGTTAGCACGCGATGTTCAACGACAGTTTGAGTCGAGGCGAGCAGTTCATATGGGGGAATTGCATGAAGCCGAGGCATCGACGAGTAATCAAGTTGACCCTGCCCAGGATCGTTCGAGTGTAGCAACGAGGGCGTCGCTAAGTCAAGTGGGGGAGAATGTCACGGACCAAGCTTTTCGGATCGAGACATTGGTGCGAGCATCAAATAGGGAGGTTGTGCACAATGCAACGGGCTTGCCAAATGTGGCCCAGCACTCGGAGTATGGCGAGGACCATACCTTTGGGACCGATGCGTTAGCGCAAGAACCAGCAAAAGAGGGGGTTTGCGCGGGCGTAACGAGCTTGCCAAGATCATTAGACTTGGCCCAGCACTTGGAGGAAGGCGTGGACCAAACCTTTGGGACCGAGGCATTGCCAAAGAGAGTTTGCGCGGTGGAACGGGCTTGCCAAGACCATCACACTTGGCCCGGCACTTGGAGAATGCTAAAGAGCCCACAAGCCCACAAGACTTAGCCAAATCCATGGAGGATTCAGGAGGGTAAATTGGTCAAAGCATTATCCATTTATTTGAATATAATGTGTAGATAATGTTTGTGATAATTAGAGATTTGAATTTGAGATTTGATCAGATAAGATAAGATCAATCTCGACCGTCGATGTAATTTAAACTGAGCCGTTGGATGTAGGGGAGTTCAACTATAAATAGAGGCTCCCTCCTCACTTGTAATTCAATTCACTTCACTTTGAGTAATACAAGAAGCATTTACTCTAAAACTCTTTGAGTGTTCTTTATTGTTCTTTGTTGTTCTTGAGTGTTCTTCGTTGTTCTAGCTGCCAATCTCTTTCTCATTGTTCTTTGATTAGCTTTCGCTAGAACGATCTTTCGTTCGAGGGCTTCGAGGAGTGTTTGATCTTCCGGAGCGAGAATCCTGGTTGAGTTAGGTGTTTGTCGAGAGATCTTCACCTAAGACCGTGACAAGGTACTTCAGGGTGACTTAGTCGACGTTTCAACCGAGAAAGCGGCTAAGGTCCGACACGATTCGTCTGGCAAAGGTATAGCCCCGCGACACAAGTGGTGTCAGTGACGAGATCCATCGAAACCTGGAGTGATTGTCGAAGCCGTTGTCGAGCAGGAGTACTCACAAGGCTAGTTGAAGGCTGACTTAGGCGTAGGAATCGACTGATTTGCGTCGAAGGCGTCTAAGGCCGCACGGATCAGCTAGAGTCAAAATCTAGCCCCGTGACATATAGCAGGATAAGGCATTTGTCCGCGCGTGCCGTCCCGTGCTCGGGAACTTTAGGGGGTTCAGTGACCGAGAACAACGAAGGGGGCTACCAGTTGCCCTAACTTCTTTTCATCTGGTTTTAATGGATGGGCAGCGGAAAACGGTATGAGCTTATGATTTTTTTATATAATTATTGATTTTTAACTCGTTAGTTGAGTAATTTGAATTAAATTTTATAAAAATTTATTATAAAAACAACTTTTTTTAAACTCAATTCATTTTTATTTATAATATTATAATTTAAATTCTTGATATTACTTAAAAATTTTAATATATCATTCAACTAAATTAATTGATTGTTGATGAGCTCCTTTTGTTCTTGTTTATATCAATGTTCATGTTCGGGCATGGTTTTGGGCAAACCGGGTAGACAATGTGGTCGCCGTCAGTGTTCTGTGGGGCCAACCTTCCCTCGATCCACGGGCATAATCTATACCTAATCCACTACGATTTAAGTTATCTAGAAATATTGATAAGGAGTACAGTATATTATTACATATTTATTTAGGCTTAAATGAAAAGTAATTATTTAAAGTATATTTCTTATATTTTAATTGTTTAAATATTTTTTAAAAATAAATATTTAAAGTTTTAACTGTTATAATTTTAAGTATTTAGTCATTTAAAAAATTGTTATTTAATTAAAACACGATATATGGCAAGAATATTATTTTTAAAAATTATTTTTGAAAAAACTTTAAATTTTAATTTTTAAAAAATTCTCAAAAATATTCAAATCAATCCTCAAATCCCTAAAAATAAAAAACCTAAATCTCCAAATCCTCACCACTACTGTCGTCGATCGCTGTCACGGACCCTCATTTTCGGTCACCGGACCTATCCAGCCATTTCCCCTAATGCACCATCGTCGAAAATCGGTGAACGTCGTGCCAATCAAACGACTATTTTACATCGACATTCAATGTTCGACTGGCACGTCGTTCACCGATTTTCAGCGATGGGGCATTAAGGAAAATGATCGGTTGGGTCCGGAGACCGAAAGGGTGAGGTCGGCGACAGCTGGCAGCGGTGGATATTTGAGGTTTTAGGATTTACAAATTTTTTTAGAAATTTTTAGAATTTCAATATTTTTTTAAAAAATTTTAAATTATTAAAAACAAAAAATTAATTAAAAAATTATTAAATGACACATGTTGAATTTTTATCGGTAAACGAATTTGTAACAGTAGTTAACTATAAGACACCTAAAATTATAACGGTTGAAACTTTAGACACCTATTTTTACAAAAAAAAATCTTTAAACACCTAAAGTTCAAAAAATGTATACTTTGGGCACTTATTTTTCATTTAAGCCATTTAAGCACCTTTTTTTTGCCCTTTTTTTTTGCAGTTGTTGGTGCGACAGTAGGGGTCTTGTGTTTTCTGTCTCCTTCTCACTCTGTCCCATCGGCGGTGGCCGTGGGTTGTGCCCCCGCTCTTCCTCTAGCCATCGTCGATTTAAGATTTGTCGCGACGAGCTTCTAGACGTCCCTCTGCATTTAATGTAACCGTTTCTATGCTCCGGTAACCACCGAAAAGACATGCAACTGGTGACATCAGATCTACCGGTTTTCTGCTACCATGGTTTTGGCCGATGGTGTTCTTCTCGGTCATCTTTCGACCATTCTCTCTTGCTTTTGTTTTCGTTTCATGTATGTGATTGTGATTTGTTTCTGTTTTGGTCTTGTTTGTCTTTATTTTTGCTCTTCTTTGTAAGTGTGTCTTGTGCTTTTGTTTTGTTCATGTTGTTCCTTGTTTGTATGTTGTCTTTTGTGTTTTGCTGTTCTTTGAGTTTGTCCTATTTTTTCTATGTTTCCTATTTCTATTTTAATGAAGCTTGCTTGTACTATTGCTCAAAAAAAATTTGTATTGGTTAGGGCACTATCTATCTAACTAAATTAGCTACTAATTTTTTTCTTAGACAGAAAATTAGCTACTAAGTTAGCTTCTCTTATAATGTCTAAAGTGATAAATATAGTTATCAAGCACATATTCAAAAATAGATACTATCATTTTTTAATAAACCAATAAATTTAATAACTTATCCTACATAACTATATTACTATTTGCTTGGAATAAGTATAGAATTTTATTTAAATTTAATCACAATCATTCATATAAATAAATTATTTTAATTCAACTCGAATGTGACATGACATGCACCCATTGCTTCATGAGATGTGATGTATTCACAAACTTTATGCACAAACCTTATCCCACTCTCACATTCTCAATGTCTCCCCTTATGCAGCATTGCAGCTTTCTAGGGTTCCTCACTTTCTTCCCTTTTTTATTTTTTTCTTTCAAGTGGGATAGCTATTAGCCTATTACACGACCTTCTTGCATGTTAGTTTTCTTAATATACGGAAGAATATATACACAAACCTTGCATACATATATACGCAAACATAAATCTTTTTAAGATTAATATTATTTTTTTATTAAAATTATTCGTTGAGTTCTTCTCTACGTTAGTTTGGATTGAAAAGTAGAACAATTTTCCTGCCTTCAACAATCTAAAATAATTTATGTATTATATTTTTTAGATAATTATTAATTTCATCCACTCAAATTCCTTTGTCAAAGATGACGCAAGTAACAAATTGTCTCTATATTAATAAAGGGCAAAATTATTCAAATATAGCCCTAAAAATAATTAATTAGATAGATAACATCCATCAAAGGTTATTTAGATAAATATTTTTTTCAGCTCACGTAAGTCAAATTAGCGTCTTATCAAAAGTGAGTTTTGAACTCACGTTTCACTAAGAATGAGTTCTGTGCAGAATAAACGCAATAAATTAAATTTTTTCTTTCTTATCTACCCACTCAACACAAAATTCGCATTTAGTTAAAAGCATGTTTGAAACTTGCTTTTGATAGGACACAAATTTTGCCTACATGAGCTGAAAGGAATATTTATCTAAATAATCTTGGATGAAGTTATTTATCTAGATAATTATTTTAAGGGCTATATTTGGCTAATTTTGCCTTAATATAGACAATCTTAATTATTAAACACTTGATTTTAGTTAGATCCATATTTAACTAGGCTAATTAAGTAATGTTCTTGAATTCCAAACAGCTCACATTTCCCCTTGTTAAATTAATTAATTCATTGAACGGTATGGTATAGAAAACGACGGAAGAATGGGCCTACCATTAAATACACTATACCTTAAAAAATTATTTTGAGAGTGATAGTGCTATTAGTGCGATTTAAAAACAAATGACAAAGATTTCCTGGTTAGCCTACAAGGATTGTGATGAGTCAACAAAATGGTGTTTTATAGGTACCCGTACCACCAAACACAAACCTAATTAGATGAGCCGGGACTTAGATTTTTAGAACTATAACTTATTTTTTTTTGTTTAACCACTGATTTTTGACGTATTAATTGACTAATATAGATCGGGTTTTGTACAGGCTTATTATGAAGGCGACTCTTTTAATTTAGATTTATCTGTTCACAATGTTAGGATTCGAATACTAACCTTATTTAAAGGATATAATGTCTTATCCCACTAAATCAATTAGTTGTTCGTGAACTATAACTTATTTAAGTAGCGGTAATAATGAGATCTAATTAGATATTTTATAATTTCGATTATAATAAGATAATGTGACAGAAGACAAACTTGTCAACATGGGACAATTTTTTTTCCTATCCGAAACGACAGCTCTTCCATTCAATTGCACCGGCTCAACGTGATTGGTGCAATTTTAAGCAAATTGGGGTGGGGGGATTTTAACTTATTGGCGGTCCATTTTGAACTAACTGGACAACATTTTGTCTCTAACTTGCTCTATGAGCCAATTTGATGACCCACACGATTGGATCCGATTTTGAAATAATATCCACTCAAATTAACACGATACAAGACCTTTTCAAGTTTAAATCTTAATAACCACTGTATTTTCACGTTCGAATGCAAATTACATGTATGTTTTATGCATCTGATTTATAGGTGAAAAGTATATTATCGTGCTAAAATTTTGATATATATTTAAATGAACTTAGGTGGAGTGAGGGACCGAGAATTGTGAGTAGTTGGATATATATATATATATATATATATATATATATATATTGCTAAATAGGCCTTTGGCTGTCCTCAAGATAGACGTAGAATTCTATATTAAGAGTACGGATTTTTATATTTAATAAATTATATGTAAATTTAAAAATTTTAGAGAGTATGAGGTTAGACCATCAATATAAAATACAATACAAATTTTTAAGACATATTGGAATTTGAAATTTTTAAAAGTGCGACTATCCCTTAACGCCCATCGTTCTGTCCTCATCAATCATTCAAACACTACTATTTGAAATTTTCGACAAATTAAACAATTCACTCGTTCAAAAATTTGAAGAAAAAAAGAGAGAGTAAAACAACAGAATGTTTCCGTGTTCTGTATGTTCCCTAGGAATGAGTATCTTTTGTCACAAGCTGCTAGTGTTAGTGTCGGTCCCAAAGGACAAGTTCCATAATGCAACGTTTTTTATCCATTCAAAGAGCTTATACTATAACATGGTACATAAAGAAGAGAAGAATGGGGAATTTCTTGAAAGGAGAAACATGGATGGTTCTTAAAACCTATACATACATACATACATACATACATACATACATACATACATACAAATCATTTTAAACAGCACTCTCAAAATAAATCCAACAGTCAGTGCAGTACACAACACAAAGTGAAACTCGAGCGGAGGATGCAGACCTGACAAGAAAAATCTAAACGAGGAACAATATCTTCCCGAGCTACTATAGATTAGATCGTGTCTCTTTTACACAAAGCTGGCATGTGGCTCGATTCTTAGTGGAGCACTGCAACTTAAAAACCTATATATAAAAAATTGAAATACAGTGTTCGAACAAGATACTGACATGCATGTTGAAGGAATAGGGACCCCATCCTTGTTTATTCAAAATCTCAGTTACCAACAGTATGAAGCATTTGAGGTCGAGTCATGTGTGTGATTATATGCCAATCTCAACAGTGATCTTCATTGAAGATCCCAAATAATATTGGGAAAATCGAAAGACTGGAATGCTATTTTCAAGAAGAATATGAATCATAGAAAAATGGAGGGTATACAGTAGTTTTTATAGGAAACGAAAATTTGGTATTTTTTTTTAATTTCCCTTTGTTTGTAGATGCCTAAAACTAAACAAATAGGGACGGCAAAATTATTCGACCCCGACCCGATTCAAAGTGCCTCGACCCTACTCATCGAGTTTTTTTTGAATTTCGGGATCGGGGCGGAGCTTGAAAATAATGAAGTCAGAGCGGGGCGGGTTCATATATATGCTTGAAATTCCCCGCCCCGCTCCTCCCCGGTATATTTTTATTATATATATATATATATATTATATTTATAAAAAAATATCACTATATATAAATACTTTTATGGGGTTTAAGCTATTTTTTTGTTTGTTCTTAGCATAAAATTTTGTTAGATGTTGTTCGAGTTTTAATATATTCGATTCTGTCGGTCGATGGTTTAAGTTTATTCTTTTAAATATGTAATTTAACATGTGGGTAATTTAAAATTTATTTTATTTTTTATATAGGTTTAAAGTCATTTGAAAACCATAATTTGTGATTGTGGTGGAGGATTGATCGGATCTAACTTTTATTGTCGACGAAGATTAATTTTTAAAATTTTTGGGTAGGGGCAAAATAGGATTGGATTTAAGGGTTAGTATATAGGGCGAGGAGAGTCGGATAAATTAATATTTTAATTCGAAGCAGGGCGGGTCGAATTTAAGAGTTAATATATCGGGGCGAGTTTGGGACTGTCAAAAACCCACCCTGTCCCGCCTTGCCCCATTGTCATCCCTACAAACAAAGAGTGGAGAAAAAAATACAATGGTTGGTGAAAATTTCAAACCTAGACGGAAAGAAAGAACACAATAGTTGGTGTTGATTCATTTCAGTAGATTTGAGACGGAAAATCATAAATACTATAGTAGATAGAGTTGAGAAGAAAAAGAAGAGACGGGTGTTGCCCTCTTAATTTTATCTTTCCCTCCTTCAGTTGCATGGGTACTTATAGTTTCGTTGTTGTTGATGATTAGATAGTTTTAGGCCTAGTAACAGTTTATGGATAAATTATCAGAGATAGATTCAACTTCTAAGTATCAATATTTGTTCTCAAAACCGTGTAATCTTTCGATTATATCATCTTAATATTACAAGGTTCCGAAAAAGTCCTCCAAATGCAAAGGTACTTAAGGTTATTTCTAAAATTCTATAGAGACGAAGGTGTCGGTTATAACGCCGTTCATTGGGTATACAGTGAGTGTGCAATTGCATGTTATTTATTGGTAAGCAATTCGATGAATCTGCAAATTTGTGTCTGCCAAAGTTTTGCGTGTATTTATCTAAATACATAAAGTCAAAAAATACCTCTTAAATGTTTAATTGAATAGTTATTTTGGCCTTTATTTTTTTAGAATAATTCAACCCTCAACGTTTTATTTTGCGTCAAAATAGCCCATCTACGGATAAAAATTATTAGAAAACTGACGGTAAATAATTTAAATGACTTGACAGAATGATAAGTTAGCAAAAAAAAAAATTATATTTTATATAATTTTATAAAATTATTTTTGACTGATGTAATATTTTTTCAAGTCAACACATTTGTCTATATGATATTACTATGTCAGCGTGTACTGCCATATAAGTTTGTCAAGTCATTTCGAGCTATTTACCGTCAGTTGACTGATAGTTTTCATTCACAGAAAGGTTATTTTGATCTAAAATGAAACGTTGAGGGTTGAATTGCTCCCAAAAAAGAATATAAACCAAAATAGCTATTCAATCAAACATTTTAGGCATTTTTTTGCTTTAATTTATCTATAAAAAAACGTTTTGCGTGTAATTCATTTCCCATCAGCGTATGAATGATTCCGGGTAAACTTGGAATTAGCCAACGACTAATGGAAATATGCACGTTTTAATTAAATTTACACACACATTGTAGATAACGAAACAGACATCAATGTGTTTTTGTCTTAAAAGTCAGCATTTTAACAGCCATGGATTAATAAATTTATGTTGATTCCAACTTCTAATCATCACCGTTTTGTTGGTTTATAGGAAAAACAAAATCCGTGGTGAAAATGACTGATTCCTAACGTAGAAATTAACTTCAAACATTACAATTGCCATCTAAATTTAGAATTGGCAATTACTTAAACTAATAAGATAAACATGAAAATAACAATGGGGAGACACATCAAATCAAAGAACAGATTGATGAGGGGCTGATACAGAATTTGAAGATGAATTCATTAATTATATTATTGTGTACTATCAACTGAGAAAGGCATAGAGTTGCACCTTATATTTCGTAGCGAAATTTAGAGTAAAAATTTAAGGCAGTCAATTTTTTTTAATTTAAAGGCTTAAATGAAATTTTTTTAAAAAATTTGAGGGTTTAACTAAACTTTTAAATAATTTTGAGAGATTTAATAAAAAGATTAAAAATTTTGAGAGTAAATTTAATTAAAAATATTTAAAATTTTAAAGTTTAATGTGAATTTTTATAAATCTTGAGGGGCCAAATTAAAATTTTAAAAATTTTAAAGATAAAATTCAAATTTTCTAAAATTTAGGAGAAACTATGCCCCCACCGGTCTCTTAAAAGATCTGCCCCTGCTTATATTAAATTAAACCAAACCAACTCATGAATTCACTGATTCTCTTGATCCAGATTAAGTTAAGACAAATGAATTTTTACTTTGATCCGGTCTAAATTCAACTTAAACAATACAAATATTCTTTTAATTTAATTATAAATATATAAATTAATTTTACTTAATATTTTATGAATATATAAATAACGAAATAGGTTCTAAAACCTAGGTGCAGTCAGGGACGAAGATACATTATTAATGGGAGGGGTGGTTGTCCCCAGCAGGTAAATTGAAATAATTATGAATTTGCTCATCCACCTTTTAAAATTTATGTTCTGCTCAACCCTTAAATCCTGACTCTACCCTTAGGTGCGGCTAGGCCTAACTCGTAGATATATTATTGTTATACTTAAGAGTAGTGAATCTTTTAGCATAGAAGTGGTATATTGTACCAACTAACTTTGTAGTTGTTTATAAGGTACACTGTTAATCGTTTTAGATTTAGTTTTTGTTTTATGTTAGTACTTTGGTTTCCTGCATACTCTATTTCTCTTTTATATAAATAAAAAATAAAGATAAAATATACAGTTGGTCACTCAACCATATATTTTTTGAATTTTTTCCAAAGAAAATAAAAAATTACAAATATGTCACCAAACATAGGTTTTATTTTCATTTTAGCCGTTCATAGTTAATTTTTGGTAGTCATATAATAGGTGATACGTGACACCATCTTATTGGTCAGAAAATAAATACTAAGTTTGGGTGTGAAACTTGTCTCAAAAACTCAAAAAAAAAAAAAAACTTCCAACCCACTCAACCATTGCTTTCGGTTCATACATATGTTAAAAGGGTTAATAATATAATGTTCAAGTTAAATCTAGAACAAATAAGTTTTTTTTGGGCTAAAAGCTAGAACAAAAAAGTTTGTAAGTTAGAGTTCACATTAATTACATTAATCATGTATAAACCATTGTTTCTTTAAGTAATATATTTTCAAATTTTTTATTTTTTCTTTAGATGTTTTTATTAGTTTAATTACATGTCATGTGATAGGAAGATTTGAAAAAAAAAATGATATTTTCTAATTATAATAATCTCAACATTCATTTAATTGACATAAACTAGATTAATAAACATTAAATTATGAAACAAAATAAAATATAATAATTTAATTTTCAATTATACAAAAAATCATTTATTTTATTTAGTTATCTTTTTACTTATTATTTTCTCATGTCACCATTTAGTAGTGTTTTAAGTATTTGAACTCTAAATTAACCTAATGTTTTGTACATAATTAATGTAACTAATTTGAATTACAACTTACAAAATTTGTTCCATTTTACCTAGAATATTATATTGCCAACCATTTATCAAATATATGAATTGAGAGTGTGGTTAAACAAGTTAAAGATTTTTTTAGGGCTTGGGGTTCGAATCTCATGTACTACGCCTAAACTTGTTATATTTTTTCAACCAACCAGATGGTGAAATGTGTCATCATTGTATGATGACACTTGTCATTAATGAAAACTAACCATCCATGATCGACTAAAATAAAAATGGAACCTAAATTTGGTGACTAAATTGAAAATAAAACCTAATTTTAGTAACTTATTTACAATTTTTTTTACCCAGTGACTAAAATTAAATATTTTAATAATTGACTGACCAATCGTGTATTTTACCAAAAACTAAATCCCCAATCAAAACCAATGAATTTTTATTTGTCTATTCAAGCCCATATATATATATGACCAATAAGCTCCAAACAAATAGAGATTACAAATATACTTAATTACTAATTAATACAATACAAGTTTAATACGTATTACATTGTAACAATAATATAATTTTAATTTAATTTTATTAATTTATTTTTTTATAATCTTTTATATAATTTTTAATTTAAATTCCTTCAAACAGAGTGAAACCCTTGAACAGATCTATGGGGTCGGCTCCCATAACTAGGTCCAATTGAACTCTAATAATTATAGGCTTTGTCACTCATTGTTGATAAATCCTTCACTTGAGGTGCGGCCCGTCATTGAGTCCATCTCTTTTAAGTACAGTTGAACACGGGTGGTTTTCTATCGCCCTGACTTCGACTCGAAAATTGAAGTTTTCATCAGATTCGATTTGATGTTTAGTGATTTTTATTTGATTTGAATCTGATCTAAATTCTATGGTAAAACTTGAATCCAATCTGATTCAATGCAAATGTTTTTTATTTTTAATTCGGGGAAATATAAAGAGAGACGCTCTAGTAATTGTTTCTAAATGGAGATCGGTTGAGAATTTTTCACTCTAAACTCAAACTCGAAGTAAAAAATCTCAACCTTACAATATTGAGTTGAGTCGAGCCATAACTTGTGAAGTATGGGTAATTTAACCATCCATACTTTTAAATTGTGAAATCAATAATCTCTAAAGCAGGTTGGTAAAGTTCTTAGTTGACACACTCTTATTTTCTCAGATTGCGTGTTCAAGACCTAGTAAGAGTAAAATTCTCTTTTCCCTCTTTAGGTAGAAATTGTTAAAAAAATAAAAAAAATGTTAGTCATTTTTATTTTAGGATAAACTATACCATTAGTCACTAGGTTTTAGGCCCTATCTCGCTTTCGTCACCAAATTATAAAAACTGTCAATTTTACCACTAAATTTTGTAATTTAATTTTTCATTTGTCCGTTAAATCACTAAAAGCCGAATGACGTGACATTTTATGTGTCATTTTTTATTTTTTCCACTTCATAGTCTTTTCGAGCAAAATTTAAGAGTTTACCTATTTCTGTCGCGGCAAGAAAACCATCATTTCATTGTTTTTTATAGCCACCAAAAATATCGACAAACTCATCTCATTGTCATCTGCCACTTTTACAATTTAGATTTATTCAAAACCTCTTTAATAATCATAAAATTATAAAAAAATATTTCTGGGATTTGAAGATTTCTTGGATTTGAGGTTTTTGAGGTGTTTCGTTAAAAAATTCGAATGGTGAGAAATATTTTTTTTTTCAAGAAAATGAATAACATACCTTGAAACTTGCCTAATCTGACAACTGTCGGAGAAGCTCAGAGCATTCAAAAGTTAAAATTTTTAGATAACTTTCATTAATTTTAAACGAGTTTCGTGAAAGTTAATATGATAGAAAGAAAAATGAACATTTTAATTATGATTTTGTTACAAGATAACTACTGACCAAGGATGATGTTAGACCAACGATGATGATAAAAATGAGGTTAGGATTTTTTATTATAAAAAATTGGAAGATAACGACATGTAACACTTAAAATTTTAACAGTTGAATGACAAAAAAAGCAGTTTGAAAACACTTATGGTGAATTAAATTCTTTTGGGACAATGATATAAATGCTCTCAGTATTTTGTCAAATTTGTCAATGTGGTGTCTAAAGTTTGTAAACGTTTAATGTGCTCTCTGTACTTTGTTTTCATTTTTAAAAATGCCCCTGAAACTAACGTCGTTAAGTGATAACATGAAAGCAACACGTGACACTTTCTCAGGCTGCCACGTGACATTTTCCTCGAAAAGAAAAGGAAAAAGAATATAAGTGCTTGATTATAATTCTATATTTCCTTTTTTTTTGTGATAAAATAAAGGGAAAACTACACTGGTGGTTACCAAACTATCATCCTTTTTCTGTTTTGGTCACCCAACTAATTTTTTTATCAAAATTGTCCCTCCCGTTAGACATCTTTTCTATTTTGGCCCTCCTCCATTAAAAAACTAACAAAATTGCTGACATGATATTTTTTATATTTTATATAGTATTTGTTATTATTTCAATCGACCAACCAGTCACCTTTAAATTTTGAACAAATCAAAGAAAAAAATACTCCTCATATGCATGTGGACAAAATCAAACTAGGACCCCTTGCATAAGGGGTCCAACGTTTAACCATTGAGCTAGGATTGAGATTTGGTTAAATTTTAACTAAACAAATATTTAATTTATATTCTCTCAACCTCAAAAATAAAAAAAAATTACCTTTATGGTGATTTGAGCCAGAAACACATTGCACCAATACTTAAATTTTTCTCTGACTCAACATTTAGATTTTGGCCAACATTGGGTGCTGGTGAAATTTTAGTCCACAAAAGAGTGAGAGGTTCGATGTCCTTCTGAAGCAATGCAATAGCTGACATGACTGATTCGGTCAATATTGAGGAGCCATTGTTGGAGAGGTATAACGTAGAGAAAAGAGAGAGGGATGTTCTCCTCGCTAAGGCTGCTGTTGTTGGTTGAATCTCCTTCCTCACATTTCACCAGAAATATAGAAATCCCTCTTCATTTTCCTGATCACCCAAAGGAATTCAATTTTCAAATTTCTTTTGGGTTTTCTTTTGATTTCTTAGTGCCCAAATTTGTAGAAAGAAAGTGGAGGGTTTTTCCTCTATTTTTATCCAAAAACAAAATGTGTCTTTGTTTAAGGTAGTCCATTTTCAGACAGATTTTCTTGGATTTGTTTCCCTTGTTGGAGAGGGTTGATAGTATTTCATGAAAAATATTATTTTTGGGGGTTTATTTCTTTATGTAAAATACGTTTCAAAGCTCGAATCTTTCAACTTTTTTACTTTTATTTTTATAGAAAACCCTCAAAATTATATGATGCTGTGGATTTAAGAGAGATGAAAAGCATAGAATGAGCAACAATTTTAGAACTCACTTGCACTTGCACTTGAAGATTAAACATTCAAAATGATTTATGCTAGTCAGCTTCTTTTAAAACTCAAGAACACTGCAGCACTAAGATTTGTCGCAACAAAGATCGAACTGGCTGTTGCTACTAGTGTTTCGTGCGAGAGAAGAAGGGGAAAGAGAAGAAAAGGAAAAATAAAATCGATGCCCCTATATTTTTATTTTTGTCACAAAAAGATAAAGGTAAAATTGCAACTATGCCCCTATATTTCTCTCTTTTTTCCGGGAAAAATGCCATGTGGATGTGGCAGCCTGAGTACAAGGGACACATTGAATGTTTACAAATTTTAGGCACATATTGATAAATTTGACAAAGTACAGGGGGCATGTGTGTTATTATCCCTTTTATTTACAATTTAGTGATAAAATGAGATAGAGCTTAAAGTTAAGTGACTAATGATGTAGTTTAGCCTTAATTTTATTATCCAATCACGAGAAAAGAAAGGAAATATTTTTCCAAGCTTAAACAAAGTAAAAGTAAGAGTCCTGGCATCATCGATTAAAAGACCGCGATTTACCTAAGCAAAACAATCTACGATCGAAATCTAGGGTTTAATCGATCAAATTTTCTTTAATTTAATTTGTTTTCTATTTGTTTGTTTTGGTTTTTCCTCTTGAAACTATCACCATGAACTGCGAAGTCTGTCAACTCAAAGAACTGGTAATCAAAATTCTCTTTACTGTATTTCGCTTACAAATTGAAATGTACTGTTTATGCTTCTGATTGAAATTTTCCTTTTCCTTCCGCTCAATTTAACAAAATTCTATGTAGGAAGTGGAGCATTTCGAAATAAGGGAAGTTTTGCGTTGTAAGTTCACTGTTCAATTTATATATTTTCCCTTTTTAGCAATTAATTTTGTTTATCAAACGTTTTCCCCCCTATGTTTTTAGTGGGTTTTTATTTGATTAATTTGAGCAGTTAAATATTCTTTTTCTTTCCTATCAAATTCATGATGGCAGGCATTTTACATACAATAGTGTTTCATAGAGCATTAGGTCTCGTTCGGCCCAAAGATGTTGATTTGGAGCTTTTTGAAATTACTTATGTGAGTGATTTTTGTTTTCAGTTCTACTTTTCTAATCAAAATTTCTGCTTTTATTTCCTGATTTTTCACTGTCGTTTGAAATCTGTGTTTTTTCATGTTCCCCAAATTCGCACTTGTGATAATTAGGTGCAATGTGGGGATGTTGAACTTGAGAAGAAAATAGATGAGAAGATTGATCAATTCATAAGTTGGGTGGAGAAACATCCCAATAAGAAAAGTCAGGTCTGTTATCTCCATTTTGATGTTTTAATTTTGCTTATGTTCAGTGATGTACGGCCATTGCCTTTTGCATTTTAGCATGTATCTTGTTTTGAATATGAGTTCTTCACTTGTTGTGCAGATATGCTTATCGTTTTATGAGGTGAAAAGCAAGCAGCCTTCTTGGTTCGCTAACAAAACCGAGCGTTTATATTGGGAGCAATGGTATGTCAATTTGAATGTGACTCAACACCCAAAACACCATTCAAGCAAATCTCATCATACCAAAGTGGTTGTTGACCCCGGAGGTACAACCATGCTTATGCCCATAACTTAGACAGAATGTAAATTGTTTTTACTTTCTTTGAAAACAAATTTATTTTCTTCTTCCTCTGATTTTTTATGTTCATCAATATAGAGAGTGCTACTGAGGAGAGAAGTTCTCGCAGAGCAATGGTTGAAGCATCTCTTCGAGAGGTTCTGTTTCAAATAATAAAGTTTGTTAATGAGAAGAAGGACCATGTGCCCCCTATATCCGAGGGTGTGATCTATTTTCCATATGAAATTACCATGCCAAGGTCAGCTCTCGGTTCATTAAAATTTCTTTTTCCAAGTTAGTTTTAAGATGAATTATGGTAGTGAAAAGTTGCATTGTTATATGTTCTACTCTTTTGCACCAGAACTTTGGTGTTTCTTGTCAAAATACTCTTTTGTGAAACATCAAGTTGGAAAGTCCAAATAGTACAAAAGAGTTGATGTATAAGAAGTTTGTGAAATAAATTACTGGCCTAATAGTGAATGGTTAAATATTTTAATGGATGAATCTAAAAGTATTTTCCCACTCAAATTACGAGTAGCAGTGTGATTCTTCTTGAATCTAGTAAAATTTACTTCCTAGCATTAAGTATATTATCGTTTTTGTCATCTGTTACAGAGTATGTGTTGTGGTACATATATTTGAGTGTCTTTTGGTTTGATTGAGTAAACTGTTAATGTTAAACCATTAATAATATTTATCCTCTTTCAATGGGATCAGAATGCATCGTAAGAGTTTTTTTTTTTTTTTGAGGAAACTAGAATATGCTTTGGGAAGCCTGCTTTCCTACAAGAAAACATTTTTTTTTTTTGATTTCAGAAAGGTGCCTTGATGATAGGATGTACTTCTTGAAAACAGTCATTTAATATTGATTTGTCTGTCTAGCTTTCCAGTATCCTATCACTTGATTCCAGTGTGACAAGTTCGCGCTTGTGATGGATGTAAGATGTTTGTAATTTCTTTTAATACAAGCCAGAGAAATAAAAAGTATTACTCCATATCTGTAAAGGTCATAGGTGTTTGCTTTTATTTTTGATGGCATTGAAATGATCTCGTAGTCTAAATGTTTTTATCGGTTAGCTATGACAAGGAGGAAATTTGGACAATTTCTTATGGTTAGGAAGTTAGGTTTTAACCGGAACTAGTTGATTTATGTTGAATTTGTCATTTTTCCGACCGAGATACTTGAACTAAGTGTGTAAAATATAGGCTATGGTCAAATTGATCAACTAGACTAGGATCTATTGACTGGCGCCCGATTCCTTGCTTTTGTTTTGATGAGCTGTTGTTGCCATTCTCATCTCTGTTTGTTAGGAAATTTCAATGAGGAACATGTTTAGAAATGGTGAGTTAACATTGTGCTGCCATTACCCAGTTCATCAGATTCTGCATTCGGAATGGACATGATCAAGAGGATGCTCCACAGCGGGCATCCAACCATGCTCAGCTGATTATCGGACCAGGCAAGCTTATTCAACTCGGGTAAAAACTGTTCCTATACTCGAAACATTCTTAAATGCATGAATAGAATTTGTAACAAAGGAAAGTGATGACCAGACAAAAGCTAATGAGGCAGACAGACTGGATTTTAATATCTGAAGGTATAATAGCAAGGCGCGTGATAGAATTGTCTGTTATATCGTGTCCATGTTTAAGCGTGTTGGATTCATATTGTATATTACTAGAATATGTGTCACCTACTCTATGGGTGAACAATAGTATTTCTTTTAAATAAATATAATTTGTTACCTCTATACATGGGGTAAAAAAAATCATTCAGGTTTTACATTTTTTTAAAAATATTTTAGTGTATAAAATTTTGCATTTAGAGAAATAATAACTATACTATATAAAGATCCTAATTGAATTGGCATCTGTGTATCAATTTGCTAGGAATGAAGTTTATATATGTTATCGATTTAAGCTTATTATATGTTGTTTTTTAATCACTACTTTGTTACTTGGAATCAAATGAAGCTTTAGCTCATGTGGTAATGCATGAGTAGCGAGACATAAGTTAAAAGTTTCACTCTGTAAAGAGTTTTTAGTATAGTTTTTCTTCACCTTCTTTTTAATTTTAAAGTATATTTTATTAATTTTCAAAAAGTTTAAATTATAATTACTTTTAATAAAATTTATTAATTTAAAATATTTTTCACTCATGCCTAGAATTTTGAATCCAATAAGTGTTATAGTAGAAAAACGGATGATGTTCATCTTAAGAGATACGGATTTAAATCGCTTTGTCTACGAAGAGTATATTTTTTGTTAAAAGGTTAAGAATATGTAGGAATATATATTATCGTATAATCGCTAAATGGTTTTAATTTGCAACGAGCTTTGATCAAGGAAAGCCTAATTTGTTATGATTTTATTGCTTCACGACTGAGTGAAGCAATTAATGCTGTGTTTTATGGCAGTGTATCTTCGTTTAATTGGACGATAATGTAGTGCAATTAATTGCTTTTAATTCAAAGATAGTGTAGTTTAGATATGTGGTAAATTTGACCCGAATTTGATTTGAAAAATTAAAATAAATTGAACCGAATCGAAATTTATTTAAATTTTAGTTGAACCGAAATAGACTTGAACTAAATGGATTCGAACTGATTTTACCCTAATCGAAGGCAACTCGAAATAAAAAATATATATTAAAATAAATAAAAAAATGAGATGCGAATTTCCGCATAACTCATAAAAAAGTTAAATGTACTGACTTTATAAAGTCATAGGGGTGTAAAAAACTAGCATGACCTGAAAATCCCACTAAAACTGATTAATCTCCTATTGACACGAAATCAACCGACCCGATAGCCAAATCGAATCACCACAGACCCCAATTAAAATCAAACTAGACTCGAACAAAAAGTAGTTAGATCCGAAATGACTCGAACCGAAACTAATCCGAATGACCCGTTTTTCCCTCTAGTGTAGTTTAATTATTATTTTTCATTATATTATGACTTTTAATTGCTATGTTATGATGTAATTAATTGCTTTCATTTTTTTTAAAAATATACTAATGTAAATAAATTCATTTTTCCGAGACCATGTAACATGGTTCAAATATCTAAGACAATTTCCAGAATTCAAATGTATGGATTGAGGCGGTGTAAACTGATAAAATTAAAGTAGAGAAAACTCTGAGTTTAGAAAAACGTCGGGGACTCAATCAGCTTCCAACAATTCGTTTCGTTCATGAACAGTCGTCTAGCTTAAGATGTCCTTTTCAATATCTCTTTTCCCACATCGATAATCATTGAGTTGTCTTGAAGTCCATTATAAATAGACCGCAACCATAACATTTAGCACCAACAAAAAAACAATGGCAGAGACCAAGAACCAGGACCAGAAGCACTTTGTTCTAGTGCATGGCCTATGCCATGGTGCTTGGAGCTGGTTCAAGCTCAAACCCCAGCTAGAGTCATCGGGTCACAGGGTCACACTGCTCGACCTATCAGCCTCTGGTGTAAACATGAAGGCAATCAATGATGTTCGTACGTTTCAGGAATACAGTAGCCCGTTGCTGGCGTTTTTGGCATCCCTGAACGAACCGGCCATCGTCGTCGGACATAGCTTTGGAGGCATGAATGTGGCCCTTGCCATGGATTTGTTCCCACATAAGATCTAAGTCGGCATTTTCTTAACAGCATTCATGCCGGATACTATACACCAACCTTTTTATGTCATAGATAAGGTACTTATCAACTTGTTTAGAGTTTTTTTGATATTAAACATATCCGACGCTCACCGGAAAACACCAATTGTTGCAATTTCTTTCTTTGAAGTGTCTAGCGGGAGGCTCGGAGGAAACTAACCCCTCAGATTTTGAGGCAGTAACCATTGGCAGCCCGGAAGCACCTTTCACAATAAGGACAATGGGACCAAATTTCTTGGCACACCAGCTCTATCAGCTATCCCCTGTCGAGGTAAACTCTGTCCCTGTGTATTTTATGTATCCTTAGATATACATTTCCATTGTAAGTGAAAGAAATTGGTGGGCTTTTGTTTTGAAGGACCTGGAACTGGCAAAAACGCTGATGAGGCCAGGATCATTGTATGAACATGATCTGTCCAAGGCGAAGAATTTTTTGGATCGAGGGTATGGATCTGTGACACGGGTTTTTGTAGTTTGTGACAAGGTAAAGCGATGCACCTGGAACACCAACGCTGGATGATTCATAACAATCCCCCTCAAGCTGTGATGGAGATCAGTGGTGCTGATCATATGCCAATGTTCTCCAAAACCAAACAACTTTGTGACATTCTATTGGAGATTGCAGACAGACATGCTTAAATTTTTGTGTGCAGTATTACATGTAAACAAGTTATATCATTTTAATGAATAAAATCGACCTAACTGATATGATTATCTCAATCATTGAACGTCTTTAGCCGGAGATAATAATGTTTTAGTGTATGATTAATGAAATAAATGTAATTTAAGATTGCTGCGAGACTTCCAGATCGCCAACTATTGTAAAACAATGGAAGTTTGACACACATTCAACTTATTTAAGCTGTTTTCATTCATGTAGACTTAGTACAGTAGAATCAATGGCATTCTCAAGTGTACTTGTCGGCAATTTCTTGAAGACATGAGCACAGTTGGTTGGGTTTCGAAAACATGACCATATGATCCGAATCCGAAATCAACTTCACCTCATCGGGTGGATTGTTTTTGATCATCCACCTCTGGTAGTCTTCTTTCATGATATAATCTTTGCCGCACACGATGAAAACTCGACGAACCGATCCATGTTTCTCCTTGGTGACTGCAACAGCCTTGATTGATTCTTCATCATGAAAGAGACCAACATGTCTGACCAAAGTTAGTGCAAGCGCCAAATCCTGCTCCCATTCCATTGCAAAGAAAACAATGGAGATTGTTAATAGTTAAAAAAAATACACAACTGATAAAGGGTGTTGATTGAGTAATGAGAACTCTTGCCTCAGGTGGAGATAACTGGTAGAACTTGGTTGCCATGAAATTAGGCCTCAAGAGTCCTGATGTTGGAGGCTTATCTGTTCCATTGGAGAACACATATTCAGTGTCCATGGTTTTGTCGGAGTCGAGTGTTTCATTGAACTGTCCGAGCAGAAAAACAAAAACTGTTATGAAAGTTAAGATTAAGAACCAGGACTCATAGATCTTAACACATGGTAAGAACTAAGAACTGCAGAGGAGCATGTACCTGCTGAGAAAGAGTTACATAAGGGAGATTTGGACCGGGCATGTAAGCAGTGGCGAATACTGCAACATCAACTTTTTCAGGGAATCGTTCCATGGCAGCTGATATGCTATACCCACCAAGACTGTGACCCACTAGAATCACCTTCTCTTCCGGTTGGAGAGACGCCATGAAACTCATCAATGGTTCGAAGTAATCGGCAATCGAGTTGATCTCATGAAACTGCTTCGGATGAACCCCGGAACCAGCCATGTCCAAAGCTGTAACCTTATGTCCCATTGTCTTGAGCTGAGCAATCACTTTATACCAACACCAAGCTCCATGGCAGGCTCCATGAACCAGCACAAAGTGACCCTCTTTCTTCTCCATCTCTCTTGGTTCAGTGGCTCCCCTTTGGAATCCTACAACCAATTTATCTCAAAATCATGGGAGTTGTCCACTATGTGCGGCTTCGGTAACTCAAGTCTGCTAAAGTCAGGATAATCGTCATTTAGTGTCGTTTTCTGTGTGTTGGAGAATTCTTTGTTTTTCTACTTTCTCGACAAGTAAAAGTTACTACAAAACAAACATGTAATGATGATGATTATTGCTCTCCATATAAGCAAAAAGAAAAGGGTATGAACGAAATCAAAAACGTCGATCTCCATTGTTGTTCCATTCCTAGGACTTAACGCCGCCTGATGGAATCCAAGAGAGCATGATACGGTAAGGGTCGGCAGTTAGACATCAAAATCAATAGTAAAGCTCGATCGGGAAGGATAACATCATAACTGGTATTTGTAACGTGTGAAAAAAGACAACTGAGAAATGGTAACCGAAAAAGACTGTTGATATGATTTATGGGGTCTTTTGTGAGTCACCTTCTTCATGATCCTAAAGTTACGGACTGTGAGATATAAATGTTATTATAATTAATCTTATGAAACAGTGTGTTATATTTTGACTCAAATTTTAATTAGTAATTAAGTTGAGTTTTATTATAATTCTAGTGGTTGAAAATTACTTAGTAATTATAATTTGCTTTAATGAGCAAATATTTATTTTAAGTAGAGATCTTATTGAATAAGGTTTCATGGTGACCAAGTATTTGGGTCTATAAATATAGACTAGGTTTAACCTTTTGAATTATGAGAGAACGAGAGAATGAGAGAGGGGAGAATTACTCTGAAGAGGTGTAACCACTTTTAGGATCTCTACAACTATTGTGCCTACGTTGTAGAGATGGGTATTGTAGGGATGTTGGGAAGAATGTTTGGGGTATTATAAGGATGTTGGGAAGAGTGTTTCGGTTCCACCGGGACATGGGATTTGTATACCAAGTTTTGGGATTACATGGGTTATCAAGTATTTGTATTCTTCGGGTTCTCTACGATATTGAAAATGATTACTTCCTCGTATCTTTTCGGAAAAATCTGACTATCAATCCTTACCAAGGGTCATTGGACGGTTTTTGGCCACTACCTGACTGTTCAACCCTGGACACCTTCGTTCTCTACTGCCACGCCATACCCGAGTCAAGTCATGGCCTAGATTTGTTTGCCCGACCTTCCAGTGATCATGTATAGAAAGAACATTATCACGAAAATAGGGGAGTTTATTAGACCGATGATCCGCATCGACTACCAAACTGAAAATGGGAGGCGAGGAGCTTTGCAAGAATGACGGTGATTGTCGACCTTGGTAAGCCACTCATCTCTAAGATTTTTATTAATGGGCAAGTTCATATAATTGAGTATGAATCTCTTCCGACGATATGCTTTCACTGTGGAAAGTATGGCCATCTCCAAGAAAAATGCCCTGATGTACAGACAAGCTCCATTGCAGCAGGGAACGTTGAAACTCCAGTAAAAAAACAGCAACAGGCAGAGGAGAGTTTCTTTGGCCCATGGATGGTAGCTGATCGCAAACAACGCAAGCATGTGCAAAAACAAGATAAACTTAAGAATAGCTCAAGTGGTATAGTCTTTCAGGGATCACGTTTTAGTCTAATTTTTTAATCCTAAAATGAAGAGAGTAATGCCTAGCACAATCAAGACACTCCCCTCGCAGAAGTTCTCGTCCAACAGGACCAAACAGCTGCTCCTATATCAAGATCAAAGCTGAGGAACAAAGGGAAGCTGACAGCTACTCCCAAAGCAACCAAGCCTGTTTCCCTTCGCAAGCCCCCGGTAATCACCCTCTCTGAATTCTCGATCTTTGCACGCAATCAAAGTAAATCCAGTAGCTCATGCATGGCCCCTCCCTTTGATCGATCGAAGCATTCTGCATTCGTGGTTGATAAGAATGCGAACCCTAACATTCTTTTGACTCCCATGGCTCCCATAGAATCTTCTTTTCTCAACACGACTGACCTGAATCCCCCAGCAGGTGAACCCTCCGATCAAACAGCACAACAAACTAGTAACATGCATGAGCCGACCTCTAATGCCTCAGCTGGTGTTAGCTTACAGTCTGGCCAGATTGATGATGTTAGTAATGAGTTAGGTAGCGCCCAAGCCGTGGCGATGCTCGAATAATTTTGGATACATTTCGTCTATTGTTTTATTATGATGAATTTAAAAATAATTTCATAGAATGTTCAGGGTTGTGGTCACTGGCATTTTCTTCCGGCTGCTAGGCAAGTTTTGCGAGATTATAGGCCTGATCTTGTCATCTTTGTTGAGCCGCGAGTTAGTGGTCGAAAAGCTGACTTTGTTATTGCCTCACTAGGTTTCCCGAATTTACATCGCGTTGAAGCAGCAGGTTTCTCTGGTGGGATATTGTTAGCTTGGTATGACTCTGTCTCTGTTAATGTCCTTGCTAATCATTTTCAATTTGTACATTGTCGTATTACCGATAATCAGACTGGTCATTCGGTCTTTGCCACAGCAGTCTATGCAAGTCATTCATCCACAGGTTGCAGGGTTCTTTGGCCACAACTCTGTTGACTGACTGCATCTATTCGATCTCCTTAGGTCATTTTTGGTGACTTTAACGCCACTTTCAGCGTGGATGATAGAGAAGGGTGTGTTTAGTCTCCGAGTAAAGCATTTCAACATCTTCTCTTTGATTATGGTCTGAGAGACATGGGATATCAGGGTCTCGACTTCACCTGATCTCGTGGTTTAGCTCAGGCCCTTCTTGATCGTTTCATTTGTAATAGCTACTGGGATGAAACATATCCCACTTCTATTGCTCTGATCACAAACCTATTCTTCTTTAAATTGGACAATCTAGAGTTCAGAATATTTCTCATCAATTCAAGTATTTCTCAAGGTGGCTATCACATGAAGATTTTCATCGAATGGTGTCGGATAATTGGCGTCCCACTTCATCTATGACTGAGACTCTCAGCAACTTTTCTAAAGTTGCTGATGTGTGGAATAAATTAGTGTTTGGCTACATAGGGGCAAAAAACGCATGATAATGGCTCGTCTAAGAGGGATTCAGAAAGCTCTTGGCACTCGCCCTTTACAATTCCTCTCTTGTCTTGTATCAGAACTTTTAATCGAGCTTGAAAATCTCTTAGATCAAGAGGAGCTCTTGTGGAAACAAAAATCTCGCTCTGAGTGGATTCTAAATGGTGATCACAACATCCGTTATTTCTATCGTCGGGCTGTCTATATCAAACAAAAAAATCGGATATCCTCTCTCAAACTCCCTAATGGTGAGTGGTGCAATGATGATCAATTGCTTCAACATGGGGCTGCCAATTTCTTCTCTGATTTGTTCAAATGTGATGATGTTCCTGCACCACCCTTCCCTATTCATGGTGCTTTTCCGAAAATTAATGAGGAGTTGATGCAATCTCTTGAGTCTGTCCCTTCCGATCATGAAGTGCATGATGCTCTAATAGAGATGGCCCCCTAAAATCTCTTGGTTGGGATGGCTTACACGCAGAATTCTTTCAGAAAAAAATGGAGTATTGTCGGAGCTTCTATTTGTCAAATGATTCAAGAAATTTTCAAGGTTGATCACTTGGAAAGTTCCTTGAATAAAAATGTCTTGGTTCTTATTCCTAAGAAGGACAAGCCTTAAGTCTTTTGCGGAATTCTGCCTATCAGTCTCTGCATTGTATTGTACAAATTACTCCACAAGATAATCGTTCGACGACTAAAACCTATCTTTTCGATATTAATTGGGGATAATCAAACCAGTTTTATTTTAGGGAGATCAATAATGGAGAATATTATCATCAATCAGGAAGCAATTCACTCCATGAAATCCCTCAAGACTAAACATGGTTGGATGGCCATAAAAGTCGATTTAGAAGAAGTGTTTGACCGACTGTAATTGGGTTTTATTGAGGATTCTTTAATTGATGCTGGCTTCCCTTCGGGCCTTCATCGAATCATCATGGAGTATGTAACGACCTCTACCATACAGGTTCAATGGAATGGTGCTCTTTCTCATTCTTTTCACCCTGAACGTAGCGTAGGACTAGGTGATCCCTTATCACCGTACTTATTTGTTCTTGCAATGGAATGTCTTGGTCACTTGATAAACTATTTTGTCGCTTAAGGACCTTGGGATCCATTCCGTTTCGTCCGCCATGGCCTCTCTCCCTCCCACATGTTTTTTGCAGATGACCTAATCTTATATGGGAAGGCAGACATGGCGCAAGCTCTAATTATCCAGGACATCCTCACAGTCTTTGGTACCTACTCGGGTCACCGTGTAAGCAAGCAAAAAATTACTATTTATTTCTTACCAAACACGGACTCAGTCTTGCAATCTGAAATTAGTTTATTTTTTGGTTTCTGAATCGTTGATTGCTTGGTCAAGTACTTGGACGTACCAGTCCTAAACAGAAGGGCCAAATCTTTCGATTATGATTTCATTCTTGACAAAATACGTGCTTGTTTAAATGGTTGGGTTGCTTTCACTTTATTTATGGCCGGCAGGATAAAGCTTGCAAAATCCGTGCTCCAAGCCATACCAATATACTTTATGCAATCCACGATGCTTCCGAAGATGGTATGTCTAAACATTAAAAAGCTTATTCGACAATTTATTTGGGGTTCTAGCTCGACGACCTCAAAGCTCTCTCTTGTTAACTGGGAGGCTCTTTGCCAACCCCTTGATCATAGTGGCCTTGGATTTTACCGAATCCATGAGTTTAACATTGCCTTCATCATGAAAATTAGATTCTCATTTCTCACGGATATGGCGACTGTGGGTCAAGCTGTTTCGACAAAAATACAGGTTAACTAATCTTCTGCCAGTCTCAGTTCATAGAGCAAACCGCACTCCCTTAAGGCGTGCCATTGCAAAATACTGGGATGTGTTGAGGAATGGTATTGCATGGTCATTAGGGTCTGGCACATCCGTTCATCCCTTGACCGATGTTTGGGTTCCTTCTATAGGACCGTTGTGTGACCATTTGACACCTGAAGGACTTCTCTTTCTGATAGGCTCTTTCTCGGACTTGTTCGACTCTAATGGCAATTGGGATCGAGCTAAACTATGCACCATCTTTCACCTGGATGTTGTTCCGTATATCTTAGAAGTCAAATGCCCTGATCCATCTGATATTGGTGATCACATAATCTGGAAATTGACGCCAAAATGCAACTTTGAGACACGATCTGCTTATACCCAATTGATGCAAGATTCTTGGAATCCAAACAATGCAATCTAAAAACATATTTGGCAGGCCCCTGTGCCGCAACGCCTAAGAGTTTTTCTATGGGTGACATATCAGAATAAATTAATGACGAACCTTGAGAGATGTCAGCGGTTTATTAGATAATCTTCTTCATGTCCTCATTGTAATACAGCTGATAAGTCTATCCTTCATGTTCTCCGCGACTGCAATGTTGCATCTGCTACATGGCAACGACTTTTTAACAACATCCCTCCCCCAACATTTTTCAACTGTAGTTTACAAGATTGGATCGCTGATAACTTATGCTCTAGGTTAACGCATACCGATCGAAATATACCTTGGCCATCTTTGTCCATCTCGACCTTGTGGCAGCTTTGGAAAAGCTGCAATGATCTAATCTTCAATGGGGTTACGCCTTCGACCGTTGCTACGGTTAACCGATCCATTACTTGGGCTAGGTATTACATGAAAAGCACCCCACTAGTTGCTTGCACAGTCTCTACCAATCGTCTACCGGTCCAGTGGTGCCATCCTGAGCCGGGATGGGTATGTTTAAACGTCGATGGTGCTGTCTCAACAAGTACAAACAATGGCTCAATCCGAGGTTTGCTGCGTGACCATTCTGGGAAATAGATCTCTAGTTTTTAGAAGGCGATTGGTAAATGCAAGCCTTTGCAGGCTGAGTTATGGGCTATCTTCACTGGCTTGCACTTTTCTTGGGACCAGGGGTTCAAGATACTACAAGTCCAATCTGACTGTGCAGAGGCGGTTAAGATGTTAAATGCTTTACACGTCGAAAGTAGCACCTTCCCCCTTGTTCGCGACATCGCCAAGCTTCGCCAAAAAGAGGCTTGGCGATCGATGTTATCTGTGTAACACCCCAAAACTGGGCCTAGTCAGAATTTAATTTCGGCAACTGGAAATTTTGCACCGAAAAGCCAAATTATAGTATTGACCTTTGACCAAGTGGTCAATTAATTGGATTATGGAATCCTAATTAAGTATTGATATGGATTAAGGATCCCATTGTAAACTTTGAAACTTATCTTAGTGACTAAATTGAGAAATTAAAAGTTTGAGGGTAAAAGTATAAAAAATAAAGAGTTGAAGGACTAACCTTACGATTAGCCTCTCTTCAAGCCTAATCACCACATACGTGGGATGTTAAGCTTGGCTTCGTTCATAGGAAGGAAAGCTTTAGCCCTTTGAAAATTAAAAAGAAAGAATTAAGGAAAGAAAACTTACCTGGTAAAACTTTAAGCAAGCACCTCACCTTCATCTTCTCCCAAGCACACACATCCATTAAAGCTTTAGTAAAGCTTTACTTTTCTTCAAGTTACCATTTCCAAGTTATAGATATTGATCGGGTAAGCAATATTCCTCAATTGATTTATCGATTCCATGGCTAAAACCTTGTTTAAATCCAAGTTTAAGAAATTAAGAACCCTAGAATTTTCTAAGGATATCAAGTTCGATCCCTATTACTTTTCATAGCCAATAGGTTACTATGAATTTATTATCGATATTGAAATCCTTGTAATTCTTATTTCCTTGTAGTTTAAGAGAATTAAGGTGAAGAATCACCAAATCCCCCTAACTTCAACAAGTTCAAGAACAAAAGAATTGTCATCCGAAAGCCTTGAAATCCTCGGAAGTATCGGTGAGTGTAGTCAGAGTCTCGGGATTGGCTAGGTGCCTATCTCGATTTCATTATATTGTCTTATTGCATTTCATCATCGAAATCAAGGTATGGATATATGAAAACCTTGTTAAAGGTATCGTTGTTAAGCTTTGGTAAGCTTATTACATTGTCAAATCAATTATTGAACCATTACATGGACATTGATATCATTGAAATATTGTGAAAGGCCATATTGATCATGCTATTTAGTTATTGACATTGCTACCGCTATTGTTATTGTTATCGTAATAGTTATTGCTATTGTCATTGTTATTGATATTGATTTAAGTATTGAATCCTTGGATACGAATGGACATTGGATACAATTGGCACGCCATAGAATTCATGAGCTCATTGGTACAGAGTGAATTATGGTCCTTGAGCTAATGCTCTATTTGGCGATGTTGGCGGGATGTGTTAGTGTTGGTCTTATTGGCGATGTTGGAGGATATTGTCCATTTATCATTGGCAATGTTGGTTGGAAATTCGAGTATCCACATTTACATGTCGACCCAAGGAATTAAGATATGAAAATTACCGTTAAAACTTGATTTGATGTGCATTTACATTGATATACATGTTATTGATATTATTGACATTTATATTATTGCTAGTGACTACCTCACTGGGCTATATAAGCCTAATGCATCTCATTTCCATGCATTTTCAGGTTGAAAGTTAGTTGGATCAAGGATCGGAGCAAGGACGTTTTTAAAGCAAGTTACCAAGTTGCATGTAATGTAAACTTTGTCCTTAAACTCATAGAATGGTGTCATAGGTTATAGAAATGTTAGTTTAGCCCATTTTGTGTGTATATAATGCTCACCATATTAAGAATGTTTAAGCATGTAGTAATGGCATGTTGAATATTGATAAAATATCTAAAAATGGGCTATGACGCACTAATATGTAAAAACATGGTAAATGGATTCAAAATAATATGAAATTTGACATGTGTATAGATTAAGTGGCTAAAAACTTACTTGTAAAATTTGGTAACAATCAGACAAGGTTAAGGCCTTTAATTTGATTAAAAACCAGATAAAATCTGCCATTCAGGCCTTGTTGTACCAATATGGGTGGTGGCGTATCGGTACGGCCTTGCATATTTGGTCGGTTTAGCCTTGGTGTATCAATACGCAATTAGACGTATCAGTACGAGTCTTAAGCCACTGGAAAAATTATTGCCACACCGTATCGGTATAGAAAGTTGACTTTTGAGCATTGACCATGCGTACCGATACCCAGTATCAGTACATGATGTGTTGAGGTTTATTAGAACATATGAGATTTTGGAACATATGAGATTTTGGAACGTGTTGGTCATGTGGCTTATCGGTTGAGGTTGCCTCCCGAGCTAGAGAAGATACATGATGTGTTCCATGTATCTATGTTACGGAGGTATCAGTCGGATCCTTCGCATGTTATGCCAGTGGAGCATATAGACTTGAGGCCAGATTTGTCATTTGAGGAAGAGCCGGTGGAAATCCTTGATTCCAGTAGTAAGGTTCTTCATGGCAAGACGATAGAACTGGTTAAAGTCTTGTGGCGACATCGAGGTGTCAATGAAGCCACTTGTGAAAGCAAAATGGATATGATGGAGCAATTTCTGCATCTTTTTCCTCCAGAAAAATTTAGAGGACAAAATTTCTTAAGAGGGGGAGAGTTGTAATGCCCCGATTTTGGGTCTAGATGGTTTGGGGTTCGTTTAAAGGGTTCAGTGAACCAGTATTAGAGACTCGAGTAAATTTCGAGATTAAATATTTTTAAAGGTGATAAAAATATGGGAAAATTTTCTAAAATCATTAATTAATATATTAATGATTTTGGTAAGATCAATTTTGGAAAATAAGTTTTGGAAATTGGACATTTTGGACTAGTGACCAAAATGCGACTTTTGAAAATTGTTTTTAGTGACTGTTTTGTAAATGGTCCAAACTTTGAATCTTTAAGCAGCTAATAATCCAAAAAGTCTAATTTCATACATTGTCCTTTAATTGGCAATTTTTAAAAGTGTTTTAGATAATAAAAGAGGTTGGAGAGAATTAATTCTTTTAAAACAAAAGTCACGTAACTAACTTTTCTTAAAATCTTTTTCTCTCAAAATCTCTCTAGACAAACACTCTCTTATTCTTCTAAATCTTCAGGTAAATCTTGTTTTCTTAAATTCTTTTTTATTTCTAATGGATTCTCTTTGATTTCTACATAAAACCTTATTGATTTAACTTTGTTTTCTAATGTAAATTCAGCCAATTAAGGGAGAAAGCATCCATTAGAGGTAAGGTTTGTTCTTCTCCTCTAATGAAAGGTTCTTTACTGAAATTCCCAAGTTGTTGATCCTTTATAATGGTTTTCTAATATATTTTGATAGTTTGATTAAGAAAAATTGGTTTAATTGTGTTTTAGTTGATGAAATTGATAGATTTTCGAATTGGATCTGTTTTGATGGGTTCTTGATCAGTTTAGATCATGATTTTGATGTTTAATAATGTTAATAGCTTGGATTTAACATTGTAATCCCGAAATAAGTTGGATCTCTAATATTTATGGTTGATAGTAAAGGGTTTTTGTGTTGTTAATGGTGTTTAATCATTGCTGGAAGTAAAAGAATGTTGTAAAGGGGTTTTTAGATGTTATTTTATGAAGTTTGATGTATCAAATCGTTATATTATGGCTTGGTTAAGTTTTGGAAGGGTTTGATGATGTTTTCGATATGTTTCAGATGGGTTTTTAGTTGGCAACTTGAGAGTTGCGAGAGATTGATGTTAGACAATGGTTTGAATGCATAATAATGCATCTGTCTTATGGTTTTATGTTGTTAAAATAGGGGATAATCAAGGTGACGAAGTTCAACATTGATGGTTGCTTGATGGGAACTTGATTCGCATTGGCGAGCGAGGCGAAGTGTATCAATGAGTGGAAACTGGTTTTAAATGATTCATAAAGGTTTAAAATGATGTTAGGAGTTTAGGTTAAGCGTGAAACACTTACCTAAGCTCGAAAGTAAGTTTCCCCTATTTTGCTCTTGAATATCGGTTTGGATATGAGCATGTTGTTTCATGTTTGGTTTTAAACATGGTTTGATTTTCTACTGTAAATGTATGGATTTGTAAACATATGCAATGGTTTAAAAAGGACAAGTAATGCTAGTGAGCATTGGTTTTCATTTCGGTTGGGAATGGGGTATTACTTTGGTAATGTGATTTGCATATGTGCCGATTTTATTTAATGCATTGTAAAACAGTAAGTAAATGGTTTTGGAATTGATATATTGGCTATGTGACAAGTTATGGAACATTCGGATATAGTTGGCATGCCATAAGATTAAAGAGCACTATTATATATACAAAATTGATCGTGGCCATCGGTACTTGAGGTATGACAGTTTAACTAGGCCACTCGAACTATTAGGACATCACTTGGGGTATGCGGTTTAACTAGGCAGCCCAAGATGATGGTGACATTGCGGTTTAACTAGGCAATGTCGGTAAAACTTACGGTTTAACTAGGTGAGGTTTGGGGTATCATGCGGTTTAACTAGGCATGGTACGAGAATCTGTGTATCCGATATGAATATGGATAGGGGTGACTATCAAAGGTAAGGGTTGTGTACCCGGGGTCACTATAAATGCCAATATATGAAAGTTCATGTGTTGAACCTATTTTATAATTTAATGCTTTGGGATTTAAGCATGGTAATATGGATTAATGCGTTGGAATTTAAGCATGGAGTTTATACATGATGTTGCATAAAGATTGTTATGCATGTTTTGATGGGAAACAATGAAAATGCTTTGGTCCTTAAGCATGTTTTGAAACAACTGGCTTTAATTTTCAAGTGGTTTAAATGCATCATTGTTTTTATGAGCATCCTCACTAAGCATGTGTGCTTACGCTCTCTTTTTCCTAATGATGTAGAGCATTAAAGTTCGGAGCAACAAGACAAGGTTTAAAATGATCCAAGAGCGAGACTTCTTTTGAGTATGAACTCGGTTTAAGTTTTCAGTTAATAAGGTAATGTGTTCGCCACGGTTTTTGGGATTTGTAATCTTATTTTCCATAGTTTTTGTGCATGGTCAATGCTATATTTTGGAGTTGGATTGTTGTTGGTATGCATGTTAATGGTTTTGCTTATGGTTGATGCTACGTAGTTGCCTAAGTATGCATCTAGTTAGTATTGAATGGTTGCCATGTTGTGATGATTTTAACATGTTGGTAATGGTACTAAAGATACGTGGGAATGTTGCATATGCTAGTTAATCTTCAAATTAGTGTTTGGTATGTTTGGTGATTGTTGCGCGTAATAAGTGCTACGCAATTGTGCAAGTATACACGTTGCAAGTTATAGTATAAAAGATATCGTCTCCACAGGGATTGGTGCCACTTTAAGAATCTAGTTTCTTGCACTGTAAAAAATAAAAAACACAAATAAAAGATTATAGGATGGGGATCCATACATTATTGCAGGTACTGTTGAATTGTATACTCACCCTGGTTATGCATTGATTGATCCTAGATCCACACATTCCTTTATTAGTACTATATTGATTAGAAGATTTAAGTTAGCATCTAAACCCATAGCCTCCAAAATTATCGTAACCAATCCTTTAGGTGATAGTGTTGTAATCGGGTTAGTATGTAAGAATTGTCCTCTCATGATATAAGGGATATCTTTTTCGGCCAATCTTATGGCCCTCCCAATACACGAGTTTGACGTTATTTTGGGGCTTCACTGGCTCGGAGAGCATCAAGCTTGGGTGGAATTTTGAAGAAGAAATTGTACCTTAGAGGTTTTGGCAAGAAGAGTGTGACTTTTATGGACTCTAGTAGCAAGAAATCGTTGCTATATGCTGCTGCAAGCAAGGAAGAACCTCAATTACAAGATATAGATACCGTGAAGTTAAATTTAGGATTAAAGTGCAACCTAGAACTACTCCGATTCCTATTGCACCTTATCGAATGAAACCGATTGAACTCACAGAGCTTAAGGTACAGATTCAAGACCTGTTAGACAAAGGCTTTATTTGACCAAGTTCCTCACCTTGGGGAGCTCCAATTCTTTTTGTCAAGAAAAAAGACGAATCAATGCGCCTTTGCAATGATTACTGACAATTAAACAAGCTCGCCATTAAGAATAAATATCCCTTACCAAGAATTGATGATTTGTTTGATCAACATAAAGATGCAACGTCTTTTCTAAGATTGACCTAAGATCTGGGTACTATCAAATGAGAGTTAAAGAATGTGATGTGCCCAAAATAGCTTTCCGTACAAGGTATGGCCACTATAAATTCTTGGTTATGCCCTTTGGGTTAACCAATGCATCAGATGCTTTTATGGATCTCATGAACCTCGTTTTTAGACCCTATCTTGACAAGTTTGTAGTAGTGTTCATAGATGACATATTGATCTATTTCAAGAATCAAGTTGAACATCGCAACCATCTTCGTGTTGTACTCCAAACCCTTTGAGAGAAATAGTAGTATGCCAAGTTTAGTAAGTGTGAGTTCTGGCTCACCCAAGTTTCATTTTTGGGACATGTAGTTTCTTCTGAAGGTATTCAAGTAGATTCGAAGAAGATTTAGGCTATAGTAGAGTGGAGACCACTGAAGAATGTTGGTGAAGTTTGTAGTTTTCTTGGTTTTGTTGGTTATTATAGATGATTTGTCAAAGGATTTTCTATAATAGCAACACCGTTAACTAAACTTCTACGGAATGATATTCTTTTCAAATAGACTGAGAAACAACAACGTAGTTTTGATCAGCTTAAGCAAGTGTTGACTCACGCACCGGTCTTGACCCAACCTGAGTCTGGAAAAGACTACACCGTGTATAGTGATATATCGTATCAAGGGTTATGATGTATTTTGATGCAAGAAGGCAAGGTTGTTGCGTACGCATCGAGACAACTTAATCCACATGAAATGAACTACCCTACTTATGACATGGAGTTGGCTGCAGTTGTCTTTACCTTAAAGATCTAGAGACAATTATCTCTATGGAGAAAAATGCAACTTATACACCAATCATAAAAGCCTTAAATATTTGTTGACCTAAAAAGAGCTTAACCTTCGTCAAAGGAGATGGATGGAACTTCTTAAAGATTACGATCTTGTAATTGATTATCATCCGGGCAAGGCCAACGTTGTAGCTGATGCACTTAGCCGCAAATCTTTGCTTGGTAAGTATCAATGTTGAATATTGAATCTCAATTATTGACAATTGTAGTATAATTATAATATCGTTATTGCATTTTATTACCTTAGGTTATCAACGCTCATTTCAAGTTATTGAAACACCAACATTAGTAGCTGAACTCTAAGTTCAGTCTACCATTGTGATGAGAGTCAAGTCATCGCAAGATCAATACCCTGAATTGCAAGCCATTGTTTCCAAGCTTCGGAGTAATCTTGATCCTAATTTCAAAGTTAATCCTGAAGGACTCTTGAGTTTCCTTAATAGAATTTGTATGCTAAGTGATGAATCCTTTTGTGATGACATTCTTAAGGAAGCTCATTGTAGCCTTTTCTGGGTTCACACAGGGTTGGTGAAAATGTATAAAGACCCGCGGGAATTATACTTGTGTCCTGGTATGAAAAAGGCTATTACAGAGTTTGTATCAAGATGTCTTACGTGTCAGCGAGTCAATTACAAGTTATTGACATTATTGATATACATGTTATTGATATTATTGACATTCATACTATTGTTAGTGACTACCTCACTAGGCTATATAAGCCTAATGCATCTCATTTTCATGCATTTTCATGCATTTTGTTAGTTGGATAGAGGATCGGAGCAAGGACATTTTTGAAGCAAGTCACCAAGTTGCATGTAATGTAAAATTTGTCCTTAAACTCCTAGAAGGGTGGCATAGGGTATAGACATGTTAGTTTAGCCCCATTTTGTGTGTATATAATGCTCACCATCTTAAGAAAGTTTAAGCTGTAGTAATGGCATGTTGAATATTGATAAAATTGCTAAAAGTGGGCTATGATGCACTAATATGTAAAAACATGGTAAATGGATTCGAAATGGCATGAAATTTAACATGTATATAGATTAAGTGGTTAAAAACTTACCTGTAAAATTTGGTAACAATCGGACAAGGTTAAGGCCCTTAATTTGATTAAAAACCAGATAAAATCTTTCATTACAGGCCTTGTCGTACCGATACGAGTGGTGGCGTATCGGTACTGCCTTGCATATTTTGTCGGTTTAGCCTTGGCGTATCGATACACATTTTGGCGTATCGGTACGGTCTTAGCCACTGGAAAAATTATTGCCACACCATATCGATACAGAAAGTTGACTTTTGGGCATTAACCATTCGTACCGATACCAGTATCAGTACTGTCTTAAGAAAAATAACCGTTTTAACGGTCAGAACAGGCGTACCGATATGGCCCTAGGTGTTTCGGTACGGTTTGTCGGTTCTTGAATCTGAATTTAGTTAAGACATCATAGTGTACCAATACATGTATATTCGTATCGGTACGACCCCTAAAGTTCGTGGTTATTTTAACGGCTATAACGAAGGCGTACCGATACGACCTCTTCGATTATCGGTAAGGAGGTAGGTAAATTGGTTAAAAGATGATTAAAAAGGTTTCAGCATGTTACAGTTCAGTCACTGAATCGTACAAGACCTAATTGAAGTCATAGGTGAACTTTGAATATACTGGAAAGTGGTACATAAGATATTTATGCAATGAATTTCACATTAGTAATCCAATCTTTAGACAAGACCTTGTAATTTATCGAATTTACAAGAGTCCCTAAACTTTAATAAGTTTTAATTTGGCCCCAAATCATAAATTGGGTAAATCTTATCGATTAATAATGATTATCCTTTTGTACTATAGATAAATTATACATAATTTATTGCATAAGCTATTGTAATCATCGATCCGATCACCGTAAAGTTCTTCGGTAACACTTTTCAACCCAGTTTCCTACCGAACCTGGAAGGGGTGTTACAATCTGGGTTCCACGAGATGCCAACCGAGCTGCCGATATGCTAGCGAAGATCACTGATCCCCTCGCGCTGGACCTGTTACACTTGGACTCCCCGCCTGCGGCTATGCTTCCTCTTCTTCAAAGTGATTTACCTGATACTCCCATTGTTCACACCTAATTCATAGGTGTGTCTTTCAATTCAAAAAAATGATTTCTTAATCGTATTTTCTTTGTTGGATTTTACATAGACAACGGGGAACGATAGGGTTTAGAGCAACGTCCGTAACTGCAACAACGACTAGGTTAGTAACTACAACGGGTTAGCAGCTACTTCATTGCACCAATAAGTGTCAAGGCGACATCCAACAAAACATCCATATTGTCCCTCTCAAGCGGGAGAACCTCCGAGTCTTCCGCAATATCCTCCTTCATTGCGTGGTATAAGTGTCAAGGTGTCATCCTGCAGAACATCCATGTTGTCTCACTCAAGCAGAAGAACTTCTGGGTCTTCCTCAATATCACCTTTGACAATGATAAAAATCTTTGATAAAAATAAATTTTTAATCGTATTCTCTCTTTCGGATTTTAAATAGACGTTGAGTTTAGAGCAATACTCGAGACCGTAGTGACAACCGGGTTAGCAGCGACTTCATTATCACCAATAAGTGCCAAGGCGACACCCAACAGAATATTCATGCTATCCTCAGGCGAAAGAACTTTCGGGTCTTCCGTAATATCATTCTCGACATGATATTTTAATCATATTCTCACTTTTTTAATTTTAAATATTATTTTCACTAGTCTTATTATTTCTTCCGAAATTTTAAACATAAGATAATCTCAATACAACTTTTTAATATAATATTAAATTTTAGTTCAAATAATAACAAAGTTTATTCTAACAAATAAAATATGCAAAATAATAACATAAGTATTATAGGACAACAACTAATAATAATGATCGTACAATAAAAAATTAATAATTTACGAGAAAAATTTAATGAAAAAAATCACGAACATGGAAGGAAAAATTCAGTATAATATCAAAATAATGCAACGGTTTTATGTTTGTGCAATTACTTCATGACTCTCGTAACACCCAAAATCTACTATTAATATGTATATATATAGTTAAGGGTAAAGTTCATAAACGGTCACTGAACTTTGTTAAAAAAAATAAAACGGTAATCAAACTTTCAAATATTATAAAATGTCAATTAAACTTTGTATTTTGTAACAAAATTATAACTAGGACGTTAAACCCCGTTAAGTACTTAACGTTTCTGTTATAAACTTTTGTATAATAGCACATTTGATCCTTCATATTTACACATTCAATTAATTTAGTCCTAATTTAAAAAAATTCACTAAATTTAGCCCTCGTTATTTATACTTTCAATTTGGTCTTAAAGTGTTGCTCTTGTTTTCGCTTTCGTCTCGCGCAATGTTGAGGCTCAGTCTGCTGCACCAGTATAATAGCACATTCAATCATATTTTCATCTTAATTCGGCAAGTTAATCTACACAATCATATTTTCGCCTTCGTTATTTCCAGATATGATCATCTATTGGTGATCAATGTTCAGTTTGCGAGTATAATTTATTTCTGCTCAAGTAAACCAAGCTTCGATGCATGTGTTGAGTGGAATTTTCATCTTAATTCGGCAAGTTAATTTCAGGCATTTCACTATTTCTTTTTCTTTTTAATTTCTTACCATTTTCTTCTGTTTCTTGGGTTTTTTTAAAATTTTTAGGTACCTTTTGATTCACATTTATTCTGTGGTTTCCAGATTCATCATTGCAAGTTTGGTCTTGGAGCTGGAATCAACTATGGCCAAATAGCAAACAATCTTCCATCTCCGACCTGAGTCTCAGATCCCTCAATATCAGCAGAGTTAAACTCTATGATGCAGATCCCAATGTTCTTGTTGCTTTCTCCAACACAAATGTTGATTTCATTATTGGATTAGGGAATGAGTACCTTCAAAACATGATTGATCCAATCAAAGCTCAAAACTGGATTCAACAGCAAGTTAAACCCTACCTTTCTCGGACCGGGATCACTTGCATCACTATGGGGAATGAGGTCTTCAAATGCTATGATCATCAGCTGTGGTCTAATCTCCCCCCGGCAATGCAAACGTTTATAATGCTCCAGTCAATCTTGGCCTTGATAAACAAATATCGTTACTACTTCACATTTGCTCGATATCTTAAGCGTGCCGTTCCCTCCTTCGGCTGGGGCTTTTAGGCTAGATTTCGGGGAATATTTACATGGTATCTTGACCTTTCATTCTTAGGTCATGCTGCGCCATTATTGATCAATGCATATCCGTACTTTTGTGTACAAGGATAACCTAAATGAGGTGCCATTAGACTATGTGCTTTTCCATCCTAATCGAGGGACAATGGATCCTTTTACCAATTTTAAATATAATAATATGTTGTATGCTCAAGTTGACACTGTTTATTCAGCAATAAAGGCAATGGTGTATACGGGGATATTGAAGTTCGGGTTCTTGAGACAGGCTGGCCTTTCAAAGGTGATAAAAATAAAGTTGGAGCTACACTGGAGAATGTAGGATTGTATAATGACAATCTGTTGAAAAGGATAGAACAGGAATGCCACGATTGACATATGTTTTTGCTCTTTTCAATGAGAATCTAAAGCTTGGTCCTGCTTCCGAGGAAACTACGGTCTCTTCACGGTGTTGGTATATTCATCAGCTAGCACAAATGATGTAAGAAAACTATTCCTTAATTTGCTACTTAAATAACAATATCGCCATTAATTCTCTTTAACTTTGAGCATTTTTGCAGGGATTCTCATGTTTAATCTTCTCTTAAAAATATGTCAGTTTAGCTAGTTAGATAGATATATCCCAAGGGAAAATAGTATTGCTGGAGATAACTCAAATTTCAGAGAAAAGGAAGTTTCAGGTGAGATTTTCAATGCCTCTTTCACTGTTGCCGCGTACATCAACTCATAAACTATCAAAATTGAAAGAATATATAAATAACGGTGACTAAATTTTGTGATTTTTTTTAATTAGGACTAAATTGATTGAATATATAAATATAAAAGATCAAATGTGTTATTATACAAAAATTCATAACAAAAACGTTAAGTACTTAACAGGGTTTAACGTCTCAGTTACCATTTTATTACAAAAATAAAGTTTAATTGCCATTTTGTAACTTTTGAAAGTTTAGTTACCATTTTATTTTTTTAACAAAGTTCAATGACCGTTTGTGAACTTTACCCTATAGTTAATTACACCACACCTTCCTAGACTACGACCGTTATTTTGAAGTGGTCCTAAACTTTCGAATGTTTTAATTTCATCTACAAATTATAACTTCCATCCTAAATTTGTCCCCAAATTTTTGAAGTTCAAGTTTCATCCTTAAACTATCATTTATGATTTTTTTAATTTAGTATATATTATCATTTATAAATTTTTTAATTTAGTATATATTATGTTCCACGTAACACTCTAGTTGGCATGTTCCTAGTGTGTCACATGACATTTTTTGTAATATAGAATAGAGTGAGATGACATGCTTAACGGAAAGAAAGTTCAACCAAAATAACAATAAAATATAATTTCAAAGATCAAAATCCAATTGTAAGCTACTACTGTTAACCAATGGAAACGTAGGGAATTTATACATTTTATTTCAGTTGTTTCACTCTAGAAGACTCGACAGTAAACTCGAGCAAATTCCAGGTATTGTTCAATGTAGCTCAGTATATTTTTTAGAAATTTCTTCCAGTCAGGAGCACAGTTTGCTGGGTTTCGAAAACATTACCATATCGGGTGGATTGTGTTCAACCATCCACTTTTGGAAGTCTCTTCAAGGACATTATCTTTGCAGCACAAAATGTAAAGTCGACGAACCAATCCATATTTCTCACTGATGACTGTAGCAGCCTTGATTGATTCATCATTAAAGATACCAACATGTCTGACAAAAGTTATTGCAAGGGTTAAATCCGGCCCCAATCCAAAGGAAACTGATTAAATGGAGATCTTAATAACTGAAAAAAGTAAGTAAATGATGAAGGGTGTTGATTGATTTTGAGAACTCTTGCCTCCGGTGGGGATAATTGGTATAACTTGGATGCCATGAAATTAGGTCCAAAGAGTACTGAAGTTGGAGGGTTATCTACTCCGTTGTCGAACCCAAACTGACTGTCCATCTTGCTGGAGTCCGATCTTTCATTTAACTGTTTGAGAAACAAAAAACAGTAATATTCGTTACGGACTTATCTCATTACACAGCAAGAATTGCAGACGAGCATGTAATAAACAGTAATGTTCAGGTTGTAAATGTTACATCTCAATTGTGTAGGGAATGGGAGATATGATGTAAATATAAGAAATCTACTTATCCAAAGAAAAAGATTGCAAAGGATAACACCGTAACAGCTTAAAGTTTGACATAACTATGTGATCAGAGTCCGGAATCAGCATCACCCAATCAGGTGGATTGTTTTCAATTATCCATTTTTGAAAGACTTCATCCGCGACCTTGCCTTTGTCACGCACTATGTACACTCAGCACACTGATCTGTATTTCTCCAGATCAGTAGTTCTAACAATACAGAATGAAAGGAAAAACATATCAAAGTAGTGCTAAGTAGCCTCAAAGCATCAGTTTGGATTGATTCTTTTTTTTATTGACCGAACAGTGATATCAAGGTCACAATCATGCTGCACAACCAGAACAAGGCCAGTTCAAAGATCCTTCTCCTTAACTTGAAGGTCGGAAAAAAAATAGAAAGATTATAACTAAATTATGATTTTTAGCACATCATTGCATCTTTACTCGCCAAAGTTCAAGAATCATCAAAAATACTTGTCTAATTTGTATTACATGTTTTGGGAAAAGAAAAGGGTAAAAGTTAATAAGAGAGCTCAGTTACCTGACAATGCCTTTCATTCCTTGGAACGTATCCATCCTACTCTTTAAAGCATAGCTCCTGAAATCTTGTTAAGCTGCAATCACAACAAGAGACAACTTTTTATAAACATATGAAAAGCCTTATAGCATTGACGAAAGAAAAATAATCATAAGAGGAAAATGAAGCACCGTTTTAGAAGCACTTTTGGGTTGTATGGAAACAAGTTCTTCCGGTGAAGGTTCTCCACGGATTTTTTCAGAGAAAGCAAACAATTCTTGGCTAGCTCATACATTTGTGTCGTGTCTCTATATTCAATGTCACCCTTTAACGTCTTCTCTAGGGACAAAGGTTTTGTTTTCACAGGTCCAGATGAATGTTCTACCTTAAAATTGGAGCTTTCTGACAAGATTTTTCTTCTCTTGTTAGATAACTGATTTCTTAGTTTCCCATAAACTGAAAACTCTGTAAATGTTTGCCAATAATCACACACGATGCGCAAGCACCTACAGAATAAACAAAACCGCACCACAAAAGAAAAGTATGAAGAAGTTACATAGAATCAGTTGTAAAAAGAAATGAAAAAAAGAGTGTCTTATTATGCCACTTTGTATGCCCAAGTTTAAGAAACAACGTGGTATAGATGAAAACTAAAATACATACCTCAAAAGATACTCTGCGCAACTAATTCCTGTGTCTTTCGAGATAAGATAATCAAGAAGAACTTGATGATCATAGTGCAACTGCAGATAGTGAACCAAAATACAAAGCATCAAGGATTATCCATGACCTACTCCAATAAAAGAAATTGAACCATTTTTTCCCATTAGCATTTTTTCTGTTGGACAACGAAAACTGAGCCTAGGGAGCTTATAGAAAGATTAGGATGTAAAGGACTTGCCTCTGCAAGGAACAGATGAAAGAGGTGTATGGGATTAAAAATATATATAACATGAAAAAGAACATCTATTGTCTCATCTTGAGGTGCCCATCTTTCCTTGTGAAGCCTGTAGACAAGCAAATAAACAGTTTAAAGAATAACCAAAGAAAAATCATTTAAAAAAATGTAGGTAACAACAAGGATATTATTGCTTACTTTTGTTCTTCACAAGCTTGTAGAGAAAGCAGTTCCAAGAGCAACTTGAATAATATGTCATCCTAAGAGAAATAAGGAATTAAAAATGGCACCCGAAGAAAAGAAAACGAACAACTAGTTGCACAGCAACTACACACAAAAAAATTGCAGGACTTACCAAAATAATGATAATAATGTGGAATATTTTTTTTAGGAAAAGGAACACACATAGAGACAATGAACCAACACATAATCATATAACCTTGTAGTGTTTAACAAAGTTTCTAATGCTGCAGGGAACTGACCTCATGCATATACAGCTTGAGGAGGGAAAATGAAAAGTTTATGAACTTCTCACTGTATGTTTCATGGGTAACAAGCTTATCGACCGGAACATATCCAGAAAGCCAAGCATATAGCTCTGATAAACCTTTCTCTCTAGCATAACTCAGCTCTGACATTGCATCACTAGGATAATGCTCGATAGCACCTTGAGCTGGATTTATCAAGCAGGAGGAACACCTCAAGAAAATAAAAACTACCTGTCTTTGTAAATGACGAGAGTGCATACTATGTACTTCTCCATCAGAATAACTTAACATAAAAGGAGACCCTTCTAGACAATCATCCTGATTCTCAACTTCAGTTAAAGGTTGGCATAAAAGGTCTTGAAAGTAAATATGGAGTAGCTGCAACCAGGAAACAAGAACCAAACGGTCTAGGGATATTTGAAAACTAAGTCTGATCATCAAAACCTGCAAATTTTTTTAAGTTCATGAAATTAGACTGCTTGTGTGAAAGTAAAACAGATCCAAGTAGCAGCAAAACATCTACATTCACATACCAATAATTTGTGTTTTAAATACTGAGAGATGCTCGTGTCGGCACACTCGGCTTTCTTGCCAAGGCACCAAGATAAAAGTTTAGGCACAAGATTGATAATTTTCGAAAGAATTGCATGCTTGTCTACTGAATCATCCAACCCTTCTGCAAAACTAAATTGCTCAACAAAAGAACATAGTAACTGAATAAAATTCCCCAAGAACAAAGTCCTGGGCTCATCCTTTTCACCACCATTTCCACCAAAGATCTCATCCATCGAATCCCAAGGAGCATTCAAAATGGAAAAGTTTATCGAATTTAAAAACACTAGAACAAGGTCATCATCACACTCTTCCTTCAAAAACTTCAGTATATTTCTTAATATTCGAATTATTCCAGCTACTGTAAACAAGCTAGTATTTTTCAACTTTGGCTTAAATAAAACTACAACACTCAATAAGTCAGAATTAGAAACCCCGAGTCCAGTTATTGAAGGTTCAAAAGAACACGAAGATATGATCGAGATTGACAATTCGAAGCAAATACATAGCGAATGGATAAAAAATTCCCAGCTTTTTACCTGCAATAAGAAGGGGGGAAAAACCTTGAAAAAGATAAAAGCAAACTTTAAAGCTTTATATAGAATCTGTAAATTTGATTAACATACTGATGAGGCTAGAAATTCAGCGAGGGTTACGAGAACATTGCCAGCTAAATGTTGAATGTATCGACATTCCAAAGTTAACAAATTAATCTGAAAAGAAAATTCATGTCATTTGGCGATTAGGGTGTTCAAAGAAAAACTGTAGAAATGAAAAAAGGGAAAATAATATGAAGAAATTACCAGGTGAGGTATTGCTTCGGATAAACAATGGTGATTTTGTGAGTTTGGGTTTAATGGAGAAGAGGTGTCAGTCGACTGAATCAAGCGGCGAGTTTCGTTTGAGACCTGTAAAGAAAATCAGAGAATCGAGTTAAGTAATGAAAGACGGCTCAACATAGGAAATTGAGAGAAGGAGAATAGAGGGGAACCTGAGAGAGAATGAGAAGAATGTTTTTCTCTTCTTGTTTGCTGAAAGAGAGATTCTCCGACTCCTGAGACTGTAAAACAAAAAACGGAAGAGATTAAAGAGAAAGAAAATGGAGGGGAAATTGAGATTTTTGGAGAAGAAAGGAACGGACGGTGATAGGGCGGAGAGAATCGTTGATCAGACGGCAGAGACGGGAAAACTCAGACTCAGCAGTGAGAGAAGGTGGTGACATTTTTCCTTTTTTTTCTTAAAGAACCGAGATATTGCATTTATAGAAGTATAAAATGACCGACTTGTGCTAGTTTTATTGAATTCATTGAAAATTACACCGAGGTTGAACCCAAGTGGGTAGCGATGTCATTTTCGCTTTTTTCATCGCTAAAATAAAAACGATGATTTTTGAAAGTGTTTGTGATTCTTTTGGGATATAAAATATTTATCTCGTGGGGTTTACAAAAACCGCATAAAAAACGGAGTCGCCACCGGCCACTTAGGTAGGCCGGACACCATAAAACCAGAGATTCAAAAAGACAGGGTTCGGGAGTCGGTTACGGATGGGGAATGATTAGCACCCCCACACCGCCCAAAATTGGTACTTTAATAATTACCATCTTATTAATATTGGATTTTCCGGATTAGAGTGACGATTATTTTAAAATTCGGTCATAATTGCGAATATATTTTAAAGGTCCCGTTACCCGAGAATAAACGCCCAACCACTATCACTGCGCTTGATACTGACCCTGTTTACGCTCGGATAAAAGGACTCCGCATTAACAAGTTATATCTCGATATGCAATCTTAGTGGCAAAAACGTAAAACATGGTAAAATATTTAAATATAATAAATATTAACATACCAGAATACTAATTTAACATAAATGATATTCTAGACTAAAACATGTATATATACATATTATTCTAAATAACAGATAAAACAACTATAATATGTTAAAATAACAAGGCAGGAATAAGTACATATAGACGAACAAATATTTCGAAAAGACATGCATACTGGTAATAAAACATATCTCAACATATGTGGGTCCACATATCATACAAAAAGAGTAAATACACTAACATGTAACCTTAAAAAACAAGGAAACACACACATATAAAATACAAAATACGCCATGTACGAATCAACTAAAACATAACATGCTTGATATGAATAACCGGATAAAAACGCATGACTATTATAATCTTAACACACATATATGTAAACACAAAATACGAGTCATATACGAGGGACATAAAATAAAATAAAATAATAGAATACATCAACATGTACGATTATAATACGAACATTAGTATTTACAAAGAATACAGGATCAAATGAAAGAAAAACAAAAGTCAATGGCGTAAATTAAAGAATGTAATATGTAATTTAGGGACGAAATTGCGAAACAAACAAAACCTAAAAGGACCATAATTGTAATTAGACCAAAGGCAGGACCCAAAGTGAAAAATTCAAAAACGCGGGATGGTTAAGAGCGTAATTTTACCATTCAAAACCGATTCGGTGTAATTTAGGGATGAAATTGTAAACTTTTGAAATATCGGGGACGGGATTGTGATTATACCATGCAGCAAGACAAAAATGAAAATATTGAAAACGCGGTGGGATTAAGTGTGTAATTTACCCATTTAGCAAAATAATAATAACTATAAAAGCCCCCCTTTAAGGCCGAAATCAAAATTTTGGCCATTTGTTTCATTTTCTGGTTTTTCACAAGAATGTGTTCTTCGTTTTCTCTCGACTGTTCTTCTAAAACCCAGAATCCGGCGGTCGGCCGCCGTGTTCTCCGCCGCCGGCCGCCGCTAACCGGCACCGGCGAGCCTCCAAAATTCACCAAAACGACCCCATTTTCATCCTCAATACGAATCCTAGGTTGGATTCAGAGGATATACCTCTATTCGCCCTAGATCTAGGAAATACGAACCAAAAAAAATATTTTTTTTTAGACCAAAACAAAACTATAAAGGGTCTTCTCCTCCCTTTAGTTCACCAGATCTGGCTTGTAGGAGCCGAAAGGCTTATCACTGAGGAAGGGAAGACCCACAAACAACACCGGTAAGACTACTTCCTTTTTTTTTGTTTCTGTTTTTTTGTTCCATTCCGTATATGCATGTAAAGAAAACAAGTAAGAAAAAGAGACAAAAAATTTACCACTGGACTGTCTTTTGATTATCTTGGATGTTTACAACTTTCAGATTTTTTGTATTACAAGATCTCCGTTCTCTTTTTTGTGTTCCTCTCCTTTTTTTTTCGACCCCCCGTTACAAAAGCCCCGTTTCATATATATTATTCCCTATTTGTTGCAAGTTGCATCTTCTTTTTCAGATCTGAACTGACACTTTTCTTGTTGTCTTGGGCATATTCTGAACACGGGGACTGAATATCGGCGCGGTGGCGGTATGGACATTCTGCCATCGGCGGCGACAGCGTTTTCGGCCGTTAGATCGATCTGATCTAACGGTCGAGATGGCTTGAAGAACGATCGGCCTGGATGAAGCCTCGATTCGATGAGACGGCTTCAGATTTCGCCACGTGGAGCTCCGCAGTCGAGGAGTCAGAACGCGTGGATCTTACGCGCACATGGGATGTTAAAGCGACCGCGTGTGGACCACACGCGCGCGTGGCACTCGAATGGTCCATACGTGTGGAACACGCGCCTGGCAGATATTTTTGACTTCCATTGCATCGTGGCCGTTGGATCAGATCTTGATCCATCGGCCCACAGTTACCTGCACATTGTAATTAGATAAGATTTAGATTTGGGCCAACCGGGCCTTGTAATTGGACTTGGACTGTAAATTTATTTGGGTTTAATATATTTAATTTTTTCATTTTGTCAGCCCAACAGCAATAGTATAATTATAACAGCAATACATATACATACGAAAATATATACTTATATTATACAATCATTAATTAATATAATATTCTAGTATACGTACGTATAATCATACATATAATTAACATAACATCATTATATTAATCAAATACGCTTATACTCTAGATACATACGCGACATACATACACCCCTAATACGTATACATAGCTTATACATGCACACATCACCTTATATTAGTAACATTCATATAATAAATATACATGTAATATTAATATATTTACAAGTGAAAATGAGTGATTACAGTTGCCCCTCTTTGCTTGTTCTCATGGAATGGGAAACAAAGCAAAGATTCATAAGCACTCATTTTTATCGACTTCCTGTTTGTGGCCTTGGAAAACGAATTCTTTTGGACATCTCCGCTCTTCCTTGGCTGAATCTTCAGGCTCGTAAGTTCTTCCTATATAGAGCTTCGTCACCTTCCGATCTTGGAGCTACAGTGCTCTTCCTATATAGAACCCTTCGCTCGACATCCCGAATTATGAGTCATTCCTTTCACTTTGAGACAATAAAGCTTGGAGTCCTTCCTATATAGAACTCTTTGCTTTCAACGCTGGTTTCTCCTATATAAAACCTTTTGCGCCACTCGATGGATTCTTCCGATCGGGAGTTCCTCCTATATAGAACTGCTAGTCTTCAAATCCTGGAGCCGTCAAATCCTTCCTATATAGAACTTTTTAGCGTCTGAAATCTCGAGCTACAGGTTCTTCCTATATAGAACCTTTCACTCTAAGACAATGAAGCTCGGAGCCTTTCCTATATAAGACTCTTTGCTATCGACACAACAGTTTCCTATATAACCCCGTGTCATAGGTGAATTTCTTTGACCGGGAGTTCTTCCTATATAGAATCATGAGTCTTCACCTTGGAGCCATCACCCTTCCTATATAGAACTTTTTGGCGTCTGAATCTCGAGAGCTACAGTTCTTCCTATATAGAACCTTTTACTCTAAGACAATAAAGCTCGGAGCCCTTCCTATATAGAACTCTTCGCTTTCGACACAGCAGGATTTCCTATATAATCTTGCGTGTCATGGGTGAATTACTTTGACTGGGAGTCCTTCCTATATAGAACCGCGAGTCTTCACCTGAGTCATCATCCTTTCCTATATAGAACTTTCACTTTTCAAACCTCAGAGAGAAGGATTCTTCCTATATAGAACCTCTCTCTAGAGCTTGAAAACATGTGCCTTTTGTATGTAAAAACATTGTCTTCCCATTTGGGATTCACACCGTGATGGCCCTCGGTGTTTCTTTGGATCTGCAGATACCTGTCTGAGATGTAAACAAAATGCTATGACAAATGAATGAATTGACATGCTCCTAATCCTAGTGATGTCTGACTATTCATGATGCATGGGATTCAATATCTTGGTGGGCTTGTTTTGGTCCTTATTTGATCTTGACGTTCACCTTCTCCTTTCTTACGGGCATCGATACCCCGCTTCACTGCCAAGTTCAACCATCTCGACCTTTCTCTCTCTTTTTTTTTCAATTACGACTTGGAATTTTTAAAGTGCCCTTTCGGGTTTTCACTTTAAAGAGTTTTTTTAGGGGTGCCCTTCTGGTTTTCACCCAAGAGATCTCTTTTGTTATCTCGTGTGCCTTCCTTGAACAGATAGGACATGTGCCATTGGTCATCCTACCAAGTTGTTTGAAGCTTCCCGCCTTCCCTATCGACAGCCATTAGGGAACTAGAGGACGGAGTTAACATCGTTTTCTTTGATCACCTGCATTTTCAAGGTTAAATCATAGTAATGCTTCGAAATCTCTTGTTTCATTATAAGCCTATGTCATCTTATTTGACTGAAATTGACAAGAAGGCCAGGAATGGATGCTCAAAACACGGTTTTATTACGATTAAGGGTTTCGAGATATCTTAAAAAGAAAGGTATGACACACATGAGTTAAGTATAAAAATACAAGATCCCTCATTATCTTCGATATGAATGATACATGACCCTGTCAACCGGTGTAGAATTTTTTGCCTGAAACCTTCTCTTCATAATGTTCATGAAGATACCCTTCTATTCGGATATTCAACTTTTCAACTTACCCGAGCCGCCCTTTGCGGGTTTTCAACTCGAGTCCTTCCTTTGCTTCAAGACGTCCGGTTTCGAGTTTTCGTCCTGAGCTCTCCAATTTTTTTTAGATAGTATTTCTTGATGGCATCAGAATTTACGGGATTTTTCAGCTCGTCCCCGTCCATTTCTGTTAGGATCAGGGCTCCTCCTGAGAAGGCCTTTTTTACGACGTACGGTCCTTCCCAGTTGGGCATCCATTTTCCTCGAGAATCTTTCTGGATAGGGAGGATTCTCTTGAGTACCATATCCCCTTCTTTGAATTCTCTTGGGCGTACCTTTTTGTTGTAAGCCTGCACCATCCGCTTTTGGTACATCTGACCATGACAAATGGCCTTTAGTCTTTTTTCGTCAATGAGATTTAGCTGGTCGATTCTGGCCTGCACCCATTCAGCTTCTTCCAGTTTTATTTCGTTTAAGACCTGGAGAGACGGAATTTCTACCTCAATTGGGAGTACTGCTTCGGTACCATACACCAAGGAGTAGGGTGTTGCCCCTGTTGATGTGCGAATGGACGTCCTATAGGCGAAAAGGGCAAAAGGCAACTTCTCATGCCAATCCTTGTAGGTATCCGTAGTCTTCGCTATGATCTTCTTTATATTCTTGTTTGCTTCCCTCCATCTGCTGCATTCATTTTAGGACGATAGGCCGTGGAATTATGGTGTGTTATCTTGAATTGAGTGCACACGCCCTTCATCATTTTGTTGTTCAGATTAGGCGTTGTCGGTGATGATCCTCTCTGCAATCCGTATCGACAAATAATTTCCTTCTTTAAGAACTTACAAACTCAGAGCCACTGTGATATTGGCGTAAGACGCTGCCTCTACCCATTTAGTGAAGTAGTCTATGGCGACCAAAATGAAACGGTGCCCATTGGAGGCTTTCGGATGGATCGCCCGATGATGTCCATGCCCCATGCTGCGCGAAAGGCCACGGAGAATTCATGGTGTGTAAAGGCGATGGGGTGCATGAATCTTGTCGGCGTAAATTTGGCATTTGTGGCATTTTTCGCGTAATCGATGCAATCTCCTCCATGGTCAACCGAAATAACCGTATCTCATAATTTTACGGGCTATAGACAGCCCGTTGGCGTCGTTCCACGATCCCATCATGTACTTCGCTAAGATTTCCTTCGCCTCCCGGGCATCCACACATCTCAGCAATGTTTGATCATGACTTCTCCTATATAGGATTTCCCCATCTAGGACATATTTTGTTGCCATTTTTCCGAGCGCTTTTCATGTCATTGTCGTTTGCCCTTCGGATACTTTCAAGCTTGATATATTGCGGGATGTCATAGTACCATGGATTCCCACAATCTCTTCCTGTACATTACAACAATGAGCAGGCTTTTCAAACGCTCTGCATCTCAATGGGCTTCATTTCTGCCCGGTGTTTGTTTTAAACATGGATGCCAAGGTTGCCAATGCATCTGCCATCCGATTTTCTTCTCGGGCGGTAATTGAAGCTGACCTTTTCGAACTCTTTGACGAGCTCTTGGATCAATTCGTGATATTTGACCAACTTCGGGTCTCTGGTTTCCCACTCCCCGCGCAATTGGTAAATGACTAAGGATGAATCTCCGAACACTCGAAGTTCCTTAACCTTTCTCTCGATGGCTGAGTTCAGTCCCATGATGCAAGCTTCGTATTCAGCTATATTGTTTGTGCAGAAGAATTCCAATCTGCTGGTGAAAGGATAATAGACGTCCTCAGGTGAAATTAGCACTGCCCCTATCCCATGTCCGAGGGCGTTGGAGGCTCCATCGAAATAAAGTTTCCATGACTTATCATCTGAAATCTCTTCTTTGGTTGTAATGCACATCAAGTCTTCGTCTGGGAAACTAAAGTTCAATGTCTCATAGTCATCCGAAGCACGACTAGCTAGGAAATCCGCTACGGCACTCCCCTTTACGGCTCTCTAATTAACATATACGATGTCGAATTCGGATAATAGCATCTGCCATCGAGCCATCCTTCTCGTTAGTGCTGGCGCTTCTATTAAGAACTTCAGTGGGTCTAGCTTGGATATCAACCAGGTAGTATGGTATAACATGTACTGTCTGAGCCGCTTGGTAGCCCAAACTAGAGCACAACACAGCTTCTGCACTGGCGGGTACCGTGTTTCGCAATCATTGAATTTCCTGCTTAGGTAATAGATGGCTTGCTCCTTTTTTCTTGACTCATCGTGTTGCCCCAGTACACATCCCATTGAATTCTCGAAGACTGTTAAGTAGAGAATTAGTGGTTGACCAGGTACTGGTGCGACTAAAATTGGAGCATTTGTCAGGTACTTTTTGATCTTTTCTAGGGCTTTTGACATTCTTCATCCCACACGCCAGGATTATTCTTTCTAAGAAGTCTGAAGACCGGGTCGCATTGATTGGTTAATTGGGAAATGAAATGAGAGATATAATTCAGCCTCCCCAGGAAACCGCGGACTTTCTTTTGCGTGCGGGGTGGTGAAAGGTCCTGGATGGCTTTCACTTTATCCGGATCAATCTCAATCCCTCTTCTACTTACTACGAACCCTAAGAGTTTTCCAGAAGTAACGGCAAAGGTACACTTGGCAGGATTGAGCCTCAGTTGGTACTTCCGTAGTCTTTGGAATAGTTTTCTCAAGTTCTGTAGGTGCTCTTCCTCTGTTCGGGATTTGGCAATCATATCATCCACGTATACTTCTATTTCTTTGTGCATCATGTCATGGAAAAGAGTCACCATTGCCCTTTGGTATGTTGCCCCTGCGTTCTTTAGCCCAAACGGCATCACTTGATAACAAAAAGTGCCCCACATGGTTATGAATGGTTTTCTCCATGTCGTTAGGATCCATCTTTATCTGGTTGTACCCTGAGAAGCCGTCCATGAAGGAAAACCATGAATGTCCTGCGGTGTTGTCAACCAGCGTGTCAATATGTGGTAAAGGGAAGTTGTCTTTAGGGCTAGCTCGGTTCAGATCCCTATAATCTACACACATACGAACTTTCCCGTCTTTCTTTGGTACTGGTACAATGTTTGCAACCCATTCGGGGTATTTGGCTACCTCTAAGAATCCAGCATCAAATTGCTTTTTCACTTCTTCTCAGATCTTTAACAACATATCTGGCCTCATTCTCTGAAGTTTTTGCTGTACTGGTTTGCACTCCGATTTTGTTGGCAATTTGTGCACCACTATGTCGGTATTCAATCCTGGCATATCTTGATAAGTCCAGGCGAAGACATCCTTGAATTCCTGAAGTATGGCTATCAGTTCATGCTTGGTTTTTGAGGAAATAGTCGTTCCTATTTTTATTTCTTTTCTCGCTTCTTCAGTCCCCAAGTTGACAATTTCTGTTTCTTCTTGGTAGGGCATAATCGCCTTTCTTCGTCGTCCACCATTCTCTTTAACTCTTTCGGGACCTCAATTTCTATTTCATCATATCCTTCCTCAATTTCCTCCGAGACCTCGGGGCATTCAAATTTACTCGTGATTGGATCCGGTATCATTCATATCACAATCATGAGCGACCTGCATTAAATGAGAATGAATTGTATTGGGAAAGAGACGGCTTTACATGAAGGGAATGAATATGAAGAATGCATGAATGGAATAAATGAGACTTTGGTCATTTTTTAAGAAAGTGGGGATATTTTCATTTCAATCAAAAAGTTAACATAGGTGCCCCATACAAGAGATCCCCATTGTCTATGGGCAAAAACAAAAGGTTGATTCGAGCATTACTCGATCTATTCCTAAAGACTACAGGTAGATCAATGCAGCTCCAGTTATCGAGTGTTTCCCGGGATGGCAAGGGCGGATGTTGGTCAACATTTTGTCTGCTGCGTCCTTTTCAAATATCATGTTGATGTACATCCCCTCAAATGATTTACTGAGTATTTCCTCCTGGTTAAGTTCATCATTTTTCTTCATTGCCTCTCCAATATCTTGACTGGCCGGGTAGAACCCTCCGAGACGAAAGTGGCTTTCAAACTAGGAAAGGATATCGACCTCCACGGAATGTCCTCTCCTTTAGATCCGCTTTTCTTTGCTCCTCCTTCCTCTTATATTCCTCTTTCTTCATTGGACACTTGGTTGGTAACCCACCAAAACGATCCTTCTTGGTTATCATATTCTTGGGTCTCGTGTTTCCTTGTAATTTCTTCCCAACCCTTTTTCCTATTTTGGCTCCTCGCCCCAGAGTTTTTCATGACGGTCATCTTGGTACAATTAGATAACCTGGGGTAGGGGATCCGCTTCCCTCTAAAACGAATGTGGCATTTACTAGTTCTAATGCTCTAACGAGCATTCTGTGGTATCTTCATCATTTTGAATGTAGGGGGTGTCGATGTCATCAAGCAACAAATTCATGCTCTGCCTCTACAGTGACCAATTTGCCTTCAACTACGAATTTTAATTTCGATGCAATGATGATGGGACAACTCTGCGAGTGGATCCACGGTCTTCCCAACAAACAAATTTAAAGATGGTTTATGTCCATCACCACAAAATCGATCACATATTCGGTTGGTCCGATCAATAGGGGCACCTCAATTTTCCCCATTGTTCCTTTTGCATACCATCAAAGGCTCTTACCGAGTTGTAGCAAGGCTTTAGGTGCGAACCATCTATTGGCAATTTTTGCGGGGTTACCATAGGCAAGACATTCAATGCTGACCCGTTGTCGATCAAGACGCTGGTAATACATACCCTTTGCAAAGGTAGTGATGTTAAGGGCTTTGGTAGACCCCATTCCTCCCTCTCGGGATCTCATCATCACTTGAATGTGATATGATTATAAAGCGTAATATGCCTCACTATCATGTCCAGTTTGTTACGTGAAATGTCCTGGGGCACAAAAGTTTGATTCAAAGACACTTTCAATAGCGTCTCCCGATGCTTCTCAACTCAAGAGTAATTCCAAAGACTGTGATCCTGGCCGGTTGTTTTCGTAGTTGTTCCACTACGTTGTACTCGCTATGTCTCAAGAACTTTAGAAATTCTTTGGCCCGGGCTTGATTCTGGGTTCATTTATCTTTTGGGAGGTTCTTCTCCAAATATCTGCGTAGGGCTAATCACTGTACTCTTTCCCTATCTTTTTCAAATTGCTTTCAAAGCCTCGGAGGAATAACATCGGCGCTCCTTGTGAAATGGCCTGCCTCACCAACGCTCACATCGTTTTGGCTTTGTTGGTCTTCCAAACAGAGGCTCTTTTACCTGCTTCGTGTTCTGATTTTTCTGGCATGGTCACATTCACGGTATAATTCGTGGAATTTGTCGATATCTTTGAATGGGAATGGAGATGGTGCTGAAATGACGATCTTGGGATTTATTTTGCTGGTTTCTCCTTGGGAGACACCTGCATTCCCTGGCCTAGGAGAGATAATAAAAGGTCTATCCTTCCCGTATTTAGTTTTGGGGCTATCCGTCATGTGTACATCCGACCCCTTCTTTCCCATGGGCTCCTCAAAGAATTCAATTTGTTTTTCATTCATTAATTTCTGCACCAATTTCTTGAACTCGTCACATCCTTGGATATCATGCCCTTCAGTCTGATGGAATTCGCAATACTTTCCACATTCCTTCTGCCTTATTATCATGCCCTTGTTGATCACACGAGCCATGCATAATTGTTGAAATACCCACCGTAAAGGAGACTTGATTTCTGACACGTCATCCTTTATCCTCCTGGTAAAGCATTCTTCTATGACATTAACTCCTCTGCTTCCATGATTGGGTAGCGGGTTGTTGGCTACATTCGGCTCTTCAAACTTCAATATCCCAGAATCGATTAAGTTCTATACAAGCTTTTTGAAGGCAAGACAATTCTCAGTGGGATGTCCAGGGGTACCGCCGTGATAGTCGCAATGTGCGCTTGGATTATACCAAGGCGGGAAGGGTGGATTGACAGGAGTAACGATGTATGGCCGGACCAGGTCTGCTTCATATAACTAGGAATAAAGTTCTGAGTACGAAACAGGTAGGGGAGTTAAAGTTCTCCTCTCTTTCTCTTTTCTGGTGACTCTCTCATCTCTTTGATTCGAATTTTGTGTTTTTCCCACAAGTGCTTGTGGCTGTGAGACTGTGAAGTTCTTCGGGGCGGTATAGGTGCTGGTGGTGTTTACTTTATTTCTCTTGTTGTATTTTTGAGACCTTTCCCCACCATCAATTCTGCCGCTCTTAATTGCCAGTTCGAGAGACTCCCCAATCCTGATCAAGTCGGCAAAACACTGTCTGTGTTATTAATGAGGCGATCAAAGAATGCCCCTTTCAGAGTATTGACAAATAATGGCGTGATTTCATGTTCTGGGATAGGTGGCTGGATTTGGGCGGCCACTTCTCTCCACCTTTGGGCATATTGTCGCAGGCTTTCATTGGACTTCTGCCCCAATTTTCTAACATAATTCTGCTAGGGATCATGTCTGTTACATGTTTGTATTGCTCAGTAAATGCTTTAGACAGATCTTTCCATGTTTTAACATTCGCTTTGCTTAACTGAGTATACCAACGTAACGCCGCTCCAGTTAGACTATCCTGGAAGCAATGGATCAGTAGCTTTTCATCTTTATGGTAAGCCGCCATTTTTCTACAATACATCGTTATGTGTGCAGAAGGACATGTGGTTCCATCATATTTATCGAACTCTGGTGTTTTGAATTTTGGCGGCAAGACAAGATCAGACACCAGACTTAGGTCACTAGCGTCGTTTCCTGATTCTTCATTTGATTGTAACGCTTTAAATTTTTCTTCCATGAGGCGAAATCTTTCTTCCCACTTTTTTTCTACCTCATTCCTGATTCATTCGACCATATTCAGGTCCGACACTTCTTCTTCATAAAGTGCTTCAGTATCGAGGGGTTGAGTCTCAGGTGCCCCTACTTGAAAGCTAGAAGATATTCCTGCAGGGTCAATATACACCTTCCTAGCCTGGTTTGGTGCAGTTGGTTGAACCTTGTAGTGAGCTGGGGTACCTTGTGGTTCTTGAACATTTTCTCCTTCTACTCGTTTTCCAAGACTTTTTGCCAGTAATGCAGTTATGTCAGATACTATAGATGTTTGTGACTGCGCAATCTGATCACTAAGGCTTCTCTGGGCCTCTTCAAGCCTTGTCTCGAGCTCTCTTTGCCCTCTTTCTAGACTGATTATTCTTTCTTCCATGAGCTTTCTTTGTAGCCGGGTAAAGTATAGGTGATGAATGATTGAGGGTTAACTACATACAATGCCACAATATTCATATTGTTAATATGGTTGCAAAAAATAAATGCATGTACAATGATGCGAATGTTATGATGCAAATGCAAGAATGCATACAGACAAGGTATCGATTCACTGGTAATCACCCTTTGAATTACTTCCACGGAATTAAAGGGTCTTGATTACAACAAAACTCGTGTTACAAAGTAAAGATCCCTAGTACAAAAGATCTAATTATAACACAGAGTCCTATAGATAGACTCTAGCTCTATCTCCTAACTTTCCAATTGCCTTGAGCAGCTTGAGGAACCTAGGAGCTTCTTCCATTCCTGGGGCTATAAAAGGTCGGAGTGTCTCACCTCGACAGCTAAATCATTTATATGTCCGGCGACTCATTTGTATGTCCACCATTAGGTTTGTGTAGTCTTGGTCTGTCATCTGTACCATTCGAGCAAAGATCGCGTAATCTCTTCTCGCCAATAGGTGTCCCCTCCGGCTGCAGCTTCCTCGAACACATTAATTCTTTCCTTGTAATCCTCCACAATTGCTTCGAGGGACCCAATTCGTGCTTGTAACACACCCACCTCTCGTTCTCTTTCCTGCAGCTCAGCGAAGTTATTCCTACGGCAGTACATTCGAAGTGAGTGTTCGACTTCCGCCACCTTTCGTTTTAATTCATCATTTTAACTTTGGCTTTGCTCCAACCTTTGAGTAGTGTCATCGTACAATTTCTGCATTTCTAACAGTCTATTTCGACTACTCATGGATTTTCTTTTCCATATGGCGACACTTTCTCTCTCATGATGAACAGCCTGTTTTCCCTTACTGATTTCTTGTCTGAATCTTTCTTTCTCTTGATCAATGGCCTTCTTGGCGGACCGTTTTTCTTCCTCCATAACCAAACGGAGGCTTTCAATCTCTTTCTCGATCGCTATTTTGTTAATTTCTCGTTCTTCTTCCACTAAACGGATGCCGTTCATTCTTTCTCTTTCCACAGCTATGAACTGACTCCGGCCGGCCTTTTGTATTTTTACTTGTAATAGGAGGGCATCTTTTTGATAAAGAGTATTTTTGTCGCTTAAATCCGCATTCAATTTCTTCAATTGCCTAATGATCTCGTCCCGCTCGTCAACTTTTAAGCTTGCTTTATAGAGCTCGCTCGCATGTTGGGTCTGTTGGATGTCCATTTTCTTTTTAACTTCCTCGAGTTCACTCCTTAAGATGTCGGCTTCGGACGGTACCACCCTTGTAAGCTCTTCGAGTGACACTGCTGGTCCTTGATCAGATTCAGGAATCACATTATTAACCCTCAAACGTCTCCAAAGATCGTAATCTGGGGTAGTCATGTGCTCGGTATCTCCTTCCACCCTGATCCGGTAACAATGATCCCAGGCCCTCATGATGGTCTGAATTTTTCCTTTGAACTCCCCTTTGAAAAGAAATTCAGTTTGGCTTAATCTGGCGGTATTGTGAACGAACTGTCGTGATCCGAACTGCCGAGATACTAAAAGCGGGGCACAAACGATCCCTCCATGCAATCCCAACATCATCAGCCAGTTGAAGTCACCACAACTGTATAGAAAATAATTAACTTTACCGAGCCATGGGACCCTCCATGCTATGTCTTCATCTTGAATGTTCCTGAAGAAACTGGTCCACATTTTTGTTTTCAAATCCTCTCACCATTCCTTTGCTAAGTATTCTCGTAAAGGCGAAAAACCTTGGAAGGATATCCCCGGCAGGACTCTCGTCGGCGTCTTCCACATGTGACTCTGAATCCATACTTGTAATAGCTATGCGCAGCCTCGAAAACGTCCTTCTTCATGTTTCCGGCTAGCATTTAAGGAAATGAAAGTCTCGACCAAGATTGCTGGTACTGGGTTTGCTTTCCGTTTCACCCGCTCAAACAAATCCAGAATGGCTATGTCAATGTTTCCGAGTACTCTGGGAAAGATCACCAAGCCATATATTCCTAAAGCGAATAGGTCCATTTTCTTTGCCTCGTCTGGATGTGTCGATATGATGTCCCGAATACTTTCCCATGCAAAGACTGTATTATCTCCTCGGATTTGAAGGAGGCCACTAACCCAATCGTCACTCATTCCCGCAAAGGTTTTGAGTTTCGCAGTGTAATTTGATTCCTTGAGGCTTCGCGTAGATCCAATCTTCCGAATATTTTTCTGGTTAAGTAAAGCATGTACTCTTCTTCTAGTAGGCATCATGTCCTGCCCATTGAAGGTGAAGCGAAGAAAAAGCCGGATTCCAGAATTGGACTATAGCTCGGAGTAGGGGCTGGTTAATCCGAACATATAATAGCTGTGCGATGTCGCCATAATTATCGCAAAATAAGTCTTGTAGTCTTCGGTCCCATCTTTCCCAAATGCTTTGAAGATCCCACAAGTCGTTTTGTTGGAGACTCACATAGGTGTATCCAGCTATTACGCGTTCGTTAGGCAGACTTTCCCCTTGGATTTTCTGGTTGACCTCTGACCAATGTCTGACTGACAAATTAAGCTCTTCATTCCTAAGACACCTTTTTTCCATGGTGAAAGACTTTCTGATCAGGCAAACCACTTGATCCAGTACCTTTATGCGATGCAAATGCAATGATGTATGAGAAAAAGAACAAAAAGCGAAAAGAAAACAAGTCAGTACCAGATAAAATTGATAAATATATAAATAAAACGACAAAATTAAACAGAATAAACACACAAAACAACCCTATTTATCCCGTCTAAAACCTAAGGTTATCCGCATGGCTCTAAATGGGTAGGTTTCTATGTATTCTCTATATGCAGTCTTGGTTCTAGGAGGTACCCGAATTGTCCTTGCTGTCCTCTACTAAGAGTAGCAAGGCCCCCGATCATCACCCATTATAGGCTCCTTTCAACCGGGTTCAATTCAGGGGGACCCATTCGCTTATGCCCGTACGAAGGAACGATATCCTTACGAAAGCATAAGGTACTCGAGCCCCGAAGGTACTTGTTAGGCCCATACGGGAGAACGATATCTCCACGAAAGCATTAGCGTTTTCCCCCACTTAAAAAGACGGGTTTATATGCCATATTTTAAATGCGTTAAAATAAACGCGCAATTATGACCGAATGTTAATTTAATAGTCACTTTAATCCGGAACTTCCAATATTAGTAAAGTGGTAATTATTTTAAAAGCTTGACTCTCATTTGTTTTTTTCGAAAAAACAAAAATGTCCCCAGCGGAGTCGCCATCTGTAGCGATGTCCTTTTCGCTTTTTTCATCGCTAAAATAAAAACGAGGATTTTTGAAAGTGTTTGTGATTCTTTTGGGATATAAAATATTTATCTCGTGGGGTTTACAAAAGCCGCATAAAAAACGGAGTCGCCACCGGCCACTTAGGTAGGCCGGACACCATAAAACCAGAGATTCAAAAAGACAGGGTTCGGGAGTCGGTTACGGATGGGGAAGGATTAGCACCCCCACACCGCCCAAAATTGGTACTTTAATAATTACCATTTTATTAATATTGAATTTTCCGGATTAGAGTGGCGATTATTTTAAAATTCGGTCATAATTGCGAATATATTTTAAGGGTCCCGTTACCCGAGAATAAACGCCCAACCACTATCACTACGCTTGATACTGGCCCCGTTTACGCTCGGATAAAAGGACTCCGCATTAACAAGTTATATCTCGATATGCAATCTTAGTGGCAAAAACGTAAAACATGGTAAAATATTTAAATATAATAAATATTGACATACCAGAATACTAATTTAACATAAATGATATTCTAGACTAAAACATGTATATATACATATTATTCTAAATAACAGATAAAACAACTATAATATGTCAAAATAACAAGGCAGGAATAAGTACATATAGACGAACAAATATTTCGAAAAGACATGCATACTGGTAATAAAACATATCTCAACATATGCGGGTCCACATATCATACAAAAAGAGTAAATACACTAACATGTAACCTTAAAAAACAAGGAAACACACACATATAAAATACAAAATACGCCATGTACGAATCAACTAAAACATAACATGCTTGATATGAATAACCGGATAAAAACGCATGACTATTATAATCTTAACACACATATATGTAAACACAAAATACGAGTCATATACGAGGGACATAAAATAAAATAAAATAATAGAATACATCAACATGTACGATTATAATACGAACATTAGTATTTACAAAGAATACATGACTGAAATGAAAGAAAAACAAAAGTCAGTGGCAGAAATTAAAGAACAGTAATATGTAATTTAGGGACGAAATTGCGAAACAAACAAAACCTAAAAGGACCATAATTGTAATTAGACCAAGGGGCAGACCCAAAGTGAAAAATTCAAAAACGCGGGATGGTTAAGAGCGTAATTTTACCATTCAGAAACTGATTCGGTGTAATTTAGGGATGAAATTGTAAACTTTTGAAATATCAGGGGGACTGGGATTGTGATTATACCATGCAGCAAGACAAAAATGAAAATATTGAAAACGCGGTGGGATTAAGTGTGTAATTTACCCATTTAGCAAAATAATAATAACTATAAAAGCCCCCATTTAAGGCCGAAATCAAAAATTTGGCCATTTGTTTCATTTTCTGGTTTTTCACAAGAATGTGTTCTTCGTTTTCTCTCGATTGTTCTTCTAAAACCCAGAATCCGGCGGTCGGCCGCCGTGTTCTCCGCCGCCGGCCGCCGCTAACCGGCGTCGACGAGCCTCCAAAATTCACCAAAACGACCCCCTTTTCGTCCTCAATACGAATCCTAGGTTGGATTCAGAGGATATACCTCTATTCGCCCTAGATCTAGGAAATACGAACCAAAAAAATATTTTTTTTAGACCAAAACAAAACTATAAAGGGTCTTCTCCTCCCTTTAGTTCACCAGATCTGGCTTGTAGGAGCCGAAAGGCTTATCACTGAGGAAGGGAAGACCCACAAACAACACCGGTAAGACTACTTCCTTTTTTTGTTTCTGTTTTTTGTTCCATTCCGTATATGCATGTAAAGAAAACAAGTAAGAAAAAGAGATAAAAAATTTACCACTGGACTGTCTTTTGATTATCTTGGATGTTTACAACTTTCAGATTTTTTGTATTACAAGATCTCCGTTCTCTTTTTTGTGTTCCTCTCCTTTTTTTTTCGACCCCCCGTTACAAAAGCCCCGTTTCATATATATTATTCCCTGTTTGTTGCAAGTTGCATCTTCTTTTTCAGATCTGAACTGACACTTTGCTTGTTGTCTTGGGCATATTCTGAACACGGGGACTGAATATCGGCGCGGTGGCGGTATGGACATTCTGCCAGCGGCCAGACGCGTTTTCGGCCGTTAGATCTGATCTAACGGTCGAGATGGCTTGAAGAACGATCGGCCTGGATGAAGCCTCGATTGGATGAGACGGCTTCAGATTTCGCCACGTGGAGCTCCGCAGTCGAGGAGTCAGAACGCGTGGATCTTACGCGCGTGTGGGATGTTAAAGCGACCGCGCGTGGACCACACGCGCGCGTGGCACTCGAACGGTCCATACGTGTGGAACACGCGCCTGGCAGATATTTTTGACTTCCATTGCATCGTGGCCGTTGGATCAGATCTTGATCCATCGGCCCACAGTTACCTACACATTGTAATTAGATAAGATTTAGATTTGGGCCAACCGGGCCTTGTAATTGGACTTGGACTTGGACTGTAAATTTATTTGGGTTTAATATATTTAATATTTTCATTTTGTCAGCCCAACAGCAATAGTATAATTATAACAGCAATACATATACATACGAAAATATATACTTATATTATACAATCATTAATTAATATAATATTCTAGTATACGTACGTATAATCATACATATAATTAACATAACATCATTATATTAATCAAATACGCTTATACTCTAGATACATACGCGACATACATACACCCCTAATATGTATACATAGCTTATACATGCACACATCACCTTATATTAGTAACATTCATATAATAAATATACATGTAATATTAATATATTTACAAGTGAAAATGAGTGATTACAAGTGGGTGACATGTTTTTTTTTGGGAGTCAAACGTACACAATATTTAGAATGCTGTTAAAAGATGATAAGTTTTAAAATTTATTTTTAAATTAAAAATATTATACTTTTTTATAATAATTTTGGTTGATTTTTTAAGTTTTTTTTGCAAATATCGATATTTATTTTGTAAGTTTTGATACTTTATTTCAAATTAAAAATTTATTAAAAATAAATATCTATTCTTGCAAAAAAAAACTTAAAAAAAACAACCGAAAATGTTATCGAGAAGTCTAACATTTTCAATTCGAGGATAAATTTTGAAACTTGCCGTCTTTTAGCTGCACCCTAGACATACTGTACCCCATGTTTTTTTATGCGAGTTTAAATAATTTTGTTTAAAATGATTAATTTCTTGAAATATTTTTAATTAGGATTAAATTATTAGAATATATATAAATTTTAAGAAATAAAATTATTATTATTTTAGGTTAATATTAAGTATTAACATTTCATAACAATATTTTAATTGAGTGGCTAAATTATAACGTTTAGAAAAAGGATACTAAGTTTGTAATTGAACTAATAATTGAATAACTTGGATGTATTTTACCCTTTATTTACTTGTTCATTTGTTTTTCAGACAGGGTTGAGGATCGATCCGCGACAAAGATTTGTTTATGGTGATTCAAAGTGTTGCAGTAACTAAGGAAACTCCTCTTTCTTTCGGAGCGCGTCGATTTTGTGTTACGATCATATCCCCTGCTCTCCTCGGTCGCGTGCATGCCACCGTCATCTGAAACCTCATTCCTAGCGTCCCTCATACAAAAATGCAGCTCCGTACGACCATCAAAAAAGCGCGTCAGCTCCACGCTTTCCTACTGACCATCTTCACTACTTCCCTCCATTCCCCTTCCCCGTTCCTCAACGACAATCTTGTTTCCATGTATTCTCGGTGCAACTCCCTTTCGGATGCCAAGAAAGTGTTCGATAAAACTCCCAATAGAAATGTAGTTTCATACAATGCGCTCATCTCAGCGTATTCTCGAGCACCAAACCATGCTAACTTGGCCTTTAGATTGGTTCTTCAGATGGGTTTTGAGTGTTTAAGGCCTAATGGTGCCACATTCACGAGCTTGTTACAAGCTGCTTCATTGGTTGAGGATAGATTGATTGGTTCGTCGCATGCTCTTGTTGTGAAGTTCGGGTTTCTAGGTGACGTTTGTGTTCAAACTTCCTTACTTGGGATGTACTCGAATTGTGGAGATTTGGAGTCTGCTAAGAAATTTTTGCTTGCATAGATGGTGGGGATGTTGTTGCTTGGAATTCTACAATATTTGGAAACTTGAGGAATAGTAAGATAAAGGAATGGCTGGCTCTCTTTTTCGATATGATTAGGTTTGGGGTTTTTCCAACTCCACTTACCTATTCCATGGTGTTAAATGCTTCTGGTAAGCTGAGGAATTATGCTTCTAGTAAGATGAGGAATTATGAGTGGGGGAAAGTTATCCATGCCCGAATCGTTGTTTCAAACATAGTAGTTGATTTACCTTTGCAAAATGCCTTGTTTGACATGTATTGCAATTGTGGTGATATTGAAACGGGATGGAAGGTTTTTATCAGGATTGAAAGCTTTGATTTGGTTTCTTGGAATTCAATGCTTGCGGGATTGGCAGAGCATGGAGATGGCATAAGAGCCATGGAGCTCTTTGTTGAGTTGAAGGGAATGTCTTTTCTTAAGCCTGATGAATACACTTTTGCTTCTGTTGTTTCTGCAACTGGTGCACTCCTAGCATCTGATTATGGGAAGCCCCTGCATGGTCAAATCACAAAATCAGGTATTGAAAGTAGTGTTTTCGTAGGAACCGCTCTCGTGTCTGTATTTCAAAAATGGTGACGGTGAATCTGCTGAGGCAGTTTTTAGTATGATCTTGAAGAAAGATGTAGTTCTTTGGACTGAAATGATTATGGGTTACTCTAGAATGGCTGATGGGGAGAGTGCAATTAGATTGTTGGTTGAAATGTGTCAAATGGGGTTTAAGATTGATAGCTTTGTTCTCAGTGGAGCATTAAGTGCTTGTGCTGACCTTGCAATGCTGAAACAAGGTGAGATGATTCATTCTCAGGCTATAAAATCTGGATATGAAGTTGAAATGTCTGTTTGTGGTAGTCTGATATGTATGCCAAAAATAGAAACCTTCAAGCTGCTAAATCCGTATTTTCCTTGGTTTCTTACCCTGATTTGAAGTGCTGGAATGCAATGCTTGGGGCATATAGCCTCCATGGAACGGCAGAAGATGCATTGAAATCCTAAAACATGAAGTAAGGCCAGATCAAGTAACATTTTTGTCTATCCTATCTGCTTGTAGCCACAGTGGCTTGGTTGAGAGAGGAAAGTTCTTTTGGACTTGCATGAAGGAAAACGGTTGCACCGCAGGACCCAAGCACTATTCTTGCATGGCGAGTTTGCTTTGTCGATCCGGGTTATTAGATGAGGCAGAGAAGATAATCATTGAATCACCATACAGTGAAGACCGTTTGGAACTCTGGAGAACTTTGCTTAGCTCGTGTCACTTTCAGAAACTTGGAGAAAGTAGTTCATGCTGCGGGTCAAGTTTTAACGGTTGATTCAAGAGATAGTGGAACCCATACCTTGCTTTCCAATCTTTATGCTGCAACAGAGATGGCGAGATATAAGATATGAAGAGAAAGATAAGAGACTTGACGTTGGAAAAGGATCCTGGGATAAAGCTGGATTGAAGATAAAAACAATATTCATGTGTTAACGTCGGGAGATCAATTGAATCCGCAGGTTTAGGATGCAGAAGCTGAACTGCATAGGTTTCGAGGGAACATGGCAAGTTCAGTAACAAATGACTGTCTCAGGTTTTTAGTTTAACATCAGAAACTCAACTAAAATGCGATTCACTCCAGATGTTTTATATCTGCACACAGGAATAATAGTTTTCAAATCTTATTTCTCAAAAAAAAAAAGGAAAATTCCTACAATGTGTTCTACAATGTTACAGTAATAAGGATCTTGTAGTACTTTAATCAATGTTGAAAAGACTGTAAAAGAGAATAGTTTCACAAAGCAAACATCTTAGGGTTTTTTTTCTGGATATCACCAAGAAGCCTACAGGATCCTTCAACTCCTGAGCTAATGATGCTTCACTTTAAAGGAATATCATGAGTAGATAAAGGAATATCACCAAGAAGCCTACAGGATCCTTCAACTCCTGAGCTAATGATGGTTCACTTTAAAGGACTATCATGAGTAGATAAACTGTCAAAATGTACTATGTGACCCCCTTTATGTGCAAAGGATCATTGCAGTGAACAGAAAGTAGCTTTGGGATTTCCATATTCAAGATACATGACTACCGCCGGGCAGTTCGGGATTTCGGCCTTGATGATTTCTACACGAACACACATCGATGAGGTTAGTTAAGAGAAATATAATTGATCCATGTGACAATGCGGACTGATGCAGACTCGGAATTTTAGTATGCTTTTTAACCCATGCCTGTTCTTCATGACAATTATGAAAAAGAGAAGAAAAATTGAAAGCCAAGAGAACACTCTACTCACAGATGCAGCCCCAAAGCTAGCACCAGATCCAGTTGGAGCACCTGAAAAAAAAAACTCAGTCAGACAACAAAATAATTAGATCAAAATCTATCAATCTATGTCAAAACAGTGGGTACTTAAAACAAAAAAATACTAAACATGATCTGCATATGGCGTTGCTTGAGAATAGAAAGAAGTGATTGCAGAAAACATAATAGCATAGGAAGGTACCAGAAGCAAATGGTATTGAAAAAGAACCTCCAGCAGATGGAGTAGAACCGAAAGCTGGTGTCGTACTAGAAAAAAGGGAGGGAGTGGATGCAGATCCAAAGATAGATCCTGATGAGGAACCGAAAAGGGATGTTTGGATGGAAGCTCCTGTGGTTGGAGTTGCAAACAGAGAAGATGACATGGAGGAAGCGGGAGTGGAAGACGGTGTACTAAAAAGAGACAATCCACCTCCCGAAGATGCTGCTGATGGTGCTGCGGATGTCTGTGGGGCAGAGGCTGCTGCAGGAGTTGCAGCTGAGCCAGCAAGCAACCCAGCAACCTGAGTTGAAGGTTGTGAATTTGTAGGTAAGTGCAAGGTTGGATGTGCCCTCTTAGCAGCAGCTTCTTGCTTGGCAGTTTCTCTCCGATCAGCTTCAAGAAAAGGGTTATTAACATCTCCTCTGCGACGGTGATCAGCAAGATATGCTGTTTTCATTGATTCAATGTATTGATGAATGCTCTCTGCCTACAAAACTCAGTCATAGGACAAGTCAAATCTTTCTTTCTTCTGTGTTCTATTTTGGGTGGGGGTGGATATTTGTTAAGAGTGCAAGTAAAACATAACTGTGCATAGAATGATACAAGTACGTGCATCTTCCTTATTACCTTGGCAGCCACATGAACAAAAAAGTCATGCACATTGGACATGACTTCTGGAAGTGATTGCAATAACGAGGATGCTTGATTGATAGAGTTTCTGTCAGAGTTCAAAAGGAGAAGCTGTTCCAACTCTTCAATCCACTGACGACACTCACCCAAATACTTCTCAAATCTAGCAACGGTATACTGTAGAAATGGAGATGGCTTCTTGGGAAGCCCATGGTAAAAGTCAAAAACAGGTACCATGGTTGCAGCAGTTGGTTGAGCACTGGAACCTGGTGCCATTGTTGCTCCTGGAGCCTGGGATGGTGCTGTGGCATTTGAAACGCCTACTGTGTTCGAATGAAGGAACCGTGGCCGAAGCATCGTGAAAGAACGAACAGCAACCTCTGTGTTCCTTAACATATCTTTCGCAGTAGCCATCAATTCCTGCAGCAAAGCTTTCTGCCTCTCCATGGCAGTGGTGATTCCTCCAAGTTCCTGTTGAAAATAACCATACCATTTTATACACCAATGCTAAGCACCACAATATGCAAAGGACAAGCAAAATGTTTCAAAATAAAAACTGACGGCTTGTTATACACATCATTCAGACAGGAAATACTTCATACTTTGCGGGGGTAAAATCCACCGACTGATCCAAAACTGTAACTTCAGAGGTCTTTTCTTCTTGAGCTCATAAAACCGTAACCCAGATCAATGGGTTTGGAAACAACTCTTCAATGTTAAACAGCGTCACTTAATTCATAGTTTCATAGCATGGATCAGATTCAACCGTCATCCCGCACATGGAGTAGCTTAAGCCACTCCTCAACAAAAAGAGACAACAATACATCTAAAGTAAAAATAGATTAAAGCTTTGAGCTAGTCTGAATATTCACAACAAGAGAAACTACTTTTTATAGCTCAATGCTTTTCATTATTTGGATCAGGACTCGTATAATAGTTTAGTAGTATTGAATAACAAAGCATTCCTGATCATTCTCCGAATTAGAATATAAGTGAAGCAAACAAGCACAGTAAAAATTAACTACATAATCAACGCCCAACTTCTCTATCAATGCAATGCCTAAAGAAGCAGGAAAAGCTTGAGAGAAAGAAACCAGAAATGAAAGCAGGCGCAACTGCACAAGTTCATATGTAAGTAAAGCAAAGGTTAAACCTGCACAATGTGGCTAGCATCAAGCTCGAAGCCTTGATTGGAAACCGAAGAATCGTAGAAGCGACTACACTGATCTAACCTTTGGCTTTCATCTCTATACTCCAATATCCTTTCCCTACATTCCAAGAAGATAATCACACTACTTAGTACGAGAGCGTCATATAACAATAATAAATACCAACATCGAAGCTCAGCACATAAACCAAATCAGCAAGTGAAACTTATATCTCACACTTTTCCAGGTGAATTAAAATATCAAAACGCACGAAAGAATAAGTTTTTTTTTTTAAATTAACAACAACAGACAGTCCAAAGAAAAAGGGGTTGAAAGCATACTCGATTTGAAGCAGAAACTTTTGAGAATCAGGATGCAGATCAGCCCATTTAGTGCTGTAATTAGCAGGAGTCTTTTCATTAGTAAAAAGAAAAAGGGGTTGTTGCTGTTGCTGTTGCTGCTGTTGTGGAAACTGTAATTGTGGTTGCTGCTGTACTTGTTGCTGTTGGGGTTGGAAAAATGGGCTGCTGCTCGGCTGAAAAGGTGATTGTTGCTGTTGGGGTTGAAACAACGACTGTGGTTGCTGGGGTTGTGGAGTTGCAAAAAAGGATGACATTGCTGTTGTTCCCTGGAAACAAAAACTAGGGTTCGGATTGAGGAAGGAAAACACTTGTTTTTAAACCCTAGAGAGGGAAAATCGTTGAGGAAAGTCGAAAACAAAAAACTAAAGAAGACCCGACCCGACTTTCTTCTCCAAAAACACAAAGAAGACCCGAGGCCGACTTGAACTAATGCCTTTTTTTCGCTTCTGTTGGGCTGAAATTAAGCCCATCAACTGTCAACCATTACTCATGTCATGTATCTTTTATTTTTCTTGGGATAAATTCTTCCATAAGATGGGGACTTAGCTAGTGTACTTTAATTTGTTTATTTTTATTTTTATTTTTATTTTTTATGCTTTTAAATTTTAAAATTTCGATTTAGATTCAAACGATAATCGCTAAATTTGTTGAATCAAAGTTTGTTATCAGTTATTGTATTATGATTGAGTTGTAGAATTAGTTCTTATAATCTTCAATTCAACCATTTTTTAATACTTGTAGTTCAATTTTTTTAATCTAGGTACATTAAGGAGGAAAAATCTAAAAATACAATGAGAGTTCACAATTTTGGCAAATAAACTTAATCCAGACATATTCTTAAAAACACGAAAACTAACGTCTCTAAATCATAAATAGGATCATACAAAGAAAAGGTAAAAAGTCTAACTCAAAAGCTCAAAACAAAATAGATACATACATCACCAAAGCTTGACGATGAAAGGTACAAAAACTAACAACAAACAACATTAAAAAATGCATATTACAATAGTAAGGCACGTTGACAACACGATCATTACCACAGCTCAATCGCGAACAAGAGTGGTGACTATGAGCTCGTATTCAAATCCAGTTTGAGGGTCCAAAATAGGATAATCAAAAGAACGTCATTTTGATTAGTCGTGGCGACATCAAATCCAACCCTGATAAAAAAAAATGAAAAAAACGGCCAAACGACCGATTAAGAGAAGAAAAGCGTGTCAAAAGATAGATGATACGTACAAAAGGTAAAGAAAAACGTGTCACGAGAACATAATTGTTTTATCTAAAAATTAAAATATAAAAAATGAAACAAAGAAAAAAAAAGATTACCGACAATAGATCACATAAAAATGAAAAGAAAAGAAAAAAATTATAGATGCAGAGAAAAAAGGGGACTGCGGCTAACCCTATTGTCTTGTGTCATTTAAATTATCACTGAACTTTTAAAATTTATAAAATAAAAAAAAATAATCAAATTAGAGTATATAAACTAAAACCAAAACTTACATAACAAATATATTAAGTTATTAAATCCCTGTTGATTTTAAATATTTCAAAATGGATTAATATTTTGATAAAATGACTACCAAATTTTCCTTCTCTTCATGCATTTAAAGAAGAAAGTTTTTTTATAGTATATAATTACTGGAATTTTTTCTGTCATACAAAGCAATTTACTCATAAATTAGTATGCATGACTGTTTTAATATATCTTTGAATACAAGAAGTCGAGTATAAATTACATAAAAATTCGAAAAATATGCAAAAACGAATTTAATTTTGCACTTCATTCCTCTTTATGTGAAATTGAGGTAATTGGATTTAGTAGAACCATAATAATATTATATATGAATTTGCAATTTGTTGTAAGTTTAATGCTTAGCAACAGGACAGAAGCAAGACTTTATGTTGGGAGTAAATTTATAAAATTTTAGAGGACGAAAATACATTTTTAATAGAAAATTTCTTAAAATTTTATAAATAATATATGAATTTCAATTTTTAAGGGGGAAACCGCCCACTCCAGCCCCCTCGATTCATCCCTGCTTAGCAATCCAAGTGTTTTTTGATTAAATAGTAGGAGTGTTCAAAAATACCCGATCCGGTTAGCCTGACCCGACGATCCGAACATAAAAAACCGATATTTCTTTAAAAAATTACTCGACTCTGGATTTTTTTGGATGGTTGGCCCGGGTCTGGGTTGAATTTTTTGGTAACCGGGTACTTGACCCGACCCGGTAATTTTAATATAATTATTTTTTAGTTTTAAATTATTTTTTTATTTTATGTTCCTTGATATTTTTACTAAAACTAAATTTAAATCTCTAAATTATTTCTATGTTTGTATTATGTGCTGTTAAGTTTTAAAATTTTCAAATATATTTTATTGATTAAATAGAGAGGTATTACATTTCCATACCGGGATTCAAAAGAAAAAAACGAGATTAATATTTTTAATGTAGTGATACACTTTAATATATATATATATCCAAATATTTCATCTTAAAACTAACTTTAAATCATTAATTTTTGTATTTAGATTATGTATTATGAACTTTTAAATTTTGTGAGTTTATAATGTGATATTTTAAAACTTTTAAATTTAAAAAATTGTGAATCGGGTACCCGTTACCCGATTTTTTGGGTTTTACGGATACCCGGCTAAAGCGTGTCGGGACACGAGCCGGCATATGGAGTACCCGGGAGAACTAGGTACCCAGGAATGAACACCCCTATTAAATAGAGATATTACATTCTCATGTAGAGATTCAAACTTATACAAGATGGGAAAATATGAACATTCTTAGCCATTAGGTCAATTAGTTGATCTCGTATTTTGTCGCTTTTATACTTTATTGTTTACCTTTTATTCGCTTTTGGATTTATTAAAAGAAAATTGGATTTTTACGTACACAAAGAAGAAGATGGAGTTTGAAAACAAAGTGGAAAGACCATTAGCCAATTGAATTGGCTCAATTCATAAAAAATCCTTCCATTACAAGGATTGAAGCTGTCATAAAGATCTTGCAGTCGATCGAATGCATTAACAAAATGGAGCAAAGATTCTAAAAGATTTTTGGACACCCCACCTTCAATGGATGATGTCAGGCCAATGGGCTAATTGTTGGTGATTCCCACCTCACCAAACCACTTTTCCACCAAGGAAATTACCGGGGTTTTCTAAAACCTAAAAAGGGTGTTTTGACACGTTGTTTTCACTTTCTTATGCATGAAAGCTCCATTCCTGCACCATTATAAAATTTTCAGCATCCCTTGCTAGGAAAAAAATACTAACTTGGTTGAGGTTTTCTGACATGGGTTGATGTTATATTCCATCTCTTGCACACTGGACTGGACTAGTGTAATCACTCATTTTTATCTGGTCTGTAAATACATATTAGTATAATTAATAGTATATTAGTGTTGCATGTATACATTGTATTATATTATATTATATGTTTATTATGTGCATGAGTTTTATTAATGTATGTGTGCATGTATATTATAAACTATGTATGTATACGTATTAAATACGGTGTATGTGTGTCGCGTATGTATCTATATTTAGTACGAGCGTATTTGTTTTTACGAATAATGTGTGTAGATGTTATGTTAATTATGTATATGATTGTATATGTACGTATGCTAGTATGTTATATTAATTAATGTTTGCATAGGTATATACGTATGTATTATCGTATGTATATTATTATTACTAATTGTTGTTATAACTAATGTTATTATTATTGGGCTAATATAAAATGAAATCCAAAAAAAATATGTTAAACCCAAATGAATAAATTGATAGTCCAAGTCCATTACAAATCTGAAGTCTAATATTATTACAAGGCCCGGTTGGCCCAAACCCAAACCCTATTTAATTCTAATTATTTTGGGTGCAGATAACTATGGGCCGTTGGATCAAGATTTGATCCAACGGCCATGATCAAGCAGGGATAAAATATCTGGCCGGCCGCGTGCATTACACGTCTGGACTGTTCGAGTGCCACACGCGCGTGCAGTCCACGCGCGGACTCTTCGATATCCCACGCGTGCGTGAGCCCCACGCGCTAGAACACCTCGACTGCTGAGCCACACGTGTCACGATCTGGAGCCGTTTCACCAATCGAGGCTTCATCTGGGCCGTTCATCCTTCAAGCCAGCCCGACCGTTAGATCAGATCTGATCTAACGGCCGAGAACACCTCTGGCCGAAGACAGAACCCCCACACCGCCACCATGCTTCACCATGCCGATCTCCAACCACCGTGCTCAGACACATCAGAACACAAGAAAAGAAATATTATGTCAGTAGCAGTCTAGATCTGAAATAGATAATATATTACTTGTACCAAACCAAAAGACAGGCATATATGTATGAAACAAACATTTTGTAAGGCACAACAGAGTTGCAATCGAAAAGAAAGAAATACAAAAAAGGTCTTCAGTGGTAAATACTCGTCTCTTTTCTTACTTTGTTTCATGCATACAAAAAAGATACATAGTAAATAAAAAAGAGAAGGTTAGAAGTTGTTACCATCGTCGTCTGTAGATCTCCCCTCACTAGTGATAAGCCTCTTCGGCTTTCCCAAGCCGAATATGGTGAACTGAAAGGAGTGGGAGATCCCCTTTTGGTTTCGTTTTAGGTTGGAATACAAAAAAAGGGTTTTTTACGTTTCGTATTTCTTAGATCTAGGACGAATAAAGGCTTTTTCTCCGAATCCAAGTTCGGATTCGTGTCGAGGGTAAGGAGGGGTTCATTTTGGTGTGTTTTTTGGGGATCGCCGGCGTCGGCTAGCGGCAGCCGGCGGCAGAGAAGACGGCGGTCGGCCGCCGGATTCTGGGTTCATAGGATGAGTTGAGAGAAATGAGAGAGAACGGCTGGTTATAAAAACTAAAAAAATTGAAGAAATGAAGAAAATTTGGTTCCGGCCTAAAAAGGGGGGTTTATAGGTGTTATTATTTTATGAAATGGGGAAATTACGTAATAAATCCCCCCGCGTTTTCAATATTTTCGTTTCTGTCTCGTCGCATGGTATAATTACAATTCCAGCCCCCCTTATATTTCAAGATCTTGCAATCCAGTCCCTAAGTTACATTGAATCAGTTTTTAAATGGTAAAATTACCCCTTTACCCATCCCGCGTTTTTGGATTTTTCACTTCGGGTCTGCCCCTTGGTCCAATTACAGTTTTGATCCTTTTAGGTTCTGTCTATTTTGCAATTTCGTCCCTAAATCGCATGTTATTATCTTTTAATTTCCGCCACTGATGTTTATTTCTTTTCATTTCAGTCCTGTTTCCATGTAAATATTCATGTTCGTGTTATAATCGTATATATTGATGTAGTCTTTTGCCTTATTATATATCCCTCGTATATGCCTTGTATTTTTCTGTTTACATGTATATGTGTGATAAGTTTATGATGATTATGTATCTTTATGTATTTGTTCGGTTATTCGTATTACGCATATTAGGTTCTAGTCGGCTCGCACACAACATGTTTTGTATTTTAGTACGTATCGTATGTTTTCTTGGCCTTTAGGTTACGTGTCAGTGTATTTTCTTTTTATGTATAATATATTGTTCTATATATGTTGAAATGTGTTTTATTTCTGATATGTATGTCTTCTTGAAATATATGTTTTTGTCCATACATGTATTTATTCATGCCTTGTTATTGTGACATGTTAAATTTGTTTTTATCTACTATTAAGCTTGATATGTATATGTGTGTTTTAATTACGTATTTTATTTATGTTAGATTAGTATTCTGTTATGTGAATATTTACTGTCTTTAAATTATCTGCCATGTTTTATATTTTGCTCATTAAGATTGCATATCGAGATATAAATTGTCAATGCGGTGCCCTTTTATCCGAGCTTAAACGGGCCAGTATCAGGCGTAGTGATAGTGGTTGGGCGTTTACTCTCGGATAACGGGGCCCTTAAAATTTATTCGCAATTATAACCGAATTTTAAACTAATCGTCACTTTAATCCGGAAAGTCTAATATTAATGAAGCGGTAATTATTAAAGTACCAATTTTGGGCAGTGTGGGGGTGCTAATCCTTCCCCATCCGTAACCGACTCCCGAACCCAATAATTTTTAAATCTCTGGTTTTATGGTGTCCGACCTACCTAAGTGGCCGGTGGCGACTCCAATTTTTAATAACATACGATATTTTCAAAACCCCTACGGAAATAAATATTTTATATCCAAAAAATCACAAACACGTCGAAAACCTCGTTTTTTTAGCGAAAAAGGGACATCGCTACAACTAGCCTTCTGCTGGTTTCGGCTTTCAGGTTGGTGTGCAGGGGATGGAATACATCATTGAAGTCATGATATTTGAGTTACTATCAAGGCCAGGGTGTTCGGAACTAACTCAGCAGTCCATGTATCTGTGTTGCCGGTGTGTTTTTGTCTCGTATTACATGTGTGTGTTTTGTGTCACACTTTACAGGATGTTTGGTTTTAGTTTCGTTTCATTTCCCTTTCCATTCATCTGTTTGTGATATGTTAGATTTGTTTAGTGTCACGTGGCTAGAGTTACAACTAGCCCACCGTGCAACCTTAGGCCATGTGACTCAAGACAAACGCCTAAGTAAGCCTTTTCAACCCTCTCGGAAGATCAAACTTCCCAAGCACCGATAAACGCAAAGCGTTCTACGCGAAATCGGATCAAACAAGATGAGCGAAAAAGAACTTCGAAAGAACGCTCAAGAACAAAGAAAAGAACACAAGAACGCTCAGAGGATTTAGAGTAAATGCCTTTATTCTTTGGAAACTTGGATACATGAAATGAGGAGGGGAGACCTCTATTTATAGTTGAGTTCCCCCTAATCCGACGGTCTATACAAATTTACATCGACGGCTATGATTGAAGCCCACCAACCACAATGGTACAATCCTGGGAATATTCCCTTCTATCTATAGTAACAAATCCTATGTATACAAGGCAAGTTCACATAGGTCAAAGTGGATGGATAAGCCCTCTAGAATCTCCTACGGATCATGCTAAGTCTGGTGGTCTCTTTGGGCCCAAAATCTCTATCAGAACCTCTTGGGAACCCTGGTGTGCACCCTATGGTGCCAATGAATCGGACCTTGGCTCGCGGCCCGTGACATTAGTTAAAACCAGTAGGCTGCATTGTTGTTGAAATTTACAGTCAAACGGGAAAATTTAGTAGATAACAGAGAGGAAAAAGTAAACTTTAACTTGACTATAATGTGAATGTGAATTCTTAAGTGCAGGTTTCTGTGGCAATCTGCAAGTCGAAGCAGGAGCCGGGATTGGAGGAAGCTCCTACAGTTTAGACAAATTGGTTTTCAATTCGTATAGCATAGAGGAAGAACATTAGTATGGAAGTTCCCAGGGCCCAACTGGCTAAAGTATGGGCACAGCCGCAGAGGCTAGACCTATGCAGTAAAATTCAAAAGAGACAGGCTGTTGTATCTTTTAGTTGGTCATTCTCTATGTAATCACTCAAATTCGTCTAACGCTCTTTTCGGTTTTAATTTTTTTATTTAATTTTGATTGAAAATTTTTTGCACTGTTTTGAAATTAAAAATATAAAGTCGCCACCGATCATTTTGAAAATGGTAGACAGGACACCAAAATAAAACTTGAGATTAAAAATTCGGGTTCGGGAGTTGGTTACATATGGGGAAAGATTAGCACCCCTACACCGCCCAAAATTGGTACCTAGCCGATTATTTAATGTTTTAGTGTTGGAAATTTTGAATTCGAATAAAATTTAAAATATGATTCTTAAATGAGTGAAACTGTTCTAAATATTTAAAGAAATCTTCCGTTATTTAGAATAATCAAGAAGATCACATCCCTATACGACCAAAAAATGATTTCTCGAATTTCTAAATAAAAGAAAATTCCCTTAAATATTATGACCTAAAATGATAAGGATATTCTTTTATTTAGGAATATTGAGAAAATCACATCCTTTTACGCCCGGGACACGAGTTCTCAAATTCCCTAAATAAAGGAATATTACCTTAATTCTTAACATATATAATTACTATTATGATGCAAAATTAAGAGATAACATGTAAATATATATACTTAAAAAAATAATATTTAAGGTAAAATATATTTAATATATACATTTATCAAAAATACCTATATATAGTAAGTTAGTAGTTTATATATATATACAAAAACAAGTATTTATGATTATTTTTATATATATGGTAATTAAACAAAATACTATACATTATTTTACAAATACATAAAACCTTATATATATATATTATACATAAAAATATGAACTATAGATAAAAAACACACACATATATACATATATCTTATATATGATATTAATATATAATATATAAAAATAAACTACTTGGCATAATAATAATAGTATATTATATACCTATAATAATAATAATAATAATAATAATAATAATAATAATAATGCATGGATTAAAATGCATGGGTTGAAATATAAACAACATGAAATTAAAGTACTAAAAATATAAAAACATAAATAAATGGGGCACCAAAATTAAATAAAAACTAAAATCTGGAAAAGGACTAGATTAAAAAAACAAAAAATAAAGGGGGCAAAAACAAAGTAAATACGAAAATAAAACGAAATTAAAACTACAGGGACCAAAAGTGCAATTAGCCCTTGGGTGGAAATGCAGACGGGAAGAAAGGCCAAGGACCAGTATGGTAATTACACCATTTTAAAAAGACGTGGATCCTCCTCGGTTTACCGGGTCATTGCGCAGGTCGGGTCATGAAACGACGCCGTTTTGAGCAGCCCGTTAAAACATAAGGGTTTCCCTTTTTTTGTTTATTTTGAATCAAAATATAAAAAAACTAAAATGTTTCTCCCTCAACCCTCACTTTCTCTCAACCAGCGGCGGCCGCTCTTTATATCCTCATAGCTGTTCATCGGCGGCGTCCTCACAGCAAGGATCCGAGCAACTAGGTAAGATTCGAACCTTCTTCTTTTTTTAAACTTTGATTTGAGATTTAAAAAAACAAACAAAAAGATTTTGATTTCAAAACGATGGATTTCTGTATTTTTTTATTCGAAAAAAAACGCTGAATATACAAACAAAAAGACTGGAAATTACCTCTTTTTATTGATTTTCAAAAACCCCTTTTTATAATTTTTTAAAAATCTAAACCCTTTTTTTTCAGAATCCCCTTGCAAATTTTTAGAATCCAAAAGCCCCATTTTTTACATCGGTTTCATGGGGTTTTATAACCCAATTTTACAATAAAAAACTAATAGCCCCTTATTATATTCTGCAGATCCAGATTTTGTGGGATGTGGTTGAAGGTAGGGGTATGGCCGAGTTAGTGAAGGTGACAGATTTGGTATGGGTATTGTCGGGTTAGATTGATAGAGGGTTTAGGTTGGATTTAGGGATTAGGGTTATTTTATCTTTATGGTTAGTTTGATTTGGGATTTTGGGATTAGGTTAGGGTTTAGTTTAGTTTAGGGTTTATTTGGGGATTCGAAAAGGGTTGCTGAAGATGGCTTGGGACGACAGTGGTCGTGAACTGCAGCGGCGGTGGCTAGAGAATGGCTACGACGACTGAAGGCTACTATTAATTAGGGTTTTTTGTTTTTAGAGTTTTTATCTAGGCCGGGTTAATGGATCAATGGATCCGGGTTTGGTTTGACCCGAATAAAATTAGGTTCTTACAACTGCCCCTATTTTCTCATTGTTGTGCAACGGCAGTGGGGTAAAGACTAAATGAGAACCAATTTTATCCGGTTCGGTTGAGCTTCTTCTCTCTTGACGTATATCTTATTTCTTGTCTTGGTTGATCCACATTGTCACTCTTGGGAAGCAAAATCTTCAAAATGGGGGTTGCCTGTTGATGAAGCAAAATGAGAGCAACTTACTACATTATTTATGATGAGCTAATTCCAAAAGAAAATTCGACCCAGCTGTAACACTAACGAAGAGGCAAGGTCTACAAAATTCGATCTAGCAGCAACACTGACGAAGAGACAGGATCGATGGATGGAATTTCTAATGTCTGATCCAGCTACAACTCTGACGAAGAGGCATGATCAGAAGATTGAAAACTAATTTTAATTTTAATTTTTCTTTCTTTTTATTTTTTTATTTTTATTTTTTGCTTATTTCCTACTTTTCCTCTTTTTTCTTTTGTTCATTTTGACCAAGCTACAATACCAACGAAGAGGCAAGGTCTAAAGTTAGTAATGTTGATCCAGCTATGACACCGACGAAGAGGCAATATCAAGAGTTAGTGAATTTTGGTCCAGCTATAACACCGACGGAGAGGCAGAACTGAAAGTTATATTTGAACAAGCTACAACACCGATGAAGAGGCAAAGTCTAAAGATTTGATCCAGCTACGACTCTGACGAAGAGGCAGGATCTGAAGTTTGATTTGACCAAGCTACCATACCGCCGAGGATACAAGGTCTGAAGTTTATAAGGTTGATCCAGCTACAACACTGACGAAGAGGTAGGATCTGAAGTTTGATTTGACCAAGCTACCATACCGCCGATGAGACAAGGTCTAAAGTTTATAAGGTTGATCTAGCTACAACACTGAAAAAGTTGCAAGATTTGAAGTTTGATTTGACCAAGCTACCATACCACAGAGGAGACAAGGTCTGAAGTTTATAAGGTTGATCCAGCTACAACACTGACGAAGAGGCAGGATCAAAAGTTTGATTTGACCAAGCTACCATACCACCGAGGAGACAAGGTCTGAAGTTTGTAAAGTTGATCCAGCTACAACACTGACGAAGAGGCAGGATCTGAAGTTTGATTTGACCAAGCTACCATACCGCCGAAGAGACAAGGTCTGAAGTTTATAAGGTTGATCCAGCTACAACACTGATAAAGAGGCAGGATCAGAAGTTTGATTTGACCAAGCTACCATACTACCGAGAAGACAAGGTTTGAAGTTTGTAAAGTTAATCTAGCTACAACATTGACGAAGAGACAAGATCTAAAGTTTGATTTGACCAAGCTACCATACCGTCGAAGAGACAAGGTCTGAAGTTTGTAAAGTTAATCCAGCTACAACACTGACGAAGAGGCAGGATTAGAAGTTTGATTTGACCAATCTACCATACCACCGAGGAGACAAGGTCTAAAGTTTGTAAAATTGATCCAGCTACAACACTGACGAAGAGGGGGGGTCTGATGTTTGATTTGACCAAGCTACCATAACGCTGAAGAGACAAGGTCTGAAGTTTATAAGGTTGATCCATCTACAACACTGACGAAAAGGCATGGTCCGAAGTTTGATTTGACCAAGCTACCATATCGTCGAGGAGACATGGTCTGAAGTTTGTAAAGTTGATCCAGCTACAACACTAACGAAGAGTCAGGATCTGAAGTTTGATTTGACCAAGCTACCATACCACCAAGGAGACAAGGTCTGAAGTTTGTAAAGTTGATCCAGCTGCAACACTGATGAAAAGGCAAGATCTGAAGTTGAAAGTTTTGATTTGATTTTTTACTCCTTCGCATCAAGGAGGCTGGACTCTGTCAAAGATTATACATTTTCTCCTATTGAGGATGCAAAACAATCTTCTTCTTTCTCTTGGGTTCCACTCCTTCATGTCAAGGGCACTGAAACTTGATAGAAGTGATATTCTTCATTTTCTTCGTTTCTAAGGCCTCATTTAGGATTCGTGCCTCGGACATCTTCAAAAAAGTTCTTTTCAAAGTTCCCTTTTGAGTTTTCACCTTGTTTTTTAATTCTTTCTTTTCTTTTCTTCTCTTTTTTCCTTGAATTCTTCTTTATTCTTTTTTTTGATTTTTTCAGAAGTGGTATGCTTCTTCGTGTCAAGGATGCCATACCACTCTTGCCCCATTCTTTCTTGTCAAGGATACTGAAACTTGTTGGAACTTCATTTTGAATGCCAAGGGCGTCCCTTTTGGGTTCGTGCTCTAGAAATTTTTAAAAGGTCTTTTTTAAGGAGCCATTTTAGGTCTTTGCCTTGATTTTTCTTCAATTTCACATTAAGGGATGAATCTCCTTGTGGTTCGGCTTTCTTTCTTGATTGGGGATTCGCCATATTTGATTCATTCAGGTTTTTATATATGGCAGAGTATATGCACTTGTTGATGAATGCACCCTATTTTATGGTGTATTTATGCAATTAACCTAAATGCTTGATGCAGAGATAAATGACATGCAATGCAATTGACCATAGCTTGACTTTAAAAGGAATGCCCCATGACTCTAGCTGGTCATATCAGGCCTCTTAGCACTATTATCTCTATGCCCCAAGTTTTGTTCTATTAACTGATAAGGTCAAGCTTGTCGAATGATGCCCCAACCTCTCTCAGGTTTAATTGTCTTTTTTGGAAATCACCTCTTCGGGCGAGTATCAACTTTTGAGTGTTTTCTTTTCCTGAGTCATGAGTTCTATTAAGCTCACTTTTCTAATTTTTTGATGTTTGTGGACAACAATGCCCTACTAATGTTCCTATTTTTCGACCTGATATGCCGAGTTTGCATTATTTTGGACATTTAGGGTAAGAAAGTTTTAAATGCAAAAACTTGTGAAAATGAGTTTTTTATGCAAAAATCTTGTGCAAAGTTTAGAAGAAATAATTAAAATTTTCAAAAATGTGAAATTTTAAGAATCAAAATTGAGCACTCAAATATCAAGTGCAAAAAGTGTTTTTTTTCTTTAAATTGACAATGAGCAACCCGAATAAAGCAAATGTTCAAAGGATAGAAAGGGTTGCAGCGACACAAGCACATGTGAAGTTCTTTCTGGGCTATTAGGCTTCTAAGAGGGACATTTTCCATACCTAATTTCTACCCTAGTTAAGTGGCTCTCTCAATCTCACTAACTCACCATGCCCCATCTTTTCCTCATTTGGTGTCGATCAGGCACTTGAAGTTTGATGTTCCTTTAAGAAAGGTTAACCCTTATAGGCAGAATATAGTCTGAAGACAAAACTCAGACATCCATATATTATCATAATGGTCTTTAAAGGCTTGTAATGTAGGCTATGGCTCATGGGTATGAAAAAAAGATATACAGGCCCAAATAAGTGTTTAAGGGTAATGAAACCAATGATTATTTCTTCTTGGCGAACTCTCATTTTTGCACTTGCAATTTGGATGTACTTTGATGAAATGCTCTTTTTTTCTTTCATTATTTGGATCGTTCTAGACTACCTATTTTCGGGTTTTCACCCTAGATTTTATTTCCTTCTTTTATAGCTCTAGGACATGTAGCCTTTAACCGATTTTTGTCTTGGCTCAATATCGATGCGTTTTCATTTAAAAGTGACCAATCCGCCAAAGTTGGTGTAAGCTTCCAATTAAAACCTTATTCTTGTATTGCTTGATTTGGGTATGCTCACATGGAGTAACCTTTTTCTTTCATTCTTTGGATCATTCTAGATTGTCCATTTTTGGGTTTTCACCCTAGAGTTCATTTCTTTTCATGTTTAGGAAAATGTAGCTATGGACTATTCTGCAATCCCGACTAGACATTAATTCTTGCCTCTGCTTGAGAGTAACGAATCCTCCAAGGCTCTTACTTTTCCTTTAATGCACTTTTTTTACTTAGTGTTTTCTCCCTTAATTGTTTCAGACTTCTTGTTGGCAATTTTCAACTTGATTTGGTCAGCTTCTTTGAGCATAAACTTTTCTTTCATCGGCTCTTCTAATGTTTCTCTGACCCTTGCATTGAATGTATCTGATCTCACTTCTTACTAATTGAAGTGTTATCTGTGTAGCATGATCAAGATCGGGCGGCTTTTATTTGCAAACAAAATTTTTACCTTCTTTGCCCCTAGTGTGGGGGTGATCCTTGGTTCAGGTTTATTAAAAAAACGATCAAGCTCAAAGGTGGGACATCAATGGATATTTTCTTATTTGTGAAAGAAATTGAAGGAATGCCATCCATCTTCTCACATACAAACATCTAAATAGTCTTCAGGGGTAGGAGTTTAGGGTCAACACTCGATTCAATGACCTTAAACAACAAATACCTGAGAGGGGAATTCATTCAATGGGATCTTCTCATTTCCTTAACACTCGCTTTGTTCTTTTTGTCTGCCTAAGTATAACAGAAAAAGTTCACATTTGCGGTATCCTTGCAACATTTATTTTTTTTAGACATAGGTTGTTCAAATTTGATCATTGGATTTGAATAAAAGGTACTCTTGCAATTGAAATTCAAGGACCTGATAAAAATGATATGTACATATGTTTGGGAAAACAAAAACCAACTCATTGCAATGAATGAAGTGTTTAAAGAATCAAAGAATATTAATTGTTTGTCAAATGAGATGTAAAATAAAGTTTATTTTATTTAAACAAGTGAACAATAGTTTTGAAAAAAGCTCATCCTTTTTTTTTCTCTTCTTTTTTTTTTCATTTTTTGAAGGAAACTAAACTCACACAGTGTGTGAAATAGACAGACTTCTCTAGTTCTGAAGTTACAACCATTCCAAAAAGCTTGCCCTATTTTTCTTCCAACTTCTTTCTAGTGTGGACCTTTTTTTACTCTATTCTTAGAAGGATTTAGTCATCTAATCCTAAAATGATGGGTTTAATTGGACCAAAGTCAGATGTCCCATGGTAAATTACCAAAATCAGTCTATGAATGCAAATGCAATATATGTAATGAACATGTTATGCTACTGAAAGTGCAAAATGCAATAAAGATGCAATGCAGAATGTAAATGTGAATGCAGAAAAGAGGTTGATTGTGGAGTGAACATCTTAGAACAACTTTCATAAAAGATCATGTTACATCAGACATTAGAATTACAGATAATGTCGAGCTCTAGCACCTAGCTTCTGTAACTTCTCTAAGAGCATAGCCAACTTCTCGTTTTGTTCTAGGAGCTCATCATTTTAACTCAATTCTGTCACTGCATCAGCCAAGTCTGTCACCTATCGGGTAACTCTTCGTGCTTCAGCAATAATATCTTTCATGTAGTTGTTTTTTTCCTTTATCTTCTTTGAAGACTCTTGAAGCTAAAGATACCACTTCTCCTTATTTTCTTTCAAGGCTTTCTTGAGACCATCCACAAGATCTTTGTACATCGTTAGAATGTCGTTACGCTCATTTACTTGCTTCTTTAGCCTTTGAACTTCAGCTTGACTATCATTTAATTCAACAATGATGTCTCCGCGCAAATATATACACATGTTCAAGGCCTCAATCTTGGCTTAACTACTCTTCAAGTCGTCCTTGAGGGTAAGGTATTGATTGTTCATTGCTTGCAGATTACAAGACAAGGTACTAGCTCGTTCCTCGTTGGCCTTAGAACTCTTTTTCTAAAATTCAACATCTCTTTTTAGGTCTTTAATTTTTTTCCATTGATTAGGAGTGTCACCTAAACCAACATTTTTAAAAGTCAAACGAAGCTCTTCATAATTGTCTTGCAAGCTCTTCAGTTCATTTTTCATACAATCCATTTCTTTCTTCGATCCACTAGCTTGAGCGTCACGCCTCAAATAGATTTTTTCATCTTCTTCAATTTGGACTCATTTGGCTCCATAACTGCTGGGTGAACGGTAGTTGAACCATATTGATTTTCTTTCTCGAATTTCTATATGTTGCACTCCATGAGGTTTTGAAATCGACGCTTGAAGGCGGTACAGTTTTCAATTGAATGCCCCTTAATTCCAGAATAATACGCATAATGAGCTTCGGCGTTATACCATTTAGGGTACAGAGGTTGTAGAGGTGATATAGGACCACCAAACCTCCAACAATTGCAGATATGGCTCTTCATACAAATGGGTATAGGATCGAATAAATCATTAGTTCTTGGCTTTTGAATGCCGATCGACAATGACTCGGACAGTTGGACACTAGAATTTAAACTCTGTCCCGGGTACTGGATTATGAGAGTTGGAAATTGGCTCATATTTGTATGCTCTGGTGCACTAGCATTGGTTAGGCTTTTGGAAACTTTGGGGACTCCTTCTTCAAAGCTCAGTAGCCCTTCTTCGACAAGGCTTATGACTTTGTTCCTTTGAGCTCCACAATTTTCGGTAGTATGGCTCGTTGATAAGTGTTCAAAAGTACTATTTTTCTTACCCTTTTTACTCATATTATTGTTAGACTTAGGCTCATATTAGTTGCATAGTTAGCCATTCATGCATTAATCCATGTTTCCTTCAATCGTTGAGCTTGATTACATAACTTGGTGATTTTTGTGGAAATAGATGCTGCTTTGGTGTGTTTTTGTGTGTGTATGTGCAGGATCACTTGCCAAAGCAATGCCGAGCTAGTTGCCAGGGCAATGCATGAAGGATATGCCGAGCTAGTTGCCAGGGCAATGTATGAAGGAGACGCCGAGCCAGTTGCCATGGCATTTGTCGACAAAGACCAAAAGCAATATGGATGTCGAAATTCATGACTTTACAAGCCCAAGATGACATGGAGCAAGGCCCAAGCCCAAAGGAATTTGATTGCCATGCAGAGATTAAAGAAGAATTAAATTCCAAGAAGATAGGAGAAGTTCTAATAGGAATAAAATTATAATAAAGAATTATATTCTTTAAAGATAATTTAAATCCAACTCAAACTCCTCCTCAAAGAAGGACTTTGGCCTAGCCCTATAAATAGCAAGAGATTTCGACAATTCAAGGGAGAGAGCAAGAGGGAAATTTCGGCAAGTCCAAGTAGGGCAAGAGGAGAGAATTTTCGACAAGCATCAAGGGCAAGGAGGATTTCGACAAGCCTCTTCCTTCATCTTTGTTCGATTGGGTTCATGCTAGGGATTAATTATCTTGTGTTTCTTTGGAACCTAGCCATGAACTAAATTTACTTGGCTATGGTTATTGTGTTTTGTGGTTGTGAGAAACTATTGGTTTTTGTTTAGGTAATAAGAGTTTGCACTTTTCTATTTCAAGGTTTATTCATTCTTGATTCTTATTATTGTTTGCGAGTGAATTGGGAGAGGATCTCGTGATTTCATCCATTTATCTAATATCGGGAGAGTTAGATTCAAGAAACGAATGAATATGATCTTTATTCAATCCAATGATGGTGAAGATTAATCCGGCTTAGGAATAAGTTAAGGATTTCAACGACTAAGAGGAGTGCAAGATTGGTTGTTGTTCACCCTTGATTCACGCAGGGATGTATTATCAAGGCATTCACAAGTAGCTAGAGTTTCGACTTAGGGATAAGAAGAAACCATTAAAGAACGCTCCGCCGAACCTTGAAGTTGTTGCCCAATCGCCCAAGTAGTTGCCCAACTAGTCGCCCAGCAACCATCAATTAGTTGCCAAGGCAACCCCGCGTGCAAGTTGCCACGGCAACTGAGTTGCCCGTGCACTCTTTTACCAAGACGATCCAATCGGCTATCACACCTCAACTCACGATAACCTAGCCTATCTCTCTCAATTGAATTCATCTTTACTTTTACTTAATTGCTTTCTAGATTAGTTATTAGTTAAAACTTCTATAATCCTTTACTTGTGTTTTTACTTTTTACAGTGCAAGAGACTAGATTCTTGAAGTGGCACCAATCCCTGTGGAGACGATATATTTTATACTATAACTTGCGACGTGTATACTTGCACATTTGCGTAGCACTTATTACGCGCAACAAGTTTTTGGCGCCATTGCCGGGGATTGGCAATAGCGACTTTGTTTTTACTTTCTTGCACTTTCTTTTTATTTTTCTTGTTTAAAATTCAAAGGGCTAACAAACTTTGGTTTTGCATTGGTATATGACCAGTATGCGAGACCGACTTCACCGTAATATCCCTTTGATCCGTAAATCGAACGAACCTTACAAAGACTTAGACGAAGGATAAGAGAAGCAATGGCAAATCAAGACGGCAATATTAATCAAGATGTTCGAGCGGGAGGAGGAGTGATTCTTGCACGAAAATGTAACTATTCGAGACTATCTTGAAGAAGATCTTGATGGACTTAACCCGGGAGTTGTCGCACCCGAAATTGAAGCCGACCACTTTGAGTTGAAACCAAGAATGTTTAATATGATCAACACAATAGGTCAATTTGGCGGCTCAAAGAATCAAGATGCACGACAACATCTGAAATCTTTCCTCGAGATTTGCAACTCGTTCAAGATACACGGAGTCACCCCCGATGTCTTACGATTAAGATTATTCCCCTATTCACTGAGGGATAGGGCGAAAGCATGGCTGAATAGCATTCCTGCCGGATCCATAGCATCTTGGACTGATCTTTGTCGTGATTTCCTTGCTAGATTTAATCCTACAAATTTGACTGATAAGCTTCGTAACGACATTACTTCTTTTCGGCAGGCAGATGATGAATCCATGTACGAGTCTTGGGAGCGATATAGCGAACTTCTACACAAATGCCCCCTACACGGATTCCCGGTGTGGACCCAAGTAACAATGTTTTACAACGCCGTGAATACACCAACAAGGATGATGCTAGATGCCTCGGCAAACGGCATACTCCTAGATAAGTCACCGGAAGAAGCAATGCAAATCTTAAACAGGCTGGCCAAGAATGATTATCAATTCCCATCTACTAGAAGAGGAGGAGTTAGACGCCAAGCCACAATACATGAACTAGGATCATCGATTCAATTTCGCACAATTGGCCGCTTTAACCAAGATGGTCCGAACATGCAAAAAAACAAACAACACACATGATGAAGTCAAGGTAATGGATTCTTTTTGTGAGTTATGTGGTGATAACCATAATTCTTCCGAATATATGCGAGAATCCGAATCTAGCTTCTATGTGGGGAATTACAATCGAGCAACAACATGATGTCCAATACATACAATCCAAATTGGAAGAAGCACCGAATTTTTCATGGAGTAATCCCAACAATGCTCTAAACCGTAACAATCGAATGCACAAGCATCGGGATTCCAGCAGAATATGCCACGCAAATGATGCCGCAGCAACAACCGACGACATCTAGTTCTTTGGAAAATTCTCTAAATGCTTTTATGATGAAAACTGAATCTTATATGGCTGAGAATAGTAATTTTCATAAAAAGAACTGATGCTTTTATTAACAGGACCGAGATGAGATTGCAAAACCAAGAGGCGGCAATCAAATCATTGGAAAATCAAGTCGGACGGTTTGCTCAAAATCAACACTAGACCACAAGGAGGTTTACCTAGCGATATCAAGTCGCAAGAGGAATTGGCCATGAGCAATGTAAGGCAATCACCACCGTAGTGGCCAACAACTTAGAGAGGTTCAAACCCGCTCGTCAAACAAAACTCCACAAAAAGATCAAGACGAACCTAGCGGAAAAGCCTCAGATGCTGAACCAGGAATTGCCGCGCAACCGGCAATAAACATGCCTCGAACCGATGACGCCTCGGCTTCTTGTGATAAGCATGCCTCAAAGAACCCCAGTTGATAACGCATCGATAACTCCGATGTCCCGCAATGCCGTCAATCAAATTTCAAACCAATGAAAGGATCGAAGATATCCGACTTCCACCACCATTCCCACAAAGGTTGAAGCGACAAAAGCAAGAATACCAATTCAAGAAGTTTCTTGATATCCTAAAGCAAGTCCACATCAACTTGCCATTGGTGGAAGCAATTGAACAAATGCCAAACTATGCCAAGTTTCTTAAAGACATTGTGTCCAAGAGAACAAGGCTAGGAGAGTTTGAAACAAAGGCATGACAGAGGGATGCATGGCAATGTTGCACAATCGTATGCCACCCAAGTTGAAGGACCCCGGAAGTTTCACAATACCATGTTCCATTGGAAATCACTATATCGGGAAAGCATTATGCGACCTTGGGGCTAGCATAAACTTGATGCCTAAATCGGTTTTCCAAAAACTAGGAATCGGGAAGGCAAGACCTACAACAGTCATCATCATGCAATAGCCGACAGATCCTATGTGCATCCAGAGGGAAAAATCGAGGACATACTGGTAAAAGTTGATAAATTCATTTTTCCCGCTGACTTTATTGTTTTGGATTGTGAAGCAGATGAGCATGCACCTATCATTTGCGGGAGACCATTCCTAGCGACAGGGAGAACTTTGATTGATGTTGAAAAGGGAGAACTCACAATGAGGGTGAATGACCAGCAGGTAAAACTAAATGTGTTCCAAACACTAAGGCATGCCGATGATCCAGAAGAATGCCAACTACTTCATGCCACGACAGAGTTTAACTTCGATGAGGAATTTAGTTGCCTCGGCAACTACATTGCCGATCAAGAGGAACCTGAGGAGTATGAAGAACCGGTCGATGAGGAACAACCAGAAGAGGCAAATTGGCTAGTCAATCGACCAGGTACATACTTTGAACCACTGGACTACTCAGGTAAGGAAGGTAAGATCGAAAAACCCTCTATCGAAAATCCACCAATTCTTGAGTTGAAACAATTGCGAGCAGCAATCAAATATGTATACTTAGGGATTGATAATACATTACCTGTAATTATTTCCTCTAAGTTACATCCTGAAAGCAGAAAAAGAGCTGATCAACATGTTGAAGCTACATAAAAAGGCAATAGGGTGGACAATTGCCGACTTGAAGGGAATTAGCCCGGCGGTGTGCATGCACAAGATCTTGTTGGAAGATGATCACAAACCTTCAATTGAGGCCCGGAGGAGACTGAATCATGCCATGAAAGGGGTTGTAATGAAAGAAATCATCAAGTGGCTTGACGCCGGCATTATATACCATATCTCCGATAGTACGTTGGTAAGTCCGTACAATGTGTGCCGAAAAAGGGAGGTATAACAAAGGTAAGCAATGAAAATAATGAACTTATCCCAACCAGATCGTGACCGGTTGGAGGGTTTGTATGGACTATCGAAAGCTAAACAAAGCCACTAGGAAAGATCACTTCCCATTACCCTTTATTGATCAAATGCTTGACCGCCTTGCGTAAACCCTTTACTTGTTTTCTTGATGGTTATTCAGGTTACAATCAGATTGCCATAGCACTGAAGATCAAGAAAAGACAACCTTCACATGCCCCTACGGTACTTATGCCTTCCGAAGGATGCCGCTCGGATTGCGTAACGCCCGCAACCTTCCAAAGATGCATGATGGCGCTCTTTTCGGACATGGTCAAGACTTCCTTGAGATCTTCATGGATGATTTTTCGGTTTTTGTAATGACTTCGACGGCTGTCTCTCGGCAATTTAGAGAGGGTGTTGGCAAGATGCGAAGAAACGGATTTAGTCCTCAATTGAGAGAAATGCCACTTTATGGTAGATGAAGGAATAGTGCTCGGCCACAAGATTTCATCCAAGGGAATTGAAGTAGACAAAGCCAAGGTGGACGTAATCGAGAGATTACCCCTACCAAATTCGGTTAAAGGAATTCGAAGTTTTCTCGGACATGCAGGTTTTTATAGGAGGTTCATTCATAATTTTTCTAAAATCACTAAACCTTTGTGTAATCTGCTTGAACAGGATAAAGTCTTCGATTTTGATGATTCTTGCACTCAAGCATTCGAAACCCTAAAGAAAAAGCTTGCCTCGCACCCATTGTCGCTCCACCGTTTGACGCTACCTTTTGAGCTCATGTGTGATGCAAGTGATTTCGCGGTAGGAGCAAATCCTAGGCCAACGCACAGTAAGACCTTCCATGTGATATACTACGCTAGTAAAACTCTTAATGGTGCTCAAGTGAATTACACAACAACGGAGAAAGAGTTACTAGCTGTAGTTTTCGTATTTGACAAGTTCCGATCCTATTTAATTGGTACAAAGGTAATTGTTCATACGGACCATTCGGCAATCAAATACTTATTTGCTAAAAAGGATGCTAAACCTCGTTTGATTTGTTGGATATTACTTTTACAAGAATTTGATATTGAAATTAAGGATAGGAAAGGAACAGAAAATCAAGTGGCCGATCACTTATCACGTTTGGAACGCAATAGGGAGGAGGACGCGGATCTAGAGATATGCGATGCATTTCCGGATGAACAAATTCTAATTGCCTCGACAACCCTCAACGCCTCGGCAACCCATGACGTCTCGGCAACTATGGATGCACACGCCTCGGCAACTCTCGACGCAGCAGCAGTCTTTGACGCGCACGCCTCAGCAATTCTGGGAGCAGACACTACGGCAGCACATGCCTCGGCAATACCCTGGTACGCAGATTTAGTTAACTTCCTTGTTTGTGGTATTTTTCCGTATGGCATTACTCACCAAGGGAAGAAGCGGTTCCGCCATGATGCTAAGCATTACTTTTGGGACTAGCCTCTTTTGTTTAAACAATGTGCACATCAGGTTATACGCCGATGTGTCCCTGAAGAAGAGCAACAGAATGTACTCCGGCAATGCCATTCTTCACCCTATGGAGGACATTTTGGAGGAACTCGTACATGACCAAAGTCTTGCAATCCTGTTTGTATTGGCCAACATTGTACAAAGATGCCCAAGACTTTTACAAGCAATGTGATCGTTGCGGAGGACGGGCAATATCTCTAGGCGACATGAGATGCCACTCGAACATCATCGAGGTGGAACTGCTCGATGTATGGGGATCGATTTTATGGGACCTTTCCCATCTTCATCCGGCAACCTCTACATCTTACTCGCCGTCGACTATGTGTCTAAATGGGTAGAGGCAGCTGCAGTTCCCAACGACGATTCCAAGACCGTGCAACGATTCTGCGAGAAAAACATATTTACGATTTGGGATGCCGAGAGCAATTATCAGCGACGGGGGCAAGCATTTTGACAATGACTAATTGCCAAGATGTTGCAACGCTTCGCATATCACACAAGATCGCCACGGCATATTACCCACAAACCAACGGGCAAGAAGAAATTTCCAACCGGGAGTTGAAGGGAATACTCGAGAAAGTTGTAAATCCTCAAGGAAGGATTGGTCATTAAGACTAGATGACGACTTTGGGCATATCGCACTGCATTCAAAACACCATTAGGTATGTCCCCTTCCGGCTTGTCTATGGTAAAACATGTCATCTACCGGTGGAAATCGAGCACAAGGCGTCTTGGGCAATCAAGACCGTGAATATGGATTGGGAAAGTGCCGGACAAAAGCGCTTGATGGATCTCAATGAGATAGAAGAATTTCGTGCACTCGCCTATAACAATGCACGAATCTACAAGGAGAAAACAAAGCGATGGCACGACAAGAAACTATTGCCACGGCAATTCACGCCAGGGCAACTAGTTCTCCTATTCAATTATCGGCTAAAACTTTTCCCGGGAAGGCTGAAATCAAGATGGTCGGGACCATTCGAAGTCGTCAAACCATTCTCTCATGGTGCCGTGATAATCAAGTCCATCTCTGACAACCATGAATTCAAAGTTAATGGACAAAGATTGAAGCACTACAATGGTGCCCATGTGGAACGTAACAAGGAAGTGGTCAATTTAGGAGATGCATGAGCATGCTCTCCCTTTTGATATTTTTATTTTTATTTTTGTTTTTGTCGATTATTTAATTATTTATTTTTCATTTTTTCCGATTATTTTTTTTATTATTTTATTATTTTGCCGATTATTAGTAGTTTTAGGATAGATTTTTTTTATTCAAGTCTAAGAATCCTATTACACATCTTTATTTATTTTCTTTATTAGTTTATCTTTAATTTTAATCCTTATTTGATTTGTTTTTGAATTGTAGGAAAGGAAGTTCAAGAGAAAGAAGGAATTCTAAACCAAGTAGGAAAACATCTTCAACAAGGAAACTAATGGGCTGAATCTAAGGCTTATATAAAGCCTCAAATTCATCCTAACCAAAACCCCTTTGTCGAAAATCCCTTACCAAACCCTAAACCCTTTTTTTTCGATTTCCCCAATCCCAACCACCTATCTTTTCTATAAAACCCATCACCCTTAACCTATTCCTACTTTCTATCTTGCAACTTTTTAGTTTATCTTCTTTTCTTTTCTTTGTTTTTACTCACAACCAAGATCATGGCATCCAAGATTAAACTTTTAGTTCATCCAAGTTCCTCCAAAGAACCAAGATACAAGAAGTTTGCTACACCGGCGGTTCAAGAAAGATTTCAATCCAAGTTTGAAAGCCGGAAGATTCATGAAGAACAAGGCTTTGAATACTCCAACTCTCATCAAGATTTCGGCCTTGAACCATTCATCTTCAAGAGGATTGCACATCAAAAGTGGCAAATCTTTTGCCATCAACCGGAACCGGGCCATACTTATAAGTCCCGAAAGCATCAACACCTTTTACGGACTTTACATTGAGAATGACGAGCATCAAGCCTTCGTTGACCAAATCAATCCCAAGCAACTCGACAAGGTGCTTCAAGAACTCACTCAACCGGGAACTCATTGGAACGACGGTAAATACAAGGGCACGGTAAATCGCCTATGGCTAAAACCCGAGGCAAAACTATGGAATAAGTTTGTTAAAACTTCTTTAATGCCCTCCACACACAATACTACCGTTGATATACCACGTCTTTTGCTCATACATTCTATTTTGCATAATCGCATCATAACATTGGAAAAATTATTTGCGATGAGATTTTTGTATGCAGCTCAAAAGATAAGGGTTATCTTTTCTTCCCTTGCTTAATTTCCAATCTTTGCAAGGAGATGCAAGTCCCGAGTGAGTCCACCGATGAAAAGGCCCTACCCAAGTCTGGTTGGAATCAAGCACTAATCCGGAAGCTAATGGGAGAGGCACCGAGAGATTCTTCAAGGCCTCCAATTGCCACGGCAACCCCTGCCGCCGCAGAAATCCCTAATGCCCAAGCACCTAACGCTAGGGCAACTCGGTCATTAATCCCGGGACACTTTGAAGCACTTTTGCACCCATTGGCAAGCCGCCTAAGGCAAATTGAAGATCGGCAACTAATGTTCATGCGGTACATGAAGGAGCACAACAATGCCATCACCCAAGTCATCCTAGAAAAGTACCCGGACAATCGTGTGCCGTTCCCAATCTTTCCCGCCGAGATTCTTGCCCCGACAACCAATGAAGCAGTCGCCACGGCAACCAAGGAAGCAGACGCCACGGCAACCAACCCTGACGATGCCCCGGCAACCACTGCAAAAGCCAAAGGTAAAGTACCTATGCCCGAATCAACTCCTACGGAATCATTTTCTGATTTTTCAGATTCGGACGAGTCCTCCATTGAACCAATAAAGACCACACCAATTGAATCCTCCAAACGAAAAGCCATTGACATTGATGAAGAGGATGATGAGGACAACCCGCATTTAGGATCGATTCCACCACCGGCAACAAGAAAACAACCATCGCGTTCAAGCAAGAAAATCAAGACGCCAACTAGAAGGAAACTAATCATCTACGATGACGAACTCTCGGAGTAAGTCCTCGTATGCATTTTTATTTTTTCGTTATTTTTATGCATGCATTGAGGACAATGCCTCACTCGAGTTTGGGGGGGGGATTGTTATTAGTAATTACCATGTTTAGTTACATTAATCTTAAGCATTACATTTAGGATACATAAACTGCTTGCCATGCCTTTAATTAGAACAAGAATTGCTTGGATTTGATGAATATTCAATGATGACTTTGCCAATGCACTTAATTGATAGAATTTTTCTTCTAGGATAACCATGGAAAAAAACTTAGAATTTTACTATGATGCTAAATTTGATGAAACACTGTTGTGGTTTGATTGATTTAAGGAGTTCTAGTAAACTTAGGTTAATAATTAACTAATTGGGGGATTAGAATAAAAATTGGATGAATGCTAGAGGTGCCCGAAATTGGCTCTAGCATATGCTAAAAAAATTGATCACTAGAGGTGCCCAAATCGGCTCTAGGAGGCGTTAAAATTTTTTTAACTAGAGGTGCCCAAACCGCTCTCTAGTCGATTAAATTAACTTAAGAAAACTAAAAATAAAACACTAGAGGTGCCCAAATTGGCTCTAGTTAAAACATGTTAAAAAGAACCCAATAAAGTAATTTGAAAACCTATTGTTTGCATAGAATCCGAAAATCAACTTGCACACAACTCCGCACACACTCACAAGCATTATAGTTTGATTCCGAGTAACTCCTCGGTTTTCCGAAAAAAAAAAAGCCAATCATACTTTGTGCCCCGGTTCGAGAATTGAAATCAAGTTCAAAGCTAAGTTTGTGAAAATTTGAAGTCTTGGCGGTAATTATGAGTTTGCATTGCTTGAGGACAAGCAATAGTTCGAGTTTGGGGGTGTGATAAGTGTTCAAAAGTACTATTTTTCTTACCCTTTTACTCATATTATTGTTAGACTTAGGCTCATATTAGTTGCATAGTTAGCCATTCATGCATTAATCCATGTTTCCTTCAATCGTTGAGCTTGATTACATAACTTGGTGATTTTTGTGGAAATAGATGCTGCTTTGGTGTGTTTTTGTGTGTGTATGTGCAGGATCACTTGCCAAAGCAATGCCGAGCTAGTTGCCAGGGCAATGCATGAAGGATATGCCGAGCTAGTTGCCAGGGCAATGCATGAAGGAGACGTCGAGCCAGTTGCCATGGCATTTGTCGACAAAGACCAAAAGCAATATGGATGTCGAAATTCATGACTTTACAAGCCCAAGATGACATGGAGCAAGGCCCAAGCCCAAAGGAATTTGATTGCCATGCAGAGATTAAAGAAGAATTAAATTCCAAGAAGATAGGAGAAGTTCTAATAGGAATAAAATTATAATAAAGAATTATATTCTTTAAAGATAATTTAATTCCAACTCAAACTCCTCCTCAAAGAAGGACTTTGGCCTAGCCCTATAAATAGCAAGGAAATTCGACAAATCTAGGAAAGAGAGCAAGAGTTAATTTCGACAACTCCAAGAGAGGAAGCAAGGGGAATTTTCGGCAAGCATCTAGGGCAAGGAATTTTCGACAAGCTTCATCTTCTCTTCCTTGTTCGATTGGGTTCATGCTAGGGATTGTTTATCTTGTGTTTCTTTGGAACCTAGCCATGAACTAAATTTACTTGGCTATGGTTATTGTGTTTTGTGGTTGTGAGAAACTATTGGTTTTTGTTTAGGTAATAAGAGTTTGCACTTTTCTATTTCAAGGTTTATTCATTCTTGATTCTTATTATTGTTTGCGAGTGAATTGGGAGAGGATCTCGTGATTTCATCCATTTATCTAATATCGGGAGAGTTAGATTCAAGAAACGAATGAATATGATCTTTATTCAATCCAATGATGGTGAAGATTAATCCAACTTAGGAATAAGTTAAGGATTTCAACGGCTAAGAGGAGTGCAAGATTGGTTGTTGTTCACCCTTGATTCACGCAGGGATGTATTATCAAGGCATGCACAAGTAGCTAGAGTTTCGACTTAGGGATAAGAAGAAACCATTGAAGAACGCTCCGCCGAACCTTGAAGTTGCTGCCCAGTCGCCCAAGTAGTTGCCCAACTAGTCGCCCAGGCAACCATCAATTAGTTGCCAAGGCAACCCCGTCGTGCAAGTTGCCACGGCAACTGAGTTGCCCGTGCACTCTTTTACCAAGACGATCCAATCGGCTATCACACCTCAACTCACGATAACCTAGCCTATCTCTCTCAATTGAATTCATCTTTACTTTTACTTAATTGCTTTCTAGATTAGTTATTAGTTAAAACTTCTATAATCCTTTACTTGTGTTTTTACTTTTTACAGTGCAAGAGACTAGATTCTTGAAGTGGCACCAATCCCTGTGGAGACGATATCTTTTATACTATAACTTGCGACGTGTATACTTGCACATTTGTGTAGCACTTATTACGCGCAACACTCGTACCTCTTAAATGATAGTTACATAGCCTTGTTGTCATACCCTTTAAGAAAAAAGGGGGCTCTTTTGGCTTGGATTAGACTGGAGTCACAAGACCCTTCTTGACCAGTATTAGAAGTAGATCTGTGTATGCCATTGAAATTTGAAATACCTTGTTTTTATCTTTCTCTTATCTGGATTTTCTTTGGCTCAGCTCTACTTTCTTTAAAATTGAATCCTTTGAATCTTTAGGTGTCCTATTGATGTCGATCGCAACGGTACATTATCCTTTAGATTTACCAGAATCATCTTGTTCAGCTATAAGGTCTTGATTGGTGGTTATCATAATTTGGCTTTTATTCAGTTCATCCTTCTATAACACCATTGACCCGGATGTCATATTTGGGCCCTAAGCCCAAAATCCATACCGTTAAATTTTTTGCTTTTTCGAGCCCAAATGAATAAGTCCAATAAAAACATAAATCCATACATTGAAAACATTGACAAGTCTAGATGTTTAAAACAGTAATTATAGAGCTTCACTTACAAATATTAAAACATTCGACTTTGACCAATTAAGACAAAATAAGAGTTACAAAATACATATAGGGTCCTACGAAATACATAGCCTATTTCATCTAGTATTTGTACTCAACCGCTAGAGTCGATGCTGGAATCCAAACCTTAATGGTGCTCCTTCAAGCCTCACGATAACATACTAACCTGCAAATGAAAACAATGATTCTGAACGCTGAGCTAACAAGCTCAGCGGATACACCGCCACTCAACCATGCTTCATGCAAATCATAAATAAAGCAATGCAATAGAAATGATATCATGGCAAAATAACAATGGTGCTACCATAACTACCTAAACACATGGCATTATGAATGTATGATTATGCACACAGCTCATACTAGAACCTCATACATTTACCTAGCATCACACAGATAACACCGACAACAACTAAGTGAGGTTCGCTCCCACAAAGCATTAGAATCCTACACTTGAGTGAGGCCTGCGTCCACATAGCATCAGGATCCTACACTACGAGTAAGGCTCGCGTCCACATAGTATCGGGATCCTGTACTCAAGGGGATGAAACCCGCGTCCACATAGCATCGGGATCATACATTCATGCTCAAGATTCCTCATCAAACATCTTCGAATGAGGCCCACGTCCACATAGCATCGGGATCCAGCATTCAAGAATCTTCAAGGTGTTGCAACACGCTTTTAGGGTATACAAATCCCAACAACAAGGGATGACTCGACTACTTAGGCGTCTCTTCAGCACACAGTAAGGACCCTAATTACTACACAGCCTCGATTGATCCACCTAGGATCCCTATGGGTTACTACCTCACACGGTTTACCTAATATTTACCAAGTCATTAGCCAATTATTTCTCATACGAGGTTAAAATCTCTATTTCTCTGTTTTAGTATTCATTTTACACCTTAGAAGACCTCAGGGCCCTTTGCCTCGAATTATAGAACCCCCGAACGTAAACTCGAATTTTTTGGGCAGAATGCCCAGTAAGTACCGATACTCCTAAATGGGTATCAATACTCACCTCTAGGTACCGGTACTCTTCCATGAGTATCGATACTCATTTAAATTTCAAAAGAACTAGGCTCTCAAGTCATACTGATACGCTTCATCCCGTATCGGTACCTACTATCGGTACCAGAATCGCCCCGTACTGATCCAAGCCCGTACCGATACTCCTACCTTCGCGTATCGATACGCCAAGCCTCTCCCAAGCAATGCAACAGTGCGTACCGATACACTTCATGCGTATCGGTACGCAAAAGCGTTACTAGAATTCTTAACTTGCAAGAGGTACCGATACACGGGGAAGAGTACTGGTATACCTCTCACAGCCCTTCCCCTATTTCACTAAGGCATACCGATACGCTAAGCCTAGTACCAATACGCGAGCTCGATTTTCAAACTCTGGGTGCGAGTTTCACCTAGAAACCCTATTTAACCCCCATGGTTAAACCCCAAACCATTCCCACAAGTTATGGTGATAGCATTAGGTGGATTTCTACCTATTTTAAGCCATTATAACAACAATTCCATGATTTTCCATTAACAACCACTCAAGCTACTCTATGGCCAAAAACACCAAACCATGCTTCAAGACTTAACTTTATGATTTCCAGGAAACTATGGGAGTTAGTAGCGTACTAACCTTAGCTTAGCTGATAACACAAGACCTTCTCCCAAAGCTTCAAGCTTCCCTCCCTTCTTGAGCCTTGGATGAGTTTCCAACCTCTTTCACTACATGAGGAGACTACAAAACGCATTACAACGTTGCTAGAGGATAAAATGGGCCAAAAACATAATCTAAACCAAAGATTAGAGCTCCTAAACTCCAATCCCGTCCAACCCTCTCAACCTTCCAACAACCCCCTTCTTTGTCCAAATAATACAAAGCTTACCTTGAAATGTAGATCCTTTCAAGCTGGTAAAACTTCCCTCAACAAGCCAAACGTGATTCTTACTTCAAACTCTCAAAATCCAACATTTAGATGGGGTGTTTTGGGTGAGAGATGAGATGAAAAAAGGAAGATGAAGACATAAAGGCTGGGTGATCTCACCACTCTACATAATGTAGAGAAAATAAGCATTTCCCCTCCCCCACTCTTCAAATTTGGCATTTACCACATTACTCTTCTTCCTCCCATCTCCACCCAATCCAACAACCACTTGAGCCCAACACACAAGCTATCCTAAAAGGCTCTTAAAAGCCCCAAAACACGATCCAAATACGAGGCCCATTCCTAGATCAAACCCTACTATCAGATTTCTTAAATCCAGGTCATTACAACTCTTTCCTCTTAAAAGAAAATTTCTTCCTCAAAATTTACCTGATGGGAACAAATGCGGATAGAGAACTCTTATGTCGTCCTCGACTTCCCAGATTGCTTCCTCGACTCTGTGGTTCTTCCATAATATTTTCACCAAAGGTATGCACTTATTACGAAGCTCTTTAACTCCTATGTCAAAGACCCCAACCGGTACTTCTTCATATGTCAAGTCGGCATTTACCTTAATTTCTTCAAGCGAAACCACATGTAAAGGATCAGAACAATAACGCCTCAATATGGACACATAAAAAACATCGTGGATACAGGTCAACTCCGGCGGCAAGGCTAACCGATAAGCCACTGGTCCTACTCTCTCAAGTATCTCACAAGGTCCGATGTACCTTGGGCTTAACTTCCCCTTGCGTCCAAAACGAATGATTCCTTTCCACGGAAATACCTTGAGAAATACTTTCTCACCGACATCATACTTTATATGTTTGCGTTTTGAATGATTCCTTTCCACGAAAATACCTTTTGACGGTCAAAAGCCGCTTGCAACCTTTCTTGGACAATCTAAACTTTCTCTTCAATTTGGATAACCAGGTCGGATCCCACGATCCTCCTCTCATTGAGCTCAGTCCAACACAAGGGTGTCCTACACTTACGCCCATATAAGGCTTCAAAAGGGGCCATCTTTATGTTCGACTGGTAACTGTTGTTGTAAGCAAACTCTACAAACAGTAACTGGTCCCCCTAACTCTTTGCAAAATCCACAATGCAACACCAGAGCATATCATCAAGAATCTGGATGACGCGCTCAGATTGACCATCGGTCTGAGGGTAAAAAGTTGTACTGAAATGCAACTTGGTGTCCAAGGCATTATGGATCTTATTCCATAACCTAGCTGTGAAACGCGGGTCTCTATCTGAAATGATCGATGATAGTACTCCATACAACCTTACTATTTCCTTTATATACAGTTGTGCCAACTTTTCCAAGGTAAAATCCATCCTTACCGGCAAGAAATGAGTAGACTTGGTCAAATGATCCACAATAACCCAAATGGCATCATGCTTCCTTTGGGTCGTCGGTAACCCAATGACAAAATCCATGGTAATCCGATCTCACTTCTATTGCATAATCTGAATAGGCTGAAGCAACCCTGATGGAACCTGACGTTTCGCCTTCACTTGCTGACAAGCTAAGCACATTGTCACGAATTCAGAGACATCTATTTTCATACTTGGCCACCAATAGAAAGGACAAAGATCTTGATACATTTTGTTGCTTCCCAGATGTACCGTGAAAGGAATACAGTGTGCATCCCTTAAGATGCGGTCTCTCAAATCTTCCAAGGCCGAAACACGCAACTGCCCCTTGAAGTACAAGTACCCACCATCTCGTATCTTAAAGTTTGAAGCTTCACCTTTCTAGATCGCTTCAATCTGTGCAACTAATTCTTCGTCCAAAGCTTGAGTCCTATTTATCTTTTGTACCAACGTAGGTTCAATCCGAAGCTCGGCTAAAAGGCTTCCATCCTCGATCATCCTCAACCGGGCAAACGAAGGTTCAATTCGCCTTATTGGGGTGATACTCTATGATACAATCATAGTCCTTCAACAATTCAATCCACCGTTGTTGCCTCAGATTCAACTCCTTTTGTGTAAGCAAGTATTTCAATCTCTTATAATCCATATAAATATAACACTTCTCCCCATAGAGATAGTGCCTCCAAATCTTTAATGAAAAGATGACTGCAGTGAGCTCCAAATCAGGGGTAGGGTAATTCTGTTCGTGTGGCTTAAGTTGTCTCGAAGCATAAACAACCATCTTTCCTTCTTGCATAAGGACACAACCAAGCCCATTCAAAGACGCGTCACTAAACACAACATACTCCTTTTCAGGTTCGGGTTGGGTTAAAACTGGGGCCTCCATGAGATAAGCTTTTAGCTGCTCAAAACTTTGTTGTATTTTCTCATTCCATTCAAATGGGACTCCTTTTTTGCAACAGCTTGGTCAACGGTGCGGCTATAATGGGAAAAACCTTAACAAACCGCCTATAATACCTGGAAAGTCCTAAGAAACTACGAATTTCTGAAACATTCCATGGAGGTTTCCACTCCACCACAGCCTGTACCTTTTGAGGGTCCACACGGATCCCGTCTGCAGTAACAATATGACCAAGAAATGCCACTTCTAAAAGCCAAAATTCACACTAAATGAACTTGGCAAAAAGACGTCTATCTCTGAGGGTTTGTAGGACTACACACAGATGGTAGTCGTGTTCCTCTTAAGCTGATCTAGGTACGATTGGAAGATTGGATTCATTAGGTCCATAAAAGCTGCAGGTGCGTTGGTAAGCCCAAACGGTATTACCAAGAACTCATAGTGTCCATACCGCGTCCTAAAAGTAGTTTCCTGGACATCTTTATCTACTACCTTCAACTGGTAGTACCCTAACCTCAAGTCTATCTTAGAAAACACACGAGCACCTCTTAACTGGTCGAACAAATCATCACTCCTCGGAAGGGGATAACGATTCTTTATCGTTACCTTATTAAGTTGCCGATAATCAATACACATCCTCATAGACCCATCTTTCTTTTTGACGAATAGGATCGGTGCTCCCAAGGTGAGACACTCGGTTGGATAAAACCTCTTTCTAGCAACTCTTGAATTTATTTTTTCAACTCTTTTATTTTTGCGGGTGCCACCCGATACGGTGCGATAGACACTGGTACAGTACTCGGCATCACATCAATTCGAAACTCTAATTCATAGTCAAGTGGTAGCCTAGGTAATTCCTCCGAAAGCACAACGATGAACTCATTAACTGTTCGAAGATTTTCAAGCATTGGACCCTCAACCCTTACATCCACCACCTGGGCCAAAAAGGCTTCACAACCTTGTTGCAACAACCTCTGAGCTAACAAGGCCGAGACCACACTAGATAGACACGAATTTCTCTCACCTCATACAATCAGCTTGGAACCATCTGCAACATGAAGCTTCAAACTCTTTGCTCTGTATCCCGGACTAGCATTATGCTCAAAGTGCCAATCCATCCCCAAGATGGCATCGAACTCTTGAAACGGTAAAACCATTAAATCCGCTAGAAACAACGACCCCTGAACCTCGATCGGGCATCTTCGATACACCTTGTCCACCAACATCATATCTCAAGGGACTAGTCACATGGACTCCTACCTCAAGATTCTCGGTAGAAATACCCCACTGCTGAGATATCCCACTACAAATGTAGGAGTGGGTCGACCCTGAATCCACAAGAGCAACAATAGGAAATGAAAACAAGGTGAACGTACCTGAGATAACATCTGTAGTTGCATATTCCTCTTAAGCCCCGACTTCATACTGCCTAGCTGGTGCCCTCGCGGTAGCCTGAAATGTGCCTCTCGATACATGGCTTGCTCCTCCTCGAGCAAGACCTCAACCCCTCTGGGTTGGACATGAAGTCTTCTGAACCTGATCTGGAGAGGTCACAACAGCTACTGGGCAGTCCTTCACGAAGTAATCCGGTGATCCACAATGGTAACAAACTCTTACTGCTCACCAACACTCGCTTATGTATTTGCGTGCACACTGATTGCAAATTAGAGCACCCACGCTCATCTGTGAACCCTCTGGGCTCATCATGGATGAAAAAGATGGCCTTCTATGACCAGCAGGCTCAGATCTTCGGTCTGACCTTGAACTTCGATGCCCTTCTATTATGATTCTACCGGTTTCTGCTCCTCCCTGAGAAGGCCTGCGAGTTGTTGCTATAAGGGTTCTAGGTCCTCCCACCCGAGCTCCCTTGCCCATTAGACGGGGCATATGTTAAGCCTTGTACTTGCTCAAGAGACTTGGCACTCGGGGTCAACTCTAATAACACCTTCGGTGGTGCAGCAATCAGGTAAGTCTGAATTTCCTTCCTCAAGCCCTTCAAGAACCTCTTGCACCTCATTTTTCGGTGGCAACTAATTCAAGAGCATACCTACTCAACTGGAGAAACTCTTGCTCATATTCGAAAACTGACTGATTCCCTTGCATCAGATAATTGAATCGATCTCTTAAGGTATCGATGTGGGCCTCGCCCACATACTTCTTCTCGAACTCCTCGAGAAAATCATCCCAAGATGGTCGATTGGGGTGCCATCCAAGCTTTACTATTTCCCACCATTCTCTAGCAATTCCCTTCAACAGGGACAAGATACATGACAGCTTGTCTTCTGACCTCAACCTCATCTGCCTCATAATCCAGCGGGTATCTTGCAACCATTGTTCTGCATGTACCTGGTTATCACGCCCCGACCCATCAAAATCTGTAGCACCTTGCCTTCTTACCCTTTCAACATGTGCCTCACGAGGTGTAGCAGATGCCCTCGGTATTTCCCTAACAATTCGGTGCAATACCCGATTCAGATGTGAGAAGTAGTTAACCCCCCGGTCAACTGTGTCCTCCGACAAATCTTCTGTGCCAGGCATGGTTCTATTCTTGCTCATATTCCTCATCGAAACTCCCTAGGCATTTCCCTCATATTCTTCATCGAAACTCCCTTCTCTAGAGCCCAAACTTTCTTTATCAATTCACGCTCTCCTAGGCATGGTTCTATTCTGTACAACAACAAACGAGGCCACACCATCAAATTTCAGCATTAAAATAAGTACGACTTCGACTCATGGGTATGTATTCGCTAGATGCCTATACACTCTTCTATACTTCCCCGAGGACGTCCTAAAACCGACTAAACCTAAGCTCTGATTCCATTAAATATAACACCATTGACCCTGATGTCACATTTGGGCCCTAAGCCCAAAATCCATACTATTAATTTTTTTCTTTTTCGAGCCCAAATGAATAAGTCAAATAAAAACATAAATCTATACATTGAAAATGTAGACAAGTCCAGATGTTTAAAATAGTAATTACAGAGCTTCACTTACAAATATTAAAATATTCGACTTTGACCAATTAATACAAAATAAGAGTTACAAAATACATATAGGGTCTTACGAAATATATAGCCCATTTCATCTAGTATTTGTACTCAACCGCTAGAGTCGATGCTGGAATCCAAACCTTGATGGTACTCCTTCAAGCCTCACGATAACCTACTAACATGGGAACAAAAACAACGATTTCGAACGCTGAGCTAACAAGCTCAGTGAATACAGCGCCACTCAATCATGCTTCATGCAAATCATAAATAAAGCAATGCAACAGGAATGATATCATGGCAATATAAGAATGGCGCTACCATAACAGCCTAAACACATGGCATTATGAATGTATGATTACGAACACAGCTCATATTAGAACCTCATACATTTACCTAGCATCACACAGATAACACCGACAACAACTAAGTGAGGTTTGCATCCATAAACCATCAGAATCCTACACTTGAGTGAGGCCCACGTCCATATAGCATCATGATCCTACACTACGACTAGGGTCCGTTTCTATATAGCATCGGGATCTTGTACTCAAGGGGATGAGGCTCGCGTCCACATAGCATCAGGATCCTACATTCATGCTCGGGATTCCTCATCAAGCATCTTCGAATGAGGCCTGCGTCCACATAGCATCGGGATTCAACATTCTGGAATCTTTAAGGTGTTGCAACATGCTTTTAGGGTGTACAAATCCCAACAACAAGGGATGACTCGACTACTTAGGCGTCCCTTCAGCACACAGCAAGGACCCTAATTACTACACAGCCTCGATTGATCCACCTAGGATCCCTATGGGTTACTACCTCACACGGTTTACCCAATATTTACCAAATTATTAGCCAATTATTCTCATACAAGGTTAAAATCTCTATTTCTCAGTTTTAGTATTCATTTTACACCTTAGAAGACCCTCAGGGCCATTTGACTCGAATTATAGAACCCCCGAACGTAAACTTGAATTTTTTGGATAGAATGCCCATCGAGAACCGATACTCTTAATGGTATCGGTACTCCCCTCTAGGTACCAATAATCCTCTATGAGTATCGATACTCAGTTAAGGTTCGAAAGAACTGGATTCTCAAGCCGTACCGATACACTCTATCCCGTATCAGTACCTACTATCGGTACCAAAATTGCCTCGTACCGATCCAAGCCCGAACCGGTACTCTTACCTTCTCGTACCGATAAGCCAAGCCTCTCACAAGCAATGTAACAGTGCGTACTGGTACGCAAAAGCGTTACTGGAATTCTTAACTTGCAAGGGGTACCGATACGCTGGGATGAGTACAGGTATACCCCTTACAGCCCTTCCCCCTATTTCACTAAGGCGTACCGATACACTAAGCCCAGTACCGATACGCGAGCCCGATTTCTGAACTCTAGGTACGTGTTTCACCTAGAAATCATGTTTAACCCCTATGGTTACACCCCAAACCATTACTACAAGTTATGGTGATAGCATTTGGTGGATTTCTACCGATTTTAGGCCATTATAACAACAATTCCATGATTTGCCCTTAACAACCACTCAAGCTACTCTAAGGCCAAAAACACCAAACCATGCTTCAAGACTTAACTTTATGATTTCCAGGAAACTATGGGTGTTAGTAGTGTACTAACCTTAGCTTAGCTGATAACATAAGAGCTTCCAAAGCTTCAAGCTTCCCTCCCTTCTTGAGCCTTAGATGAGCTCCCAACCTCTTTCACTATATGAGGAGATTACAAAACGCATTACAACGTTGATGGAGGATAAAATAGGCCAAAAAGATAGTCTAAACTAAATATTAGAGCTACCAAACTCTAATCCCGTCCAACCCTCCAACAACCCATTCTTTCTCCAAACCATACAAAGCTTACCTTGAAATGTAGATCCTTTCAAGCTGGTAAAACTTCCCTCAACAAGCCAAACGTGATTCTTACTTCAAACTCTCAAAATACAACCTTTAGATGGGGTGTTTTGGGTGAGAGATGAGATGGAAAAAGGAAGATGAAGACATAAAGGCTGGGTGATCTCACCACTCTGCATAATGCAGAGAAAATAAGCCTTTCCCCTCCCCCACTCTTCAAATTTGGCATTTACCACATTACCCTTCTTCCTCCCTTCTCCACCCAATCCAACAACCACTTGAGCCCAACACACAAGCTATCCCAAAAGGCTCCTAAAATCCCAAAAACACGATCCAAATATGAGTCCCATACCTCGATCAAACCCGACCCTCGAATTTTCAAAATTTGGGTCGTTACACCTTCTATCCTTTTACATCAAACTTTTTTCTTTTTACCACATTAGTCATCACACTCATCATTTCAACCATCTGTCTTTTCAACTCTTGCACCTCACTAATATCGGTATTACTGGAGGCATAATCTGGTACTCTAACATGTGAATCTCGGAAGAAAGACTTATCATCTCTTCTGGCGTCTCTTCAAGGCACTGCCCTATATCTGTGGTCTTGTTTATTTGATCACTTGACTTTTTCATTATGAAAGCCTCCTTAATCGAATATCACTCGTGAATCAACGTCTTTTTATGTCATGCATATGCAATGCAAAAAACAAAAACATAGAAAACAAAAAAATTGGTCAGTACACGTGTTATAAAAAATGAAAACAAGAATAAGTATGTAAGTACTAAAAAGTAAATTTGTACAACCTACCCGACCATGATTTTCTACCCAGCATAATATTATTTACAGAAAAAAAATCCTACCCGGCATGATTTCTACCCGACATATTATTCATGAAATAAATCTTTAGAGTAGAAAAGGTTAGAAGCGTTTCTCCTTTAAACTTTTAACGAGTTCCATTTCTAAGGAAAGGCTCCTATGGTCCCTTACATGTGGTCCGGTTCTAGGGAAAGATACCCAAATTGTCCTCATTGTCTCTTACTAAAGGTAGCAAGGCCCCCGATCCTCACCCACTATAGGTTTCAAATGGACCATGTTCAATTCAGGGGGATACATCCATTATGCCTATACAGAGGTAACCCACACAAAAGTATAAGAAATATATCCTGAAAGCGATTCACTAACATAAACGGTGGTAATCCACACGAAGGCAGTATCACACTTCCACTTAAAAAAGGACAGAGCTCGGTAGAAAGCTCATGAAATGTAATGCAAGTGCACGGTTTGTGAGGAGAAACTCTCAAACCTTTTGACACCCTATGTCAATATTCACTTATACTAAGCAGTAAAAGTAAAGCAGTTATATTTACAGAAAATAAAAAGCATGTCTTATTAACAAAAGACATAATCATATTTCAAATTAAAATTGAATTCGTCAATTTCCAACGACCAAGACTAAAAGATAATCGATTTGTGGCTTGACTCTGTTTTTATTTTAAAAGGTTCCCCGCGGAGTCGCCAACTGTAATCACACAAATCTGTAACCCCCTTGACCTGGCCTAGACGCCCGACCGAACTGAAAGAACTACATTAGGTTTGCCGAAGCAAACTGAAGAAAGGTTACGAAAAGTCATTCCATTTTTTCCTTTTATCTTGCCTAGATGCAAATTATTAATCATACATGTTCATACTTGCAACGGGTGAATTTTTAAAGGAAACGAATCTCAAAAGACCACCAATTGCATCATATACATTTCGAGGACTAAAATGTAAATCTTTTAAATTTAATGACCAAAATTGAAATTAAGGTTACCAATCCTCAATTAGTCTATTTACATGCTCACATAACAAATTTCATGTCAATATAATCCTACATGCATATTCAATTGCATTCCCAAAGCTCAAGGACCAAAATAGAAGAATCTAAAACATTCAAACAAGCCAAAATAAAAAAATTAACCACACCCGTACCGGTACGCGTATAGGTGTTTCGGTACGCCCTTATGATTTCAAAACCCACAATTCCAATAGCCAAAACTCGTATCGAAAAACTTGTTCGCATATCAAAACGCCTAGCCAAAATGCTTAAGACCGTACCGGAACACTTGCTCGAGTACCGAAACGCTATGCCTAGAAAAGCATGCTTGTATTGAAATACCCTCCCACTTATTGAAACACTATGCCTGAAATGGCTTAGCCGTACCAGTACGGTGACACCTGTTTCGATACACTTGGACCTGTAAGGACCCAAATTGCTATTTAAACACACTTTAATGGAAACCAAACCACTTTAACATGCAACCTTATTAAAGATTGAACCCTACCAAAACTTCACAGAATCATCAACCGAACATGGCATTCATACCATTACGATGATCTATAGGCATGCTTCATAATATCACTTTACCAAACAACCAAAACTCACATTTGGTGCATCTAAGGCATGCTTACACATCTAAAGCAACATAAAAAAGTCCTTGAATCAAAAAAACATAGCAACCATTCCAAATTATCTAGATGCACTTCTAAGCACCCATCTAGCAACATCATAAGCAAGGGTACACGCAAGTTAAACAACATCAAACCAACATAATACTCAGCACTTTACATGCTTAAAACCATGAGAAAATAGAATTACAAATACCTAAAATTATGGCAAACACATTGCCTTATTAATCGAAAACATAAACAAAGTCCATACTCAAACTAGTCTTTGCCCTTGGATCACTTTAGTCTTGCCCTTGCATCCCCAAACCTTAATGCTCTGCATCATTAGGAAAAGAGAGCGCAAGCACACATGCTTAGTGAGGATGCTAATAAAACAATGATGCATTTAAAAAACATTTGCAATCAAAGCACTTGTTTCCAAAATCATGCTTACAACCAAAGCATTTTCCTCGTCTCCAACCGAGAGTTGCATAAACACCCTTATGCAACATCATATACTTATTCCATGCTTAGATCCCAAAGCATTAAATCATAAACCATGCTTAAATCCCAAAGCATTAAATAAAAAACATGCTTAAATCCCAAAGCATTATAAAATAGGTTCAACACATGAACTTTCATATATATTGGCATTAATAGTGACCCGGATAGACTACCCTCTATCCAACATATCAGATACATGGATCTCTTATACTATGCCTAGTTAAACCGCATGATATCCCAAACCTTGCCTAGTTAAACCGCAAGATTTGACACCCTTGCCTAGTTAAACCGTGAGACTTACCACCCTTGCCTAGTTAATCCACAAGTGTACCGACCTTGCCTAGTTTAACCGCAATATCACCATCAATTTGGGTTCCTTAGTTAGACCGCATGCCCCAAATGAGGTTCCCAACAGTCTGAGTGGCCTTGTTAAACTGCCATACCTCAAGGACCCATAGCCACGATCGATTTTATTCATATTTTATAGTGCACTTTTATCCTATGGCATGCCAACTATATCTGATTGTTTCCTACCTTGTCACGTAGCCAATATATCATTTCCAAAACCATTTACCTACTTTTTCAATGCATTAAGCCAAACCATCACATATACAATTTACATTGCCCAAAGCAATACCCCATTCCCAAACGGAATGAAAACCAATGCTCACTAGCATTTATATACATAATATCCATTGTATATGTGTTCATAACCATGCATTTACAGTATTAAATTAAACCATGTTTAACTCAAAACATGAAATCAATGTGCTCATATCCAAACTGATATTCATGAGCAAAATAAGGGAAACTTACTTCCAAGTTTAGGTAAGTGTTTTACACTTACCCTAAACTCCCAAAAACCTTTATCAAACCTTTTAAAGGCGTTTAAACCAGTTTCCACTCACCGATACACTTTGCCTTGCTCGCCAATGCGAATCGAGCTCCTGACAAGCAACAATCAATGTCGACATTCGTCACCCTGATTATCCCTTGTTTTAACAACATAAAACTAGAGGACAAATGCATTAATATGCATTCAAACCATTGCCTAACAACAATCACCTGCAACTCTCAAGTTGCCTAGTCAAAAACCATCTGAAACATATCGAAAACACCATCAAATCTTTCTAAAACTTAACCCAGCCATAACATAACGATTCAAACCATCAAATTTCATCAAATAACAACTAAAAACCCTTTCCCAACATCCTTTTACTTCCAGCAAAGCATAAGCTCGAAAAAACACTACATCAACCCTTGATTTACAACCTTAAACATTAGAGATCCAACTTGTTTCGGGATTACAACATTAAAACCAAGTTATTAACTCAATTAAACATAAAAAGCATGATCTAATCAGATCACAAACCCGGCATAACAGATCTAATTCAAAATATGTCAATTCCATCAATCAAAACTTAATTAAACCAATTTCCAATAATCAAACTATCAAAACACATTAGAAAACAATTATAAAGGATGACGAACTTGGGAATTTCAGTAGAGAACCTTTCATTAGAGGAGAAGAACGAATCCTTACCTCCAATGATGATTTCTCCCCTTAATTGCTTAGGAAAACATGAAAATTAAGAGAATAACAATAATCATTTGATGAAAAAGCACTACGAAAACAAATGCAAATAAAAACCTCTGATTTTTGCCTAAAGAAATTGAAGTTGGAAAGGTGTTTGGCTGGAGAGAAATTGAGAGAAAGAAGTTGCAAAGTTTGTTACGTAATTTTTGTTAAAAGTCTCAAAATAAGATTTATTAATTCCCTCCAGTTTAAAGCCTTTTAAAACTCAGTTAAAATCAATTAATTAAAGGGAGAAATCTGTTAAAAATGTTTAGGATAATTAGCTCCTTAAAGATTCAAAGTTTTGATCCTTTTGCAAAATAGTCACTAAAAACAGTTTTCAAAGTTCACATTTTGGTCACCAACCCAAAATTTCTGATTTCCAAAAATTATTTCCCAAAATTGACTTTACAAAAATCATTAATATATTTAATAATGATTTTAGATCATTTTCCACAATTTTACCACCTCAAAAAAATATTTAATCTGAATTAATCCTGAAACTTATTCGAATCTCTAATACCGGTCCACCGGACCCTCGGACCAACTTTAAAAACATCTAAGCAAAAAACCGGGGCGTTACAACTCTCCCCCTCTTATGAAATTTCGTCCCCAAAATTTACCTGGAGGAAAAAAATGCAAAAATTGCTCTAACATATCAGCCTTGCTTTCCTAAGTGGCTTCCTCGACACCACGATGTTGCCACAATACTTTAACAAGTTATATCGTCTTGCCACGTAGAACTTTACTGATGGAATCAAGGTTTTCTACCGACTCCTCATCATAGGATAAATCATATCTGAACTCAATATGCTCTACTGGCTTAACATGCAGAGGATCCGACCGATACCTCCGTAGCATAGATACATGAAACACATCATTAATTTTCTCCAGCTTGGGAGGCAACCTCAACCGATAAGCCACAGGACTATACACTCCACAATCTCATGCGGTCCAATAAACCTCGAACTAAGTTACCCTTACGTTCGAACCGCATCACCTTCTTCCACGGTGACACTTTCAAGAACACGCCATCACCAACTGCATACTTAATTTCTCTACGCTTCAAATCCGCGTAAGACTTCTATCAATCCTCAGTCGCTTTTAAGCGATCACACACAAGCTTTACCTTTTCATTCGTGTCCTTCAACACATGCAGCAAGGAGACATGCTTTTTCCCTACCTCAGCCCAACACAAAGGCGTACGACACCCCTGGCCATACAATGCCTCATATGGTGCCATCTGAATGCTCGCTTGATAGCTGTTGTAAAAAACAAATTAAACCAAATGTAAACGCTTCTCTCAGGTTCCTTGAAACTCAATAATACAACACATCAACAAATCCTCTAAAACCTGGATAACTCGCTCAAACTGCCCATCCATCTGAGGATGATACGCAGTACTGAAGTTCAACCTTGAATCCAAAGCCTGATGTAAACATCGCCAGAACCTTGACATAAACCTCATATCTCTATCAGAAACAATATACTTAGATACACCGTGCAAACGCACAATCTCGACTATATAAAAATTTGCCAGTTTGTCCAAGGTGTACGTTATATGTACTGGTAGAAAATGTGCACACTTTGTGAACCGATCAACAATCACCCAAATGGAATCCTTTTTAGCGGTGTCAACGGTAATCCTGTTACGAAATCTATGGTGATTCTCTCCTATTTTCACTTCGAAACTCTCAACGGTTGCAACAACCTGGATGGAAACTGGTGTTTAGCTTTAACTCGCTGACACAACATACACTTGGATACAAACTCTGCCACATCCTTCTTCAAACCAACCCAATAATACCTCTCTTTCAAATCACAATATATTTTGGTACTACCGGGATGCATAGCAAAAAGACTATAATGTGCTTCTGACAAAATAGTATGCCTAAGCTTCGAAACTTCCGACACCACTATTTGTCCCTTAAAGCACAAAACGCCATCACTATTAAAATAAAAATCCGTCGAATTACCATCCGCTATGTCCTTAACATGAGGAACCAAAGAATCATCAAATGATTGCTTAGCCTTGATCATCTGTGACAACATAGGCTTGGCCTGCAACTCAGCCAAAAAACCTCATTCCCGTGTCACACTCAACCTCGCAAACATCGCCCTAAGTTCAACATTAACCTTACGACTCAACGCATCCGTAACCACATTGGCTTTTCCAGGATGATACTCAATTGTCAGGTCATAGTCTTTAAGCAATTCCAACCACCTTCGTTGCCTAGGTTCAAATCCTTTTGAGACATCAAATACTTCAAGCTCTTATGATCCGTAAAAAACACACACTTCTCACCATAAAGGTAATGTCGCCAAATCTTTAAGGCAAACACCATATCCGCAAGCTCTATATCATGAGTTGGATAATTGTGCTCATGAACCTTCAACTGCCTCGACGCATAGGCTACAACCTTTCTATCATGCATCAGCACACAACCCAAGCCAACATATGATACATCACTATAAACCACAAACTCCTTCCAGATTTTGGTTAAATCAACACATGAGCATGCGTCAAAACCTTCTTCAACTTCTCAAAACTCTGCTGGTGCTTCTCTGTCCACACGAAAGGAATACTCTTCTATAGCAACTTCGTCAATGGGACTACAATACAGGAAAACCCCTCCACAAAATGTCAATAATAACCAGCCAACCCAAGAAAATTGTGCACCTCTGATACGGTCTTAGGTTGTTTCTAATTGAGAATAGCCTTAACTTTCTGTGGATCAACACGAATACCCTTTGTGGATACCATTTGTCCAAGAAACATCACCTCTTTAAGCCAAAACTAGACTTGCTCAACTTGGCGTACAACTGGTTATCCGTCAACACTTGCAACATAATCCACAAATACTGATCATGCTCCTCCTCGATATGAGAGTACACGAGTATATCATTAAATGAAAACCACCACAAACCGATCAAAGTACTCATGGAACACCATATTCATTATGTCCATGAAATCCACTAGGGCATTCGTCAAACCAAACGGTATTACCAAGAATTTGTAATGCACATACCTCGTACGAAACACCGTCTTATGCACATCCACATCCTTCACTTTCAAATAGTAATACCCCAATCTTAAATCAATCTTTGAGAACATCGATGCCTCATGAAATTGATCGAACAAGTCATCAATCTACGATAACGGGTACTTATTCTTCATCGTTAACTTATTTAACTATCGATAATCAATGCACATACGCATCGATCCATCCTTCCTCTTCACAAAAAGAACCGGAGCACCTCAGGGCAAAATACTCAGTCGAATGAACCCATGGTCCAACAACTCCTGAAGCTGTATTTTTAACTCTTTCAACTCCTCCGGTGCCATCCGATAAGGAGCAATGCACACCGGTGTTGTACCCTCGTATGTCTCAATACGAAACTCCACATTCTTATCCGGAAGTAAACCTGGCAACTCTTCAGGAAAAACCTTCAAAAAATTGTACACAGTCTAAATATCCTGCACACGAACACCATTGGTTTTTAGATTCATAACAATAGCCAAATAAGCTTGGCAGCCATCAAACATCATCTTCTCTGCTCGAGTAGCCGAAACAACATTGGACAAAAACTTTATATTCTCGCCAACCACCACAACTTCATAATCATCGGCTAACTTTACGAAAATCCTTTTAGATTCACAATCCACCACTGCCTTATGCTCGCTCAACCAATCCATACCCAAGATCATGTCAAAACCATAGAATGGCAATTCCATCAGATCCGCAGTAAATTCATAAACTTAAACCACCAAAGGATAACGCCGGTACAACCTTCTTGCTGTAATCGTCACCTTGAAAGAACTGCTGACTAACATGCCAACATCTAAGACCTTAATAGGAACATTCAGCATAGATGCATGCTCACTCAAGATATATGAATGGGTAGACCCTGAATCAATTAAAGAAAACAACGACAAAGATTGCAAGGTAAAGATACCTGCGATCACATTAGTGTTGTTGTGCCCTTCACGATAAGCATAAACCCGTGTCGGTCTACCATTCTTTGGTCGCACAGCAACTACGTGTACTATAGTCCTCTGCCCATCCTTTTGCCTCTGGAAATTACCCCTGCCACGGCCTCATCCCCTAGCAGGTGCAGCAATATGTACCAATGCATCCCTCACAGGACGAGGACAATCACATTTCATATGCCTAAAAGATTCACAAATCCAGCAAACTCTAGTGGTTCCCCAACACATACCCATGTGGCGCTTACGACAACGCTCACACTCTGGTACAACACAAGCTCCCTAATTACCTTGACCAGCACCACCACCACCACGCTTGTGATCCAGCATGTGTCTCTTGTCCTAAAACCTCTTATTCTGCCTTCTAGAATAATTAGAATGAGTCACTCTCTTACCAAGATCCACTCGCAACCTGAACCGATGTACCCAAAGACTGCTCAATATCCTTTGCCTGATTAACCAACACATTAAAATCTGTATAATCTGTGGCCAACAGATAGGTCTTAATGTCTTTCACCAAACCATAACGAAACCTATCACATCTATGTTGATCATTAGGGATGAACTCTGGAGCATACTGACTCAAACAAACAAACTTTACCTCATATTCGGCAACATACATGCCACCTTGCATCAGCGAAATAAACTCACGCTTCTTTGCATCCAAATACTGGGTACCAAGATACTTTCTCTTGAAAGCTCTCCGAAAAAACTCCCAGGTCACATCCGCCTTAGGTACTCCAGCAATTGTGGTCACCCACCAATGATATGCATCACCCTGCAACAGAGACACCGTGCAACCCAACTTGTGCTCCTCGTTACAACCTATTTGGTTCAGAATACGTATTTTCTTTTCCAGCCATCCCTCAGCTTCCTCAGGATTTAAACCCCAAAATTACTCTCCTCTTAAATTGCGAAGACGCTCCAAGGGTAAACATTGATTAGCTACTACAGCAGGTGTCGGTGCTCGCGCTTGCACTCCAGCCATTACTGGTTGAAACGCTCCCATCATTGCTTGGATAAACGTAGTCAAATCACCAAATACTGGCACTTAATGAACCTAGGGTGCATCACCAGCCTCAACATCGACACGAAGAACCAACGGGGGGAGGATGAGGTACAACATGTGGGAGATTTCTTTTTCCTTCGTTATTCTACTCAACTCCAGCATTACCGGTCGTTGACCACATCTCACGTTGAGCCATGCTAACAAAAGCATACATGATAAGTAGTTTATTTGGCTACTATTTTATCTTTAATTATGCCTTTAATGATTCGTTCATGTTGTTGATTTGGGTGTTTTTATGCATTTTCTATGCGGGATTACAATTCTGGAAATTACACTTAAAAAGACAGCATTCTGCAGTTTTATTCTCTGGAATCAAGGCTGGACTAGTGGGCATAAATTTGGGCATGAAGTGTCTGACATGGCATCCAATCAGTGACTTCTAGAAGATCCAGTCAGCAGCTTTTAGAAGGTCCAGTCAACGGCTTCCAGAAGGTCTAGTCAGCATGGACGGATGAGCGGATCAACTGCATTTGAAATTCAAATTGGAAATTATCTTTTGTTTTTAGGATTTAATTTGAAAATTTTTAAGGATTATTTTTTATTATTTCTAGATTATTTTTAGGGTTTCAGAATACTATAAATACCCCATCGGGGTAAGCTAGAATATCATCTCCCATTCTTAGTTTGTTATTGCTTTCTAAATTTTATAAAATTCTCTTCTTTCTTTACTTCTATTTTTAAGTTTTTATTTATTTCCTTTTAAAACGTTGAGTATGATTTTTACCATAATAATGCTCGGCTAATTTTCCAATAAGCCGAAGGCTTCAGCAACAGTTCAATTCAGATCGTGAGAATCAAAAAGACTTTTATAACTTTGAATATATTTCTCAATTTTCTGCAAACAAGGATTTGCAATCGACTTTTCCATTTAAAATCCTTACACGTTCAAATTCAAAAAGGGCTTGTTGGTTTGAATGTTGTTTCAATATATTAGTTGGGAGGAAGGATCGGCTTGTAGAACATTCGACTTTCTGTGAACACACTTAGCGACGGTCCGCTAAGGGAAATTGAGATCGGATTCAATTCTTATTGAGACAACATAGTCCGAGTCAAGTTTTTCCAGATTTTAAACTGTTTTATTCTAACGACGATAGTCGTAGTTAGTCTAGCAAGAAAACTGAAATTCAAAAATTGATTTTGGATTATCGGTTACTAGAGAAAAAAAACAAGTTACAAGGGTTGGGCCTTGTAGACTGTAACTAGTACTTATTCGGAGTAAAATCTTATTCGATGATCTATTGGAATTGAGTCAAAGCGAAGCTGGAGGCTGTTTACTTGAACTGAATATCTTCTTAAATCACTATCATCCTTAGATTTAAACTTTTATTTCTTCGTTTTATTTAAATTAATCTCTTGCTATAAACACCCCTCAATTTATTTACTTTTTTTTGCCTAAATCAAGATCAAAAGCCTTCTACATCAGAATTTCCAAAGTCCCTGTAGATCGACCCTTCTTCTCTTTACTACAATATTTAATTACTTCTTTAGATAATAAGGATAGTTGTTTTGACAGTTCACGATGCTTGTCAAATTACCGCCATTGTCGGGGACTTCAGCAAAGTTACGGATATAGTTTGTTTTGATTTATGACCAGGAAGAATTCGGGAGAACTAGCAAATTTTGAACTGAAGATCGAAGCATTAGCCCGAAGACGACACGCACAAATTCTTCAGGAAAGAAGACAACAACAATGAGAACAACAACAACATTCGGAACCAGATCTAGAAGCACCTTCTAACACTGAAACACACTTCGAATACGACAACATAGAACAGATTCTGATGGGAGATGAAGACCAAACTATTCGAGAACTTTTCGCGGAACCTCAGGAGCAACAATTGTTATGCATCACATTCCCGAATGGAGAAGCACCATCCATACTAAAGACAGTTCTAATCCATCTCCTGCGGACCTTTCATGGTCTGCCAATGAAAATTCGCACAAACATCTCAAGGAATTTCATATGGTTTGCTTAAGCACGAAACCACAAGGAGTATCCGAAGACCAGATTAAACTCTGCGCCTTCCCTTTTTCCTTAGACGATTTGGCTAAGGATTGCTTATTTGATTTATCATCTAATTCGGTTACTACATGGACTGATATGGCTTGACTTTTTCTTGACAGGTTTTCCCTGCAGCCAAAGCAAGTGAACTAAGGCGAAGCATCTTAAGAATCCGACAAAAAAATACCGAATCATTATATGACTATTGAGAAAGATTCAAGAAATTATGCACAAATTGTCCACAACACGGACTGTCAGAACAAATACTTCTCCAACACTTCTACGAAGGCCTACTCCCTATGGAGATGAAGATGATCGATGCAGCAAGTAGAGGGCACTTGTAAATATGACTCTGACTGCGGCTAGAAATTTAATTTCTACTATGGCCGCCAACTTTCAATAGTTTCGCCCTTCTAGTGAACCCTCTCGACGAGTTCACAAGGTAAGTACATTTTCTTTGGAACATAAAATTGATAAGTTGGTTGGCATAGTTCAATCCCTTGTTGCAGACAAAAAAGGTAAAGCTAGGCTTTGCGGAATATGTACGATGCCAGACCATCCTATAGATTATTTTTCGATGCTACAAAAAGATGTTTCTGCACAAGTAAATGTCGTAGGTAATTTTTCGGGACCTCCTCAGAGACTTTACAATCCTAACGCAAAGACATACAATCAGGGATAGAAGGACCATTCGAGCTTCAATTATGCGCAAAACCAGAGACCAAATCAAGCATATCAGCCGAGGCCGCCTCTACAGCAGACGTATCAACAGCCAAAGTCGTCATTAGAGTCTATCGTCGAACGATTGGCACTGTCTCAAGAGAAATTTTCAGAATCGCACTGAAGCTCATCTACAAGAGCTAGATAAACAAATGAGCCAACTGGCCCAGACAATAAGATGACTTGATTCCCAAGGAAAATTACCTTTTCAAACAAAGTCTAACCCAAGAGAGAATGTTAGCGCCATCACTCTCCGAAGTGGTACCGTAGTCATATCAAAAACTACAGAGAAAGGTGCCCAAAAGAAATATAAAGCACCATCGCCCACCATACAAGGCACGTCCGATTCATCTCCCTCTCCCTCTCCCTAGGCCATTCCACCATCTTTTTCGTCAAGGTTGATAAAACGAGATAAGCAAGCTGAAGAGAGGGAAATCTTAGATATATTCCAAAAAGTAGAAATTAATATCCCACTCCTTGAAGTAATCTGTAAAGTTTCGAGATATGCCAAGTTCCTAAAAGATTTATGCACAAATAAAAGAAGACATACTAAAATCGAGAAGGTAAATTTGGGGGAACATGTCCTAGCCGTTTTCCAACGAAAGCTTCCGCCAAAGTTAAAGGACCAAAGTATGTTTGCTATTCCTTGCAAAATTGGTAAGATTGGGATTAAACATTCCATGTGTGATTTATGCGCTTCTATAAATGTTATGCCTCTCGCCTTGTAAAACTTATTTTCTGCTGAGCCTTTGATGGATATAAAAGTGACAATACAGCTGGCTGACCGGTACATAATATACCTAGAAGGATTCCTCGAGAATGCCTTAGTAAAGGTAAATGAACTTATTTTTTCGGCAGATTTTTATGTCATTGACATGGAAAATGATCAATCAAACACATATTCAGAAATCCTTCTCAGTCATCCCTTCCTTAGTATGGCGAATACAAAAATCGATGTAAGCAGTAGAATTCTTACAATGGAGTTCAACGGTGAGGTTGTTAAGTTTGACGTTTACAAAGCAATGGGATATCCAGATAATGTTGCTAGTATTAATTTTATTGATATTATTGAGCCTGTCGTTGAAGAATTTATAGAATCTAACTTTGTTAATGATCTATGCAGGGAATTGGAAGACTTTGAATAATAGATCAGAGAGTTTGAGAAAAAAAAATTCAATTGATTCTGATTCATGCCACATACCCTCAGACTTTAAAATTTTGCCTTCTGTATTTTAGGCACCTCAAATTGACTTGAAACAATTGTCGAAACACTTGAAATATGCGTTTTTGGGTGAGAACGAAACCTTACCTGTAATTATCTCAAATAAGTTGTCAAAGGATGAGGAAGATGACTTGGTAACGGTGTTGCGCTCACATAAAGAGGCCATTGGATGGACTATTGCAGATATTAATGGACTTAGTCCCTCGACTTGTATGCACAAAATAAAGATCGAAGAAGGAGCGAAACCATCATGAGAAGGTCAACGCTGGTTAAACCCATCGATGATGGAAGTCGTGAAAAAGAATATACAGAAGCTTCTTGATACCGACGTTGTTTATCTGATATCTGACAGTAATTGGGTAAGTTCGATCCATGTGGTTCCTAAGAAAACTGAAGTGACGGTGGTCAAAAATTCAAGAGGTGAACTAGTCCCTATTCGAGTTCAAAATGGATGGCAGGTTTGCATCGGTTACAGGAAGTTGAACTCCCTAACTAGAAAAGACCATTTCCCCTTCCTTTTATAGATCAAATGATAGAAAGATTAGTCGATAAATCTCAATATTGCTGTCTTGATGGATTTTCATGTTTCTTCCAGATTCCAGTAGCACTAGAAGATCAAGAAAATGATATTTACATGTCTTTTGGCACATTCGCTTATCGACGATTGCCATTCGACCTTTGTAGCTCCCCTGCCACATTCTAGAGATGCATGCTTAGCATTTTCTTAGACTACATCGAGAAGGGAATCGATATTTTTATGGACGACTTTACCGTGTAAGGTAATTCGTTTAATGAGTGCCTTTTGAATTTGACTAATATACTTAGAAGGTACCAGAATTTAATCTCGTGCTGAATTATGAGAAATGCCACTTTATGGTTAATAAGGGATTAATTCTATGCGATATTGTTTCTTTTAATAGAATTGCGGTAGACAAAGCAAAAACGAATATTATACGCTCACTCCCTTACCCCACAATTATGAGCGATGTCCGCTCCTTTCTTGGTCATGTAGGATTTTACCACAGGTTCATTAAGGATTTCTCGAAGAGAGCGCAACCATTGTGCAATTTGCTTTAGAAGGATCAAGCCTTTGATTTTAATCAGAAATGCAAAAAATTAATTGATATATTAAAAGAAAAGCTTGTATCAGCTCTGATTGTTCAACCGCCAAATTGGGACTACCCCTTTGAGCTCATGTGTGACGTGTCGAATATGAGGGTTGGAGCTGTCCTTGGTCAGAAAATCGACAAAGAGCCCCATGTCATAGCCTACACATCTTGTACCTTGGATCCAGCCCAGAAAAATTATTCTACGATAAAAAAGAATTATTTGCTATAATTTTTGCTTTAGAAAAGTTTAGATCTTATCTTCTTGGCACTAAAATTATTGTATTTTCTAATCATGCAGCCTTGAGATATTTAATGAGCAAAAATGAGGCGAAGACAAGACTCATCCGATGGATTCTGCTTCTTCAAGAATTCAATTTAGAGATTAAAGACAAGAAAGGGTGCAAAAATCTAGTGGCCGATCACTTGAGTCGTATTCCCCTCTCCTCATCCGATCCGCCGATTCAAGATAAATTCTCTAAGGAAAGCTTGATGGTGGTGTAGAAAAATACCTCATGGTTCGTGGATATAGTCAATTATTTGGCTACACGTAAGTTACCATTAGATTTGCCGAGAGCTGAAGTTAACCGAATAAAACGAGAGTCTCGACTTTATATTTGGGATGATATGTACCTTTGGAAGAACTACTCGGATTAGGTAATTCGGTGGTGTGTCACCGAAGATGAGGTAAACTCGATTCTTAAATTTTTCCCTTCTTACTCTTGTGGCGGTCATTTTGGACCAAAGCGAACTGCCCATAAAATTCTTGAAAGTGGTTTCATTTGGCCTGACATCTTTCGTGATTCTTATTTATTTTGTAAAACTTGTGAAAGGTGTCAATGCGTGGGAAACATCAGTCGCAAAAACGAAATGCTTCTCAATCCAATTCATATCTGTGCAATTTTTTATGTCTGGGGAATTGATTATATGGGTCCCTTCATTTCTTCATTTGGAAATACTTACATAATTCTTGCTGTAGATTATGTATCTAAGTGGGTAGAAGCTAAGGCTACCCGAAATAATGATGCTAAAACCATAGTTAAATTTCTAAAAAAATATTTTTTTTCAAGTTTGGCACACCGCGGGCGATAATAAGCGATAGAGGAACTAACTTGTTAATCGAATAATTGAAGCCCTTATGAAGAAATTTGGAGTAACTCAAAGAGTTGCCACGGCTTACCATCCGCAGACAAATGGGCAAGCGGAAGTATCAAATCACAAAATTAAAACAATACATGAGAAGATCTCAAACCAGACTATAAGAATTAGAGTATCAAGTTAATCGATGCATTATGGGCATATCGAACAGCGTACAAATGACCCATTGGGATGTCTCCTACCGCCTAGTCTTCGGTAAACCGTGCCATCTGCTGGTTGAATTGGAACATCACGCATATTGGGCGGTCAAGCAATGTAAAATGGAGATGGATGCAATCGGTGAAGTGCGCAAATTACATATTCAAGAACTTGAGGAAATTCATAGAAACGCTTACGATATCGCTCAGATATTTAAAGAAAAAACAAAAGAATTCCATGATCGTAACAGTTCCTTTAAATCTTTTTCTGTCGGTCAAAAGGTTCTACTATTTAACTTCAAGATTAAACTTTTTTGCAGGAAAACTTAGATCAAAGTGGCTCGGACCTTTTATGGTAACTCAAGTTTTTCCTCACGGTGCGATCGAAGTCAAATATGACTCAGGGGCGCAGTTTAAAGTTAACGGTCAGAGGTTGAAACCGTATTATGAAAATGCTCCAATTGGTTTAGTCGAAAAACTCAATTTGGAAGTGTCTATAGTCTAAATCAGGTCGTTGAGCTAAACGACGTTAAATAAAGAGCTAAATGGGAGGCAACCCATTTTATTTTATTTTTAATTTCTATTTTATTTTTAATTTCTATTTATTTTCAATTTTATTTTATTTAATTTGATCTTGAATTTATTTTATTTGAATTTTCAAGTACCCCAAATATTTTGAATCGAATATGAAGTAATTTCCGATCCATGAAGATATTAAACGCATAGGAGAGACCATTTTATTTAAGGGTGCATGTTAGCTCATCCTCTCACCATCTTTAGGTGCAAGTTAGCTAAACCCTTGCTAATTTGCGGTGCACGTTAGCCGAACCCACAATCCTCTACCATCATTTACCATTTGCAAATTCGCGGTGCATCTTTTCCCTCTTCAATTTTAAACCTCCCTTGTAGACCCCGCGCTTGAATGATAAGCCATGTTTCCCATTCCCAAACAACTTCCTTTTATTTTTTTTATTCACATCACTTATCCATCCATCTTTATCCTTATTTTAAACTATTCTTATCTATTAAATTGCTTCTTTTTCAAATTTTAAAACTCATGGACCCTACACCCAATTGACCAACCTCTGCCTCTTATACACTCACGTGATGACCTAAAACCCACACCCCTATTTCATCTATTTCCCTAGCCGCACACCTATCCCCATTCCCTTACCATCACCTTCGTGTCAACACAAACATCCCCAGCCCCGATCTCCTTCGACCTTGCAACCATGGTGTGCACCCGAGACCAAGTACGCCGGTTCCACAAGCATCGGTCAATCTCACTGGACAACAATATTATGCACCGGCGTTCGTGCCCCTTTCCAGCGATTCTGATTCGTTGCCGACACATCCGTAGCCTTTTCGCCATCGTGGTAGAGAACGACGACAGCAAGCAAATACCTCTCCCCCACATAAAACAGAAATGATTGTCGTACCACCTCTTCCTCCTCGCCGTAGTAGATGACGGCAGCAAGCAAATGTCACCCCGCCACCTGAACCCGAGCCTTCACTCATTCGTGCCACATTACCGACCGATCCACAACCATTTGTTGGCTATTTCTCCCACTCGTTATAACACCACAGTGGCGCTAACGTTTCCCAGTCACGGCTGAATCACCTTTCACACTCTCAGCAACAACATGCACAACCGGCACCATCCTCTACTTCCTTCTGTTCTATGCCTACTGCCACTTCCTCTCGCTCAATGCCAGATGTTGTTCCCTCCTATTCTTTGCATTCGTCTATACTGGACCAGGCCAACAAGGTAAATATTGATTTGGTTTCCATTCGACCTTTGCTAATGTACCATCCAATTTTTGGCTATACAGAGGATGTCGATACTGGATTTCCTATAGGGGTCCATCGATAGAGCAACTGTATTCTAGCAGTGAACAACCTGTTTCGCCTTCCTTTACGGCTAGTTCAGGCGACAACACTATACTAACTGATATACCCGATCGCAATGAACACTCTAAGCGTTATCATCGTGGCTGAACCTATTATATCCCGATTGAGGAAGTTTTGCAAGGATACGACGATGAAGTTTTACGATTTAATAGCGTTCGACACTGTAAGTTTCAGGTTTGCAAATATATTCCTTCCCAAACTCTTGACACCTTACATTTGCGTGAATTTGTCATGCAATTTTCCGATGCCATTAGTTGGACCTTATACTCTGAGATTAGATGTAATACATACTATGATTTGGTTTTTGAATTCTACACTACATTTTCATTCCTACAAGATCGAGTTATTACTGCAAATTCACCAGACGTCATTTCTTTTCGGTTGGTGGGATAGTATTTTAGGATGTCTGTTACGGATTTTAACTTTTTTATAGGAATCGTGACGGAAGTCATAGATCAAGTTTATCTAAATGCTTTACTTGAGATTCTGCAGGATTTTGATACTGACCTTGCTTACGAAGGACTTACTGGCCTGACGGGTTCAACATTCGATGCTCGAACAATGAATGGATGTCACATACACAACCCCGCACTTCACTACCGGTTCTTATTATACAACTACTTTGGAAATAACGATACTACGTCAAATTTAAGTAAAGTTGAATTGTTCTTTTTATGGTGTATGCAAACCGGTATAAAGGTAAACTTAGGCTTTTGGTTCGCCCGCTCTTTTGAGCGTGTTGTGCGATCCAATCGCCCACTCATCCTCGGACTTTATATTACTCATCTTGCATCTCGTCTTTTTCCATTGACTTTTGACGCTGCGCAATATACTTACGCTTTTGCAATGGATGCTTTAGATGCACGATGCTTAGACACAATGTGACTTCTCGCCGACACCCGTAGTGCCCCCTATATTATTCCTCATGGTACCATTACACCACGTAATGAACGTGTCTTCCTTTAGAGAACCGCATCGCAACCGGTACAAGAAGAGCACCCACAGTCGGACGTGCACAACGAGATCTACGAAGTACACGGTCGGCTCAACTCCATCGAAACAAACATTGCCGAGATTATATCTTACCTTTACCCGGGCACATCCTAACATGGTTGTGGCTGAGGCCGTCGTTAGAATGGGGAATATCTCTTTTCCCTCTCTTATATTTTGGTTTACATATTGGGACAATATGCTTTTAGTGGGGGGAAGAATGCCTGCACCAAATTACCTTCTTTTGTTTATATGCCTAAAATTAAGTTGCCTTGGTTGAATTGTTGAAATCTCTTGTTATCAATCTTGATTTTTGCTTTGTTTCTTTGAATACCCTATGAGTTTCTGATCACACTTTAATCGGATTTAGGGTGCATGATAGTAAATGGCAAAATTGGTGTTTTTCCGTTAAAATTTTCCTTGATATTCCATGAGTTCATTAGTTGATATGTTTCTTGATTCAATGCACAATACACCTTCTTGTGAGATTTGAGCCTAAACGACCATACTTTTTATTCTTGCTCATGTTTTTGATTGAGTGTGCTGGATTAATTTTGATGTTCTAGAACTTGTAATTAAATGCATGTCAAGACTACACGTTGAGCTGGATGTTTTAATATGATTAGGCACTTAGGATTAACTCACTTCTCTACCCAAATTGCCTACCCATTTATATTCATTAGTGAACCAATTTTGTGCATTTACCCTCTTTCTTTGTTTCTACCCCATTGCTAAAATTGAAGCCTCTTTTATTTATCCTTTTTGTTACCCTCATCAAGACAAAGATTGACTTGTTCCACGAAAAAAAGAAAAAAAACAAAAAAGGAAAAAGAACAAGTTCGAACTATGCTAAAAAAATAAAAAGGGGTTCGAACTGTATTTGAACAGTAAAAATTAGAAAAAAGAGAAAGAAAAAAAAGGAAAAAAGAAAGAAAAGCGAAAACATTTTGGTTGTTAATTTTTGTCTCACTTCTTTGCATTTGTTTACCTTGTTCACTTCGTGGCTTGAACTTGTATCTCTTGTCTTGATGATTAACCCATATTTTTGGCCTTATCTCTACCTCAACCTAAGCCCCGTTACAACCTTATTAAAGGCCCTTTGATTAATACATCATGATCATTCTAAGTAGTGGCGACTTGATTTTCGTACAAGCCTATGGTAATGTCTTTCTTAATCTTGGCTTTGAGCGTTTCCTTTACCCAAAATGCATTGAGCGATAATGAGTGAACTCTTGTGAGGTATTGAATCTTGATACGTTGAAACTAATGGATAATTGGAATGTCTCAGCTTTTTCTTAAACTTGCTTCTAGTATTTTCTTAATTGTCGCATTGTTTTCTATAATTGATGTGATCGTTCATTCATTTGGTATTCCTTGACATATTATGGGATTACGGATTGTAACTTGAGATTTTGACATATTTCATTAAGGCATGCTTGAGGACAAGCATTGAAAAAGCGAGAGGGAATTTGATAAGTAGTTTATTTGGCTACCGTTTTATCTTTAATTATGCCTTTAATGATTAGCCCATGTTGCTGATTTGGGTGTTCTTATGCGTTTTCTATGCAGGACTACAATTCTGGAAATTGTACTTCAAAAGACAACATTTTGTATTTTTATTCTCTGGAATCAAGGCTGGACTAGTGGGCATGAATCTGGGCATGAAGAGTCTGACGTGGCATCCAATCAACGGCTTCTAGAAGATCCAGTCAGGGGGTTCTAGAAGGTCCAATCAACGGCTTCCAAAAGGTCTAGTCAGCGTGGACGGATGAGCGGATCATCTGCATTTAAAATTCAAATTAGAAATTATCTTTTGTTTCTAGGATTTAATTTGAATATTTTCAAGGATTATCTTTAATCATTTCTAGGTTATTTTTAGGGTTTCAGAATACTATAAATACCCCATCGAGGTAAGCTAGAAAATCATCTCCCATTCTTAGTTTGTTCTTTCTTTCTAAATTTTATAAAATTCTCTTCTTTCTTTGCGTTCTATTTTTAAGTTTTTATTTATTTTCTTTTAAAATGTCGAGTACGATTTTTACCATAATCATGCTCGGCTAATTTTCCAACAAGCCGAAGGCTTCAGCAACAATTCAATTCTGATCGTGAGAATCGAAAAGCACTTTATAACTTTGAATATATTTCTCAATTTTCTGCAAACAATGATTTGCAATCGGCTTTTCCATTTAAAATCCTTACATGTTCAAATTCAAAAAATGGTCTGTTGGTTTGAATGTTGTTTCGATTTATAGTTGGGAGGAAGGATCAGCTTGTATCACGTTCAACTTATAGTTGGGAGGAAGGATCGGCGGTCCGCTAAGGGAAATTGAGATCGAATTCGATTCTCATTGAGACAACATAGTTCAAGTCAGTTTTTTCCAGATTTTAAACTGTTTTATTCTAGCAACGATAGTCGTAGTTAGTCTAGCAAGAAAACTGAAATTCAAAAATTGATTTTGGATTATCGGTTACCGAAGAGAAAAACAAGTTGCAAGGGTTGGGCCTTGTAGATTTTAACCGACACTTATCCGAAGTAAAATCTTATTCGATGATCGATTGGAATTGAGTTAAAGCGAAGCTGGAAGCTGTTTATTTGAACTGAAAATCTTCTTAAATTACTCTTATCCTTAGATTTAAACTTTTATTTCTTCGTTTTATTTAAATTAAACTCTTGCTATAAACACTCCCCAATTTATTTACTTTTTTCGCCTAAATCAAGATCAAAAGCCTTCTACATCAGAATTTCCAAAGCCCTTGTAGATTGACCATTCTTCTCTTTACTACACTATTTAATTATTTCTTTAGAGATCAAGGATGATTATTTTGACAGTTCACGACGCTTGTAAATACAAAACACATTAAAGTCAGGCTAGCATTCGGCAAAGGATCCAAGACAACCTTATAAAACATTTTAAAACCTGGGTAATAGGCAATGTGTTCCCAATTCATACCCAAACACGATGTAAAACAATCTTCGAACATATTCACAACCACCGTGCATATCAACCAAAGATAATCAACCAAACGATAACATCCTAACCTTTCGTAACATGGATCTGATACCAACAAATGTAAACCCCTCGACCCGGCCTATATGCACGACCGAACCGACAGAACTATATTAGGTTTGCCTAAGTAAACCGAAGAAAGGTTATGAAAAGTCGGTCCATTTTTTCCTTTTATCTTACCTAGATGCAAATTATTAATCCTACATGTTCATACTTGCAGCGGGTGAATTTTCAATGGAAACGAATCTCAAAAAGACCACCAATTGCATTATATACATTTCGAGGACAAAAACTTAAATCTTTTAAATATAAGGACCAAAATTGAAATTAAGGTTACCAATCCTTAATTAGTCCATGTACATGCTCACATAACAAATTTCAGGTCAATATAATCATACATAATCATCCAATTGCATTTCCAAAGCTCAATGACCAAAATAGAAGAATCTGAAACATTTAAACAAGCCAAAATAACAGAATTAACCTCAGCCATACCAGTACGTGTAAAGTGTTTCGGTATGCCCTTATGATTTCAAAACCCACAATTCCAGTGCCAAAACTCGTACCGAAACACTTGCTTGTGTATCGAAACGCCTAGCCAAAATGCTTAAGATTGTACCGGAACACTTGCTCGAGTACCAAATTGCTATGCCTGGAAAAGCCTGCCTGCATCGAAACACCCTCCCGCATATCGAAACGCTTTGCCTGAAATGGACTAGCCGTACTGATACGGGGACACCTGTTTTGATACGTCTGGACCTGTAAAGACCCAAATTGCTATTTAAACACACTTTAATGGAAACCAAACCACTTTAACTTGCTTCAAACTTGGGCAACCTTATTAAAGATTGAACCCTACCAAACTTCACAGAATCATCAACCGAACATGGCATTCATACCATCACGATGATCTATAGGCAAGCTTCCTAATATCACTTTACCAAACAACCAAAACTCATATTTGGAGCATCTAAGGCATACACAACATGCTTACACATCTAAAGCATCATAACAAACTGCTTGAATCTACAAAACATATCAACCATTCCAAATTATCGAGATGCACTCCTAAGCACCCATCTAGCAACATCATAAGCATGGGTCCACGCAAGTTAAACAACATCAAACCAACATAATACTCAGCACTTCACATGCTTAAAACCATGGGAAAACAAAATTACAATCCCCAAAATTATGGCGAACACATTGCCTTATTAACCGGAAACATAAACCGGGTCCATACTCAAACTACTCTTTGCCCTTGGATCACTTTAGCCTTGCCCTTGCTGCCCCAAACCTTAATGCTTTACATCATTAGGAAAAGAGAGCGTACTCACACATGTTTAGTAAGGATGCTCATAAAACAATGATACATTTAAAAAAACATTTGCAATCAAAGCACTTGTTTCCAAAACATGCATACAACCAAAGCATTTTCCTCGTCTCCAACAGAGACTTGCATAAACACCCTTATGCAACATCATATACTTATTCCATGCTTAGTCCCAAAGCATTAAATCATATGCCATGCTTAAATCCCAAAGCATTAAATAAAAAACATGCTTAAATCCCAAAGCATTATAAAATAGGTTCAACACATGAACTTTCACATATATTGGCATTAATAGTGACCCGAACAGACTACCCTCTATCCAACATATCGATACATGAATCTCTCATACCATGCTTAGTTAAACCGCATGATATCACAAACCTTGCCTAGTTAAACCGCAAGATTTGACACCCTCGCCTAGTTAAACCACGAGACTTACCACCCTCGCCGAGTTAATCCGCAAGTGTACCGACCTTGCCTAGTTTAACCGTAAGATCACCATCAATTTGGGTTGCCTAGTTAGACCGCATGCCCCAAGTAAGGTTCCCAACAGTCCGAGTGGCCTTGTTAAATCGCCATACCTCAAGGACCCATGGCCACGATCGATTTTATTCATATTTTATTGTGCACTTTAATCCTATGGCATGCCAACTATATCCGATTGTTTCTTACCGTGTCACATAGCCAATATATCATTTCCAAAACCAGTTACATATTGTTTTTCAATTCACTAAACCAAACCATCACATATACAATTCACATTGCCCAAAGCAATACCCCATTCCCAACCATAATGAAAACCACTGCTCACTAGCATTTATATACATAATATCCATTGCATATGTGTTCATAACCATCCATTTACAGTAGTAAATTAAACCATGTTTAACACCAAACATGAAATCAATGTGGTCATATCCACACTGATATTCATAAGCGAAATAAGGGAAACTTACTTCCGAGTTTATGTAAGTATTTCACGCTTACCATAAACTCTAAAAAAACTTTATCAAACCTTTTAAAGGCATTTAAACCAATTTCCACTCACCGATACACTTTACCTTGCTCGCCAATGTGAATCGAGCTCCCAACAAGCAACAATCAATGTCGAACTTCGTTACCCCGATTATCCCCTATTTTAACAACATAAAACCATAGGAAAATGGATTAATATGCATTCAAACCATTGCCTAACATCAATCACCCGCAACTCTCTAGTTGCCCACTCAAAAACCATCCGAAACATATCAAAAACACCATCAATCTTTCCAAAACTTAACCCAGCCATAACATAACGATTCAAACCATCAAACTTCATCAAATCACAGCTAAAAACCCTTTCCCAACATCTTTTTACTTCCAGCAAAGCATATGCTCGAAAAACACTACATCAACTCTTGATTTACAATCTTAAACATTAAAGATCTAACTTGTTTTGGGATTACAACATTAAAACCAAGTTATTAACTCAATTAAACATAAAAATCATGATCTAATCTGATCACAAACCCAGCATAACAAATCCAATTCGAAATATGTCAATTCCATCAATCAAAACTTAATTAAACCAATTTCCAATAATCAAACTATCAAAACACATTAGAAAACAATTGTAAAGGATCAAGAACTTGGGAATTTCAGTAAAAAAAACCTTTCATTAGAGGATAAGAACAAATCCTTACCTCCAATGATGATTTCTCCCCTTAATTGCTTAGGAAAACATGGAAATCAAGAGAATAACAATAATCATTTGATGAAAAAGCACTAGGAAAAAATGCAAATCAAAACCTCTGATTTTTACCTGAAGAAATTGAAGTTTGAAAGGTGTTTGGCTAGAGAGAAATTGAGAGAAAGAAGTTGCAAAGTTTGTTACATGATTTTTGTTAAAAGTCTTAAAATAAGATTTGTTAATTCCTCCCACTTTAAAGCCTTCTAAAACTCAGTTAAAATCAATTAATTAAAGGGAGAAATCTGTTAAAAATGTTTAGGATAATTAGCTCCTTAAAGATTCAAAGTTTTGATCATTTTGCAAAACAATCACTAAAAATAGTTTTCAAAGTTCGCATTTTGGTCACCAACCCAAAATGTCCGATTTCCAAAACTTATTTCCCAAAATTGAATTTACAAAAATCATTAATATATTTAATAATGATTTTAGAGCATTTTCCCACAATTTTATCACCTTAAAAATATTTAATCTGAATTAATCACGAAACATACTCGAATCTCTAATACCGATCTACCGGACCCTCGAACAAAGCTTAAAAACATCTAAGCTGGAAACCAGTGAGTTAGAACTCTCCCCCTCTTAAGAAATTTCGTCCCCAAAATTTACTCGGAGGAAAAATATGCAGAAATTGCTCCAACATATCCGCTTTGCTTTCCCAAGTGGCTTCCGCGACACCACGATGTCACCACAACACTTTAACAAGTTCTATCATCTTGCCATGTAGAAACTTACTGCTGGAATCAAAGATTTCCACCGGCTCCTCATCATAGGATAAATCTGGTCTCAACTCAAAATGCTCCACTGGCATAACTTGCGAAGGATCCGACCGATACCTCCGTAACATAGATACATGAAACACATCATGAGATTTCTCCAGCTCGGGAGGCAACCTCAACCGATAAACCACAGGACCTATACACTCCACAATATCATATGATCCAATAAACCTCGGACTAAGCTTACCCTTACGTCTGAACTGCACGGTCACACTTTCAAGAACACGCGATCACCAACTACATACTTAATTTCCCTACACTTCAAATCCGCATAAGAATTATGTCGATCCTTAGCCGCTTTTAAACGATCATACACAAGATTTACCTTTTCATCCATGCCCTTCAACACATGCGGCAATGAGACATGCTTTTCCCCTACCTCAGCCCAACACAAGGGCGTACGACACCTCTGACCATACAATGCCTCATACGGTGCCATTTGAATGCTCGCTTGATAGCTGTTGTTATAAGCAAATTCAACCAAAGGTAAATGCTTCTCCCAGGCTCCCTGAAACTCAATAATACAATACCTCAACATATCCTCCAAAACCTGGATAACCCGCTCAGACTACCCATTTGTCTGAGGATGATATGCGATACCGAAGTTCAACCTCGAACCCAAAGCATGATGTAAACATCGCCAAAACCTTGCCGTATACCTCGGATCTCTATCAGAAATAATAGACTTAGGTACACCGTGCAAACGCACAATCTCGGCTATATACAAATTCGCCAGTTTGTACAAGGTGTACATCGTATGCACTGGCAGAAAATGTGCACACTTTGTCAACCGATCAACAATCACCCAAATGGAATCATTTTTAGCTGGTTTCAACGGTAATCCTATCATGAAATCCATGGTGATTCTCTCCTATTTCAACTCTGAAACTCTCAACGGTTGCAACAACCCGGATGAAAACTGATGTTCAGCTTTAACCCACTGACATACCATACACTTGGATACAAACTCTGCCACATCCTTCTTCAAACCAACCCAATAGTACCTCTCCTTTAAATCACGATACATTTTGGTACTACCGGGATGCATAGCAAAAGGACTAGAATGTGCTTCAGACAAAATAGTATGCCTAAGCTCCAAAACTTCCGGCACCACTATTCGTCCCTTAAAGCACAAAACGTCATCACCATCAAAATAAAAATCTATCGAATTACCATCTGCTATGTCCTTAACATGAGGAACCAAAGAATCTTCAAACGGTTGCTTAGCCTTGATCATCTGTGACAACATAGGCTTGTCCTGTAACACAGCCAACAAACCACATTCCCGTGTCACACTCAACCTCACAAACATCGCCCTAAGCTCAACCGCAACCTTACGACTCAACGCATCCGCAACCACATTGGCTTTTCCAGGATGATACTCAATTGTCAAGTCGTAATCTTTAAGTAATTCCAACCACCTTCGTTTCTTAAGGTTTAAATCCTTTTGAGACATCAAATACTTTAAGCTTTTATGATCCGTAAAAACCACATACTTCTCACCATAAAGGTAATGTCACCAAATCTTCAAGGCAAACACCACAGTCACAAGCTCTAAATCATTACTTGGATAATTGCGCTCATGAACTTTCAAATGCCTCGACACATATGCTACAACCTTTTTATCCTGCATCAGCACACAACCCAAGCCAACATACGATGCATCACTACAAACCACAAACTCCTTCCCATATTCTGGCTAAATCAACATAGGAGCATGCATCAAAACCTCTTTCAACTTCTCAAAACTCTGCTGCTGCTTCTCCGTCCACACAAAAGGAACACTCTTCTGTAGCAACTTCGTCAACGGGGCTGCAATAGAGAAAAACCCCTCCATAAAATGTCGCTAATAACCAGCCATCCCAAAAAATTGTGCACCTACGATACGGTCTTAGGTTGTTTTCGATTGAGAATAGCCTCAATTTTCTGTGAATTAACATGAATACCCTCTGCGGATACCACATGCCCAAGAAACATCACCTATTTGAGCCAAAACTCACACTTGCTCAACTTGGCGTACAACTGGTTATCTTTCAACACTTGAAACACAATTCGCAAATGTTGATCATGTTTTTCCTCGGTACGAGAGTACACCCACTACAAACTGATCAAGGTACTCATGGAATACCCTATTCATCATGTCAATGAAAGCATCTGGGGCATTCGTCAAACCAATGGCATTACCAAAAATTCGTAATGCTTGTACCTTGTACGAAACGACATCTTATGCACATCCATATCCTTCACCTTAAAATGGTAATACTTCGATCTTAAATCAATCTTTGAGAACACCGTTACCCCATAAAATTGATCGAACAAGTCATCAATCCGTGACAATGGGTACTTGTTCTTCACCGTCAACTTATTTAACTACCGATAATCAATGCACATACGCATCGATCCATCCTTCTTTTTCACAAAAAAACTAGAGCACCTTAGGGCAAAATACTCGGCCGAATGAACCAATGGTCCAACAACTCCTGAAGTTGCATTTTTAACTCTTTCAACTCCTTCGGTGCCATCCGATAAAGAGAAATGGACACCGGTGTTGTACCCTCGTATGTCTCAATACAAAACTCCACATCCCTAACTAGAGGTAAACCCAACACTCTTCAGGAAAAACTTCTGAAAAATCGTACACAGTCCAAATGTCCTGCAACACCATTGGCTTCCAGATTCATAACAATAGTCAAATAAGCTTGACAGCCATCAAACATCATCTTTTCCGCTCAAGTACCTGAAACAACATTAGACAAAAACTTTACTTCCTCGCCAACCACCACAACTTCATAATCATCAGCTAACTTCAAGGAAATCCTTTTACATTCACAATCCACCACCGCATTATGCTTGTTCAACCAATCCATACCCAAGATCACGTCAAAACCATGGAATGGTAATTCTATCAGATCCGCAGTAAATTCATAACCTTGCACCACAAAAAGAAAATACCGGTACAACCTTCTTGCTGTAACCGTCACCCCAAAAGAACTGGTGACTAACATGCCAACATCTAAGACCTTAACAGGAACATTCAGCATAGATGCATGCTCACTCGAGATATATGAATGGGTAAACCCCAAATCATTTAAAGAAAATAACGACAAAGATTGCAAGGTAAAGGTACATGTTATCACATCAGTGTCGATGTGCCCCTCGTGATGAGCATAAACCCGTGCTGGTCCACCATTCTCTGGTCGCACAGTAACTACGTGTGCTACAGCTCTCTACACATCCTTTTGCCTCTAGAAATTACCCATGCTACGGCTTCAGCCGCTAGCAGGTGTAGCAATATGTACCGGTGCATCCCTCACAACACGAAGACAATCACGCTTTATATGCTCAGAAGATCTAAAAATCCAACAAACTCCAGCGGTTCCTCAACACATACCCATGTGGCGCCCACCACAACGCTCACACTCTAGTACAACACGAGCTCCCTAATTACCTTGACCAGTACCACCACGACTGTGATCCGTCCCGTGTCTCTTGTCCAAAAACCTCTTATCTTGCCTCCCAAACTAATTAGAATCAGCCACTCTCTTACATAAGCTTGCGCTTGCAACCTGAATCGATGTACCCAAAGACTGTTCAATATCCTTGGCCCGATTAACCAACACATCAAAATCTGTATAATCCGTGGCCAATATATAGGTCTTAATGTCTTTCACCAAACCATAACAAAACCTATCACTTCTCTGTTGATCATTATGGACTAACTCCGAGGCATATTGGCTCAAACGAATAAACTTTACCTCATATTCGACAACATACATGCCACCTTGCGTCAGCGACATAAACTCACGCTTCTTTGTATCCAAATACTGGGTACCAAGATACTTTCTCTTGAAAGCTCTCCGAAAAAACTCCCGGGTCACATCTGCCTAAAGTACTATAGTAATTGTGGTCACCCACCAATGATATGCATCACCATGCAACAGAGACACCGTGCAACCCAACTTGCGCTCCTCATTACAACCCATTTGGTTCAAAATATGGATTGTCTTTTCCAGCCATCCCTCAACTACCTCAAGACTCAAACCCTGAAATTCCTCTCCTCCCAAACTGCGGAGACGCTCTAAAGGTAAATATTGATTAGCTACTACAGCAGGTGTCGGTGCTTGCGCTTTCACTTTAGCCATCGCTGCTTGAAACGCTCCAATCATCGCTTAGATTAACGGAGTCAAATTACCAAATACTGGCACTTGATGAACTTGGGGTGTATCACCAGCCCCAACATCGACAGAAAGAACCAACGGGGAAAGAGGAGGTACAACATGCACGAGATTTCCTCTTTGTTATTCTGCTTAACTCCAGCATTACCGGCCATTGACCGCTTTTCACACCGAGCCATGCTAACATAAGCATACAAAACATATTAAAGTCAGGCTAGCATTCAGCAAAGGGTCCAAGATAACTTTATAAAACATTTTAAAACCTTGATGATAGGCAATGTGTTCCAAATTCATACCCAAACATGATGTAGAACAATCGTCGAACATATTCACAACCACTGTGCATATCAACCAATGATAATCAACCAAACGACAACATCCCAACCTTTTGTAACCTAGCTCTGATACCAATAAATGTAACCCCCTCGACCCGGCCTAAACGCTCGACCAAACCGAGAGAACTACATTAGGTTTGCCGAAGCAAATCGAAGAAAGATTATGAAAAGTCAATCCATTTTTTCCTTTTATCTTGCCTAGATGCAAATTATTAATCATACATGTTCATACTTGCAGCGGGTGAATTTTCAAAGGAAACGAATCTCAAAAAGACCACCAATTGCATCATATACTTTTCGAGGACTAAAATGTAAATCTTTTAAATTTAAGGACCAAAACTGAAATTTAGGTTGCCAATCCTCAATTAGTCAATTTGCATGGTCACATAACAAATTTCAGGTCAATATAATCATACATGCTCTTCCAATTGCATTCCCAAAGATCAAGGACCAAAATAGAAGAATCTAAAATATTCAAACAAGCCAAAATAACGGAATTAACCGCAGCAGTACCGGTACGCGTACAGGCGTTTCGGTATGCCCTTATGATTTCAAAACCCACAATTTCAGTAGCCAAAACTCGTACTGAAACACTTACTCGTGTATTAAAACGCCGAGCCAAAATACTTAAGATCGTACCGAAACACTTGCTCGAGTACCGAAACGATATCCCTAGAAAAGCTTGCCCGTATCGAAACACCCTCCAGCGTATCAAAACGCTATGCCTAAAATGGCATAGCCGTACCGGTATGGGGACACCTATTTCAATACGCATGGACCTGTAAAGACCCAAATTGCTATTTAAACACACTTTAATAGAAGCCAAACCACTTTAACATGCTTCAAACACTTGGGCAACCTTATTAAAGATTGAACACTACCAAAACTTCATAGAATCATCAAACGAACATGGCAATTATACCATCACGATGATCTATAGGCATGCTTCATAGTATCACTTTACCAAACAACCAAAACTCCTATTTGGTACATCTAAGGCATACACAACATGCTTACACATCTAAAGCATCATAACAAACTGCTTGAATCAACAAAACATAGCAACTATTCCAAATTATCTAGATGCACTCCTAAGCACCCATCTAGCAACATCATAAGCAAGGGTCCACAAGTTAAACAACATCAAACCAACATAATACTCAGCACTTCACATGCTTAAAACCATGGGAAAATAGAATTACAAATCCCCAAAATTATGGCAAACACATTGCCTTATTAATCGAAAACATAAACCGAGTCCATACTCAAACTAGTCTTTGCCTTTGGATCATATTAGCCTTGCCCTTGCAGTCCCAAACCTTAATGCTCTGCATCATTAGGAAAAGAGAGCGTAAGAACACATGCTTAGTGAGGATGCTCATAAAACAATGATGCATTTAAAATAACATTTGCAATCAAAGCACTTGTTTCCAAAACATGCTTACAACCAAAGCATTTTCCTCATCTCCAACCGAGACTTGCATAAACACCCTTACGCAACATCATATACTTATTCCATGCTTAGATCCCAAAGCATTAAATCATAAACCATGCTTAAATCCCAAAGCATTAAATAAAAAACATGCTTAAATCCCAAAGCATTATAAAATAGGGTCAACACATGAACTTTCACATATATTGGCATTAATAGTGACCTGAATAGACTACCCTCTATCCAACATATTGGATACACGAATCTCTCATACCATGCCTAGTTAAACCGCATGATATCCCAAACCTTGCCTAGTTAAACCGCAAGATTTGACACCCTCGTCTAGTTAAACCGTGAGACTTACCACCCTTGCCTAGTTAATCTGCAAGTGTATCGACCTTGCCTAGTTTAACCGCAAGATCACCATCTATTTGGGTTGCCTAGTTATACGGCATGCTCCAAATGAGGTTCCCAATAGTCTGAGTGGCCTTGTTAAACCGCCATACCTCAAGGACCCATGTCCAGATCGATTTTATTCATATTTTATAGTGCACTTTAATCCTATGGCATGCCAACTATGTCTGATTGTTTCTTACATTGTCACATAGCCAATATATCATTTCCAAAACCATTTACCTACTATTTTTCAATGCATTAAACTAAACCATCACATATGCAATTCACATTACCCAAAGCAATACCCCATTCCCAACCGGAATGAAACCAATGCTCACTAGCATTTATATGCATAATATCCATTGCATATGTGTTTATAACCATGCATTTATAGAAGTAAATTAAACCATGTTTAACACCAAACATAAAATCAATATACTCATATCCAAACCGATATTCATGAACGAAATAAAGGAAACTTACTTTCGAGTTTAGGTAAGAGTTTCACGCTTACACTAAACTCCCCAAAACCTTTATCAAACCTTTTAAAGGCGTTTAAACCAGTTTTCACTCACCGATACACTTCGCCTTGCTCGCTAATACGAATCGAGCTCTCGGCAAGCAACAATCAATGTCAAACTTCGTCACCCTGATTATCCCTTATTTTAACAACATAAAACCAGAGGAAAATGCATTAATATGCATTCAAACCATTGCCTAACAGCAATCACCTGCAACTCTCAAGTTGCCCACTCAAAAACCATCTGAAGCATATCGAAAAACCATCAAATCTTTCCAAAACTTAACCCAGCCATAACATAACGACTCAAACCATCAAAATTTATCAAATAACAACTAAAAACCCTTTCCCAATGCCCTTTTACTTCCTGCAAAGCATAAGCTCGAAAAACACTACATCAACCCTTGATTTACAACCTTAAACATTAGAGATCCAACTTGTTTTGGGATTACAACATTTAAACCAAGTTATTAACTCAATTAAACATAAAAATCATGATCTAATCTGATCACAAACCCAGCATAACAGATCCAATTCGAAATATGTCAAGTCCATCAATCAAAACTTAATTAAACCAATTTCCAATAATCAAACTATCAATTACAAAACAATTGTAAAGGATCAAGAATTTGGGAATTTTAGTAAAGAACCTTTCATTAGAGGAGAAGAACGAATCCTTACCTCCAATGATGATTTCTCCCCTTAATTGCTTAGGAAAATATGAAAATCAAGATAATAACAATAATCATTTGATGAAAATGCACTAGGAAAAAAATGAAAATCAAAACCTCTGATTTTTTACATGAAGAAATTAAAGTTGGAAATGTGTTTGGCTTGAGAGAAATTGAGAGAAAGAAGTTGCAAAGTTTGTTACGTGATTTTTGTTAAAAGTCTCAAAATAAGATTTATTAATTCCCTCCACTTTAAAGCCTTTTAAAACTCAGTTAAAATCAATTAATTAAAGGGAGAAATCTATTGAAAATGTTTAGGATAATTAGCTCCTTAAAGATTCAAAATTTTGATCCTTTTGCAAATCAGTCACTAAAAGCAATTTTCAAAGTTCACATTTTGGTCGCCAACCCAAAATGTCTGATTTCCAAAACTTATTTCCCAAAATTGACTTTACAAAAATCATTAATATATTTAATAATGATTTTAGAGCATTTTCCCACAATTTTATCACCTTCAAAAATATTTAATCCGAATTAATCCTGAAACCGACTCAAATCTCTAATACCGGTCCATCGGACCCTTAAACCAACCTTAAAACATCTAAGCTGAAAACTGGGGTGCTACAAAATTCGTCCGGCGCTCTTTTTGGTTTAAAATTTCTTGTTCTTGTAATTTAATTTTGTTTGGAAAACTTTTGCCTAGTTTTGAAATTAAAAATATGGAGTCACCCCCGATCATTTTGAAAAGGGTAGACCGGACACCAAAATAAAATCAAAGATTAAAAATTCAGGTTCGGTGTCGATTACGGATGGGAAAAGATTAGCACCCCACACCACCCAAAATTGGTACCTAGCCGATTATTTAATGTCTTAGTGTTGGAAATTTTAAATTCGAATAAAATTTAAAATATGATTATCAAATGTGTGAAAACGTTCTAAATATTTAAAGAAACGTTTCGTTATTTAGAATAATCGAGAAGATCACATCCTTATACGCCCGGAAAATGATTTCTCGAATTTTTAAGTAAAAGAAAATTCCCTTAAATATTATGACCTAAAATGATAAGGATATTCTTTTATTTAGGAATATCGAGAAAATCACATCCCTTAATGCCCGGGACACGAATTCTCGTATTCCCTAAATAAAGGAATATTGCCTTAATTCTTAACATATATAATTACTATTACGATGCAAAATTAAGAGATAACATGTAAATATATATACTTAAAAAATAATACTTAAGGTAAAATATATTTAATATTTACATTTATCAAAAATACCTATATATATTAAGTTAATAGTTTATATATATATATATTTAAAAAAAGTATTTATGATTATTTTTATATATATGGTAATTAAACAAAATACTATACATTATTTTACAAATACATAAAACCTTATATATATAATATATAAATATATATATATTATACATAAAAATATGAACCATAGATAAAAAACACATATATATACATATATCTTATATATGATATTAATATATAATATATAAAAATAAACTACTTGGCATAATAATAATAGTATATAATAATAATAATAATAATAATAATAATAATAATAATAATAATAATGCATGGATTAAACTAATGCATATAAAACATAATGAAGATAAATATTAAGGGCTAAAATGCATTAAATTACATGGCAAGAATAACATAAAGAATGACTAAAATGAAACAAAATATAAAATGCATGGGCTAAAATATAAACACCATGAAATAAAAATACTAAAAATATAAAAAAATAAATAAATGGGGCACCAAAATTAAATAAAAAAAACTAAAATCTAGAAAAGGACCAGATTAAAAAATAGAAAATAAAGGGGCAAAAACAAAGTAAATACGAAAATAAAACGAAATTAAAAACTACAGGGACTAAAAGTGCAATTGGCCTTGGGTGGAAATGCAGGCGGGAGGAAAGGCCAAGGGCCAGTATGGTAATTATACCATTTTAAAAAGACGCGGATCCTTCCCGGGTTACCGGGTCACCGCGCAGGTCGAGTCCATGAAACGGCGTCGTTTTGAGCAGCTGGTTAAAACATAAGGGTTTCCCTTTTTTTGTTTATTTCGAATCGAAATATAAAAAACCCTAAAATGTTTCTCCCTCAACCCTCACTTTCTCTCAACCAGCGGCGACCGCTCTTCATATCCTCATGGTCGTTCATTGGCTGCGGCATCACGGTGAGGATCCGAGCGACCAGATGAGATTCGAACCTTCTTCTTTTTTTAAATCTTTGATTTGAGATTTTTAAAAAAATAAAAAAAAAACAAAAGATTTTGATTTCAAAATGATGGATTTCTGTATTTTTTATTTTTTGATTTGGAAAAAACGCTGAATATACAAATAAAAAGACTGGAAATTACCTCTATTTTTATTGATTTTCAAAACTTTTTTACAATTTTTTTTGAATCTGAACCCCTTTTTTCAGAATCCCCTTACAAATTTTTAGAATCCAAAAGCCCCCTTTTTACATCTGTTTCATGGGGTTTTATAACCCAATTTTACAATAAAAAAATAATAGCCCCTTATTCTATTATGCATATTGAATTTTGTGGGATGTGGTTGAAGGTAGGGGTATGGCCGAGTTGGTGAAGGTGGCAGATTGGGTATTGGTATTGTCATGTTAGATTGACAGAGGGTTTAGGTTGAATTTAGGGATTAGGGTATGGCCGAGTTAGTGAAGACTACTGTTAATTAGGGTTTTTTTTGGGCCGAGTTAGTGGGTCAATGGATCTGTGTTTGGTTTGACCCGGATAAAATTAAGTTCTTACCCTCTACAGATTACGTATCGACCGGGGAGTGGGGTTCAGTTAATATTAATGTGTTTCTTTTAGTTGGCCATTCTCTACAGATTACTTGTCGACCGGGGAGTGGAGTTCAGTTAAAATTCACAAGGGACAGGCTGTCTTTTAGTTTATCAAGAAATGTAGTAGAGTGTATTTTGTGAGTGTGGTTCACTGTGTGATCAGTGAAAACTAATTAATGGGAGAGTCACTAAGATAATATTGTATAAAATCACATACAACTAGGATGGAGTTCAGTTAATATTAATGTGTTTCTTGTACTGAGAATATTATAATGAATTCTCTCGACGAATATAGGATCGTGATTCTTAACTCCATAAATAATTCCATTTTGTTTGTTTACATTTTATAATTCAATTTTTTTTCCTAATTACCACCGACCTAAAACATTATTAGGACATAACTACACTAACATGTTATATTCTTTCCAAGACTTCGTTTAATGTTATGCATAAAGTATATTGGCTGCTAAATGAACTCATTTTCTGGCTGCAATTTCACAGTACTTATTATTGTATCGTTTAATGTTGGTTCCATGCACAATTTCTTGTCACCCCTAATAGGGTCCCAAAATATCCTTCCATGGCCCGGCCCATTGACGTAAGATTAAATGCCTTGCTCGCCATCCATGCATGCGTAGCGTCTAGGAAAGCCAAAAAGCCGCGGTTGCCAATTGCCATTGCTACCCATGACTTCGATTATTGTATTTGGGTTAGGCATGGAGGGCATTGAAATACGAGGAGTTACCATACTTCCTGCCGACAGAGCTTTTAAGCTTGGAACATTAACAGGGTCCACTGAGATGAAAATTTGCAGTTTTAGGGCTTGCATTTACTGTTTACAACACGAGATACAGATTTTGTACTAAATTTAACCACCATAAAATTAAATTATTGCAGCTATCTGTGTATGCTACTGACGAAATGTCGGTCTACCGAATTCAACCCTCTTTTCTTTCTTTGTTACTGTAACTGTTAAATAACACCTTTTAAGGTTGCCGTATTGCAATTTGTTCCTGTTTCTCTGAGGATAGGGCCAGTTTGAAACTACTGCATAAGGTTTAACTGGCATTTCTTCTGGTTAAGCAAAATGAGGATAAATTGAGTCATTTAGCCATCAAAATCTTAAATATTTGAGCAAAGTAAGATTGGGGAATTTCAACAGCAAGAACTACACGAATTTGGTAGACAAAACAAACCAAATCACATGGCATTGAGTCATCTAAAGAACAAAAAACAAAAGTCATAGTCATATATCTCTACTTTGATATTGCTAATAATTTACTCTCAGCACTTCTAATTCATCTTATACCAGAAGAAAAAACGACAAAGGAACCCAAAAGAGAATATTCACTTGAGTCCGTTTCCTAGTGATGAAATGGCAAGATCAGGCCAAGAAAAGCAATCCCCACCGCCAACGAATCCAGTTTCTCCACCCTCAAACTGCCATGTGCTCCCCATTCCCGTCGCAGCAGCAGCGGCAGGCCCGCCACGGGCCGCGGCGGCTACATCTCCCATTCCTGAAAAGCCCCACATTCCTGTCCCAAGCCCAAACCCAACATCCTCGAGTGCCGGAGCAATACCAAGCCCAAACCCACTAAGAGCCAGAAAACCAGGCCCTTGAGTATTCAATAACGAAGTAAAACTTCCTCCACCACCACCAGCATTGCACTTCGGTTCTCCACCAATACCAAAACTTCCCTGATAACCCGACATTGGCAACAAAACTGGCGTAGCAGGTAAAGGGAAGCTATTATGACCAGCAGTGGTGGTAGTAGTGGCGGCAACATGGGAGGCTGCGGTGCGTGAACGCTTAGCGCTTTTCCTGGTTCCACCGCCAACAGGGATGTCCCGGAGAGTACCACCATGAGTCCAGTAACGACGACAGGACTTGCAGAAATGACGAGGCTGAGAAAAGTTATAGTTGTTATAGTAGCAAAACTTAGTATTAGTAGAGTCGCAACGCGGACACGGCAGCTGTTCTTGTTCCGGCGGTGGAGCTCCCGGGTTAAGCGCCTTGCTTAAACGCCTGTTCTGATCTCCGGAATCCGTTGGCATTTTCAGACCAAAACAAAAGCAGCTTCGAAGTATAGCGTACACGAAGCGGGGGATTTAAGATTTTATGGGAGAGGGCGAGAGAATCTGTGGGGCAAAGTCTGAAGGTTATATGGGACAAAAGAGAGAGAAGAGGGCAGACTTTTAGAGAGTTGTGTTGGGGTAGCTAGACAGGGCGGGTCTGATTAGGGTCGGCTGTATCGACTAGGAATGCTGCTTTGTGTTTGTTAAACTGGGTTCTTCCTGTTTTTCCTTTTTGGCATTTGTGAAATGATCATCATGGGATGGATATTGGATAAGCAGAGTCAAATGGAGAAGGGTCCCATTAGGTTTCTGTAATGATTTCCACTTGGGGAAGTAATCAGTAATGGATGATGGCAAGTATGCCATTACAGTCTGCATATACTAATACATCATGCTTTTTTAATCACGTGTAGGCTGAAGCGATGAGAGAGAAAGGATGGGATTCTAATTTTAGGTAACAACCAACATTTTCTCACATACGGTAGAAAAAAATGGGGCTTTGAGGGGACATTCCAGCAGAGATGAAAACTACAGCTCAGAAGTTGATCAATATTCAATGATGTTGGAGATGGCTTTTCGACTCCAAATTTGCTTTGGATTTTTTTTTTTGGGGGGGGACTTGTGCCCTTGTCATCATCCCTAATGATGAACCCATTCAACTGAAAAAGGAGTCAAGCATGCCGAAGAATAAAAATAATACAAATGAGATCATTTTCGGAATAGATTTATATAATATTTGATTTAAATTAGGGGTGCTTATTGAGTTGAGCAACTCGCAAATATTTCAAGATCGATTTGGTCAAAATTCGATTCGAGTTGACTCGAATCGACTCAAGCAAGGTCTAACTCGACTCGATAAGTTCACGAGCAACTCGTTATTTTTTTATATAAAATTTTAAATGATTTTTGGTGCTACTTTAAAAAAATTACGTTCCAAGAAATTTAAATGCTAGTTAAAAATTCTAGAAAAGTTTAGTAACTTATTAGGTAATTTACCGATAAAATATTTAATTTCAAGTTTTTAAAACGTTTTGTATGTCCCCAAAATTTTAAAAGTTAATTTGTATTAATAAGAAATTAAATTGTAATAATTAGTCTTTCTTTTTTTATTAAAGCATTTTTTTATTATTATTTTATGCATAAAAGTAAAACCGAGAAAAAATCTTTATTTGCCATAAAAAAATACAATTGAAAGTCAAAACACATAAATCTTTAAGATTTTTTTTCTTTTTTGTTCATCAAAGATGGTTGAGAAACTAAAAAGAGTCTTATACTTGAATATCGACTTCACATCTAACTCAGTCGTGACAAATTCTTTTATTTATCTCATCAGTCCTTACATTTTTTTAATTTGTATATTTATATTAAGCTCTAATAGTATTACTAGATTTTACCTATATTAAAAAATAAAGTAAAAGTTTTGGCAAGCTTAACGAGCAACAAGATTTTTTAATAAACACGAGTCAAAGCAAGCAACAAAAGTTTTTAACGAGTACGAGTCGAGCACTACTCAAATTACAATCGACTCACTCGATTAAGCACATGTAATGAATTTTATACACCAATAGGGTCACTAGAAAGCATTTATACATGATTAAAAGCTTGAGGACTTATCAAAAAGTATTCGAGGCGACCTGCCTCCACAACTCATGTTATTCGTGCACATACACAGTGAAGGGAACCTCTGTCTTTCTCCCTAAAACATTCGTATAAAACTGAGAAAAAATAATACCCTTTTTATTTCATTAAAATTATTATATACTGATTTTTAGTTAAATTTTTTAATTTAAATTTCTTATTATTTAAGATTTATTATTGATAAATATATATATTAAACCCCTACAAACGAATAATTTTTTAATATATATTTATAAACCTAAATTAATTAGAATATTTAAAATAATTATGATAAAAAAATTAAAAAATAATTTTTAAAAAACAATAAATGAGAAATTTAATAAGACAAAGATTATATACATGCTAGAGATCCATTAATCCTATAAACAAATATTACATTGTAATCATCTTTAGACTATTCAAAAAGAAAAATAGATCTATTAATTGACCGAGTGGCCAAGTATTCTCATTTTGTCCCCAACTTGTATGAGTTTGGATCCTGACATTTACCGATGTAAGTACTCTCTATTAATGTGAAAATACCCAAAATTACAATAAGGGTTTACAAACTATCGTTGTAAACTAAATACATAATTTGGATATTCTCCTAAAACTAGCCACTTTAGATCAGACATGAACCATACATGAAAAGGTTATAAACTCATCCAAATACTCGATCGAAAAATAGATACGAAACCTGACTGCAATGGCAAAACGAACCACAAAAAGGGGATGAAGCTATTGATAGACCACCGAGAAAATGCAAATCAGAGCCGAGCACCGTGAGAAACTCTTCACAAGCGCAAACCGAGAATCCAAATTTAAATCGAAGGTCCAGAGCAGGGAAGATGAGCATGATTACAAATAAGTGTCATCTTGATCAGTCGTGGCGTCGTCAAATCCAACCCTGAGTTATTTATTAAACGTGCCAAAAGACAGAGATAAACATGCCAATAGGCAAGAGATAAACGTGTCATAAAGTAGAAAAACTGTGTCACAAAGACATAATTATTTTATTAAAAAACTAAAAACTAAAAATAAAAATAGATCCGACGGTCGACAACCGACAATAAAACCGGTGTCGATGCTGGCTACAAAACAAAACTTGAGGCGTTATGGGAAAGAATTGCCGAGCGGCTAAAAAAAAATTAGGGAAAAGTTTGGAGAGCGGCTAGGGGTTTTAATATTCAAATTCGAATAATATAAAGGTAAATTACTTTTTTTTTACTGCTATCTTGAAAATTGATATAATTCTTTTCTGATATATTAAAAATACTCCGTCCGTTCGAACTTGTCCTTTGATTTTGTTGTCATTTTTTAAAAAACATTTATTCTTTATTAATTAATTTTTTAACTAACAGAAATAAGAAAAAATATTTTTTAAAACTGTCAATCAAATAGTTTTAAATATATATTTTATAAAATTTAATTATTTAAACATTTAAAGTAATTATGAATAAATCTTTTAAAAATTTGATACATAATAATTTTAGAGCAAAGTACTTTATACGCTGGCGGTAAAAATTTTATTTTTTACAAGCGCCTATATTTAGGGTTTATAGGTTATGGACTAAGATTTTAGTATTTGTAGTTATGTTTTAAGATTTGTGAATATATTTTTAAATTTAGAGTTTAGGGTTTAGAATTTAGTGATTATGATTTAAGACCTCTAAAAGAGATGTGACAATTTTAGAAGCTAACTTGAGGGAAAAAATTCACTACATCAAACAATTACCCATAATTTTACTAGGACAAAATGAATAATATGTAATAATTTAAAATAGGATAAAAATGCAATTTTAAATGAATATACCTTTTTAATAATTAATTAGAAAATAACTCCAAACTTGATTATTTAGAAAAATGATCATATTTCAGTCCGCGTAGCTCAAACTCGGTCCTACCAAAGGCGAGTTTCAAACTCGTATTCTATTAAAAGCGAGTTCTATGTAAAAAACGGAACAAATTAAATTTTTTTCTTTCTTACCAACCTACCCATCACAAAACTCGCGTTTTGTTAAAAATGAGTTTCAAACTTGCATCCTATAAAAAGCGAGTTCGCCTTACGTAGACTGAAATAAGATTATTTTTCTAAATAATCAAATTTGAGGTTATTTTTTAATTAATTATTTAAATAAAATATGTTCAAAAAAATTGAGAGAGGAGCATAGAGAGGGATTGATGGAAGGGTGGGGACAGAAGAAGAGAATAATGAGTGTCGGGCAGCGTGGGGTGCAATTATTGGGTCTCCCCTCTGATTTCGGAAGCATCAGATTCCTCCTCATTTCTCACCGCATTTCTCGCTTCGCATCTCTACCGTTGCTTTCTGCCATTTCAGGAACACAGCTTCTGATCCTGAAACCTGCTTGAATTTACTGTATAGTATTAGATTATGTAGGGACGAGCAGAAAATTCTAAGAATCCCATTTAAACTATAAATTTTGGTTTAAATTTTCTATTATTCACATTAAACAATATGTATTAACTACATGGTAATTTATATTTTTTATCACTAAATTTAACATCCAATTTTATTTACATCATAAATTTTTAATTTAATTAAATTACACCATTAAATATTTATTATTTATATTAATATTATTAAATAATTCTAATGAAGAAAATTTTAAATTGGCACTTTTATTTATTACTATGTTTTTCGCATATCATCAATGAATAAATAATTGGTAATTTAAATATTTTTGTTAGGATTTATAAAAAAATAGTTTTTTTCTTTAAATTGATTTGAATGAAATGTTTCAGAAAAATATTACAAAAAATTATTAAAGCTACCAATTAAACATTACTTGATAATGATATGTGAAAAGTATGTTAAGTAAAAATGTCAATTTTAGTTTTTTCGTTAGAATTAGTTAACAATATTTGTATAAATGACTTAGTTTATTGATAATATAAGTTGTATAATGTAATTTGATTAATTAAAGGTTTGTGATGTAAATGAAAGTGAGTGAAGTTTAGTGATTTAAAATGTAAATTGCCCATTAACAATATCATTAGCAAACTTTTTTTTTTCGTTCAGAAATCATAATTCTAATCATATTCTTACTTAGAGAGAATGAGAATGGGAGACTCTAGAGGAAAGAAAGGAAATGCTCTTAATGAGTTTAGAACTTATGACTCATGACCTAAAGAAATATGAGAGAACAAAGATAAACAAATTAGTAAACCGATCAAATGTGCTTGCTCTATTAACGAACTTATTTCTTTGTAAACGATAATGAATTATGTAATATAAATATAGTGTCATCACCTTATTTAATGAAGGAATCATTTTAGTATATATATTTTGGTTTATATAAGTTTTTTTTTTTTACATTGTGTAGCGATGTCCCTCTCGCTAAAAAAAGGTGAGGTATTTTTTTTTTTGAAAATATTGTTTTCCGCGTGAAGTTTTATAAAAACCCGTATTTTATTTAAAAATTGAGTCGCCACCGGCCATTCAAGGTGGACCAGACACCGTAAAAACCAGAGATTTAAAATTGATGGGTTCGGGAGTCGGTTACAGATGGGGAATGATTAGCACCCCACACCGCCCAAAATTGGTACTTTAATAATTACCGCTTTATTAATATTAGACTTTCTGGATTAAAGTGATGATTAAATTAAAATTTAGTTATAAGCGCGAGTAGATTTTAAAGGCTCCATTATCCGAGAGTAAACGCCTAACCACCATCACTACGCCTGATACTGGCCCCATTTACGCTCGAATAAAAGGGCACGACATTGACAATAATATATTCGAAATGTAACTCAAAATATGGCAACCATAAATAAACACAATACGATAAAAATATAAATAAATACTAACATAATAAAATATTAATCTAACGCATAAAAAACAAACCCAACATAAATAAAATACTACTCTAAAACATACAAACATAAATATTAATCTAACACATAAAATATAATAATAATAACAATAACAATAATAATAATAATAATAATAATAATAATAATAATACTAATGCTAATGTGAATGCATGGAACAATATAAAATATGTCATAAAACTAGATGTTAACGATTAAAAATGCATGGATTAAATATGGCATGAATGATACACATTAATGGGCTAAACTGAAAAAGATGCAAAATATAGGAGAAAAACAGAAATAAAAAAACAAAAAATTAAAAAATGACTGAAGGTGACCAAACTGAAATAAAAAAGAAAATAAGATACGAAAATTAAAGTGAAAATGGGACGGAAACAGAGGCGGGACAAAGGGCTAGAGACTGAAAGAGAATTATTCCATGGACAAAAACATGATGCGGGAAAGACATGAGGTACCCGAAGTGTAATTAGACCATTTAAAATTTCGCGGATCCTCCCCGGGTTACATGGTCACCGTGTCGGGTCATGGCTAAAACGACGCCATTTTGGGCCGTGTATAGGCGCCTAAAACGGCGGCGTTTAAGTGTTGGCGGGTTTAAAACTTAATATGGTTTTTCATTCGAAATGAAATAGATTAGAAATAAAATAAACCCTAGCCATATTCTCTCTCAACTCCTCACTCTCTCTTGAACCAAAACGGCAGCGCCGCAAGAGATCAACGACCGTTTCTTGGCTAGCATCGCTTATCGGCGATGAGCCTCCCGGCGGCGGCGACTGAAGGTATGCTCTCTGACCTTTTCTTTTTTTATTTTGACTCGAATAAAAAGATTTAAAACTAAAAAAAGATTCAACAGATTTTTACTTTTAAAATTTCTTGTTATTGATTTCAAGAGAACTTACAATTTTTGAACAAAGAATGCCTTACAAATTTTTGATCTAAAACCTTCTTTTTTCTCTGAAATTTCGAACAAAAAAACCCTCCCAAAACTATTTTTTTTAACCACCGACCCCTTTCTTGAACTGATTTCATGGGTTTATAATACCCATTTTTTACAATAAAATACTAACCACTCCCTGACTTTTATTTTACAAATCTGAAGGATGATGCAAAGCCTGATTTTTAGGGTATGGGTTCGGGTATGGTGATAGGTATGGGTGGTCATATTAGCTGGCAGAGATTGGTTTAGGGTTTAGGCTTTATTTTATTTTTAGGGTTTTAAGATTTATAGACTTTGGATCTGATTTAGGGTTTGTAATTTGGGGATTAGGTTTAATTCAAGGTTTTGGGGTTGTTATCGGTGACGGAAACGGTGCGGCGGTAGCACCGTGGCGGCGACGATGATTTAATTTAGGTTATATTAGGGTTTTGGTGTCCGGGTCGGGTCTAGGTCAAAACGGGTTATTACAATTGCCCCTCTTTGCTCATTGTTGTGTAACAGCAATAGAGCAAATACTAAAAATGACCCATTTTGTCCGGTCTGACTGAGCTTTGTCCCTCTTGACGTACGTCTTCTTTTTTCAGTAGATCTTCTTTCTCCTTGATGCAGGTCTTCTTTCTTTTCTTGATTGATCCACCTTGTCACTCTTGGGGAAGCAAAATCTTCAAAATAGGGGGTTGTCTGTTGGGGAAGCAAAATGAGTCCAACTTGCTATATTATTGATAATAAGCTAATGGCTAAAGAGAGTTCGACCCAGCTACAACATCGACGAAGAGGCAAGGTCTACAAAATTCGATCCAGCTGCAACACTGACAAGGAGACAAGACCGATGGACGAAAGTTCTGATGTCTGATCCGGCTACAACTCTGACGAAGCGGCATGATCAAATGATAGAAAGCTCATTTTGATTTTTTCTCTTTTTCATCTTTTTTTCCATTATTTTATTATTCTTTTCTCTTTTTTCTTTTTTCTTTTTTTCATCATTTTTTCTTTTTCCTTTTTTGCTTTTGAATTTTTCAATTTTTCAATTTTTTTTCTTTTTCTTCTTCTTTTTTTAGCTGCAACATTAATAAAGAGAACTTGAAAGTCAGTAAACTTGGATCTAACCACACCATCAACGGAGGGGTAAGATCGAATTGTAACTTGGATTCTACCTCGCCCTCAACGAAGAAGCAGAACATTAATTGGAACCATAGTGTACCATCAGCGGAAAACTAGGATAGCAACAACTTGGACCTCAGCCACGCCATTAGCGGAGGACTAGATCGAATAATGACGGCCTGGAACCAGCTACACCATCAGCGGAGAGCATGATCTGAGGACGACATGAGCTTGGACCCGACCACTCCATCAGCAGAGGATTGGAAATGACGACCTAGAACAGGCTACACCATCAGCGGAAAAGCAGGATCTGAGGATGACAGGAGCTTGGACCCGGCCACTCCATCAGCGAAGGACTGGATTGGATAATGACGACCTGGAACCGGCTGCACCATCAGCGGAGAGCAGGATCTGAGGACGACTGGAGCTTGGACCCGACCACTCCATCAGTGGAGGACCGGATTGGACAATGACGACCTAGAACCGGCTACACCATCAACGAAGAGTAGGATCTGAGGACGACGAGAGCTTGGACCTGGCCACTCCATCAGCAGAGGACTAGATTGGACAATGATGACCTGGAACTGGCTACACCATTAGCGGAGAGCAGGATTTGAGGACGACGGGAGCTTGGACCCGGCCACTCCATCAGCGAATGACCATATTGGACAATGACGACCTAGAACCGGCTACACCATCAGCGGAGAACAGGATCTGAGGATGACAGAAGCTTGGACCCAGCCACTCCATCAGCGGAGGACTGGATTGGGCGATGAAAGTTGATAAATTTCCTTTTGGTTTTTTCGATATTTTTTTACTTCTTCTGATTTTTTTTATTTTTTCTTGTTGTAACTGTACAAAGAAGTAGCTTGAGGAAAAAGTTAGGTCTAGATGCACCATCAGCGGAGAAACAAGACCTGAGTAAAAATTTGGTCTGCTGCACCATCAACGGAGAAGCGGGATAACAACAACTTGGACCTAGCCACTCCATCAGCGAAGGGACTGGATCGGATAATGACGACCAGGAATTGGCTACACCATCAACGGAGAACAATATTAGAGGACGACAATAGCTTGGACCCAGCCACTCCATCAGTAGAGGGTCTAGATCGGGCGATGAAAGTTGATAAATTTCCTTTTGATTTTTTTCATTTTTGATTTTTTCGATTTTTGATTTTTTTCCAAATTTTCTTTGAATTTTTCTCCTTTTTTCAAAATTTTTTAATTCTTTTTTTGATGATTTTTTTTCTTTTTTCTTGAACTGTACAAAGAAGTAAAACTCGAGAAAAAATAGGTCTGGCTGCACCGTCAGCGGAGAAACAAGATCTGAATATAAATTTGATCTGCTTGGAGAAATGTTTGGATCTGTTGCACCATCAACGGAGAAACGAGATCTTCAGGATGTCTATACTGCTGCACCATCAATGGTAAAACAAAATCTGGAAATGTTGGCCTATCAACAATGACGAAGGCAATATCTGAAAAAGGTTACTTCTACTGCTCTACTGGCGGAGATGTATGACCTAAAAATGAAAAAAAAACATTAATCAGTAAATGTTCACAAAATTTGTCAATGTTGCCTTTTATTGATGTTTTAGTATCCTCTTTGCGTTTGACCTTCTCTAAGACTAAGGTTGGTCGTCGTGTTGTTACCCCATGGCTGAGGTTCTTCGATCCCTTTGTAGACCTGTTATGTACAAGCGAAAATGCATCTAATTTTATGCCTAAATGCATGTGTCTATCATAAATGTATGACGACTTAAATGTATGCACCTAATCTAAATGTATGATGTATGAAAGAATGATTCAATACAAGATGAATGCAACAAAATGCATGAATGCGACCTGATTTGATTTTTTGTTGGTCTTCAAAGGGATGCCCCCGACTCTCGACTGGTCATGTCGGGATCTTGGTCCTTTGTGTGGTGGTGCCCCAACCCCTTTCGGCTTCGAACATCTTCTTTAGACTCATTTTTCTGTTTGGATGCCCCCTAAACTTTTACATATTTTCTGGGAATGCCTTTGTAGCATGTTTCAACTTTGAGTTGCATTATCGCATTTTTGATGATTTTCAGTGCTCTCGTGAACGCATTGCGTTGCCTCTTAAGTTGGGTTTATGTTTTGTCATGTTGGTTCCTGGTCGTTTATCACTTTCGGATAACGTTGTAGATGGTGATTGATGTTTAGCATTTGGGATGTGGAGGTATGATTCCAAAAGAAGGGTAGCAAAGGTTTGCTCGGCTTTTGATTTTTTTTAATGGCTTTAGGTAGAATGGTAGAGTTGAAGGGCTTGCTTGTCAGGTGATGGTAAGTCGAGAGTTCAAAATGACTCAAACATAAGGGTACATGCAGTGAAATGAGAGGTTCTCTGTTCGAGTATTTTGGTTGATGGGTAGCGATGGTAGTGGGGATGGAAAAAACTTTATTGTGTTTTCGGTTGGAAATGGTGAGTGTGAATGATTTATGAAGGATGAAATGTGGTGGGTTAATTTCGGTGATGGAGAGTGAAGGGTGAGTGTTGGAATCTGGCACTTGTCGATAGATGCCCCCACACTGAGTTCTTGTGGAAGTTTGGTAATGGTGCTGAATTGACCGACTTTGCTTTCTCTGGTATTAGTGACGCGGGACATCTCGAGGACCGATCTTAAAATTGATGCATCTATATGTAAAATGTGTCTTAAATGCAAAATGATTTATATGAATGCAATGCAGGTGAAATTGTGATGCTGTTGTGCAATGATGCAGATGAAATCGATGTGATAAAAAAGAAACGAATTAGTACGAAATAAAATGATTAAATAAACCAAATGATAAATATGGCAAAAATATATTAAAAACTGTACATAAACAAGAAATAAGGCACCAAAGCCTAAATAGGATGACCACTAATCGGGCAGAGTTTTACATGGCTCTAAAGGGTCAGCTCCTACGGCTTACTATATGCAGTTTTGGTGCTAAGAGGTACCCGAATTATCCATGTTGTCCTCTACTAAGAGTAGCAAGGCCTCCAGTCATCACCCATTATAGGCTCTTTTCAACCGGGTTCAATTCAGGGGGACCTATTCGCTTATGCCTGCACGAAGGAATGATATCCTTACGAAAGCATAAGGTACTCGAGCCCCGAAGGTACTTGCTAGGCCTACACGGAGGAACGATATCCTCACGAAAGCATTAGCGTTTTCCCCCCACTTAAAATGACGAGTTTATATGCCAAATTTTAAATGCGTTAAAATAAACGCGCAATTATAACCGAATGTTAATTTAATAGTCACTTTAATCCGCAACTTCTAATATTAGTAAAGCGATAATTATTTAAAAAAGCTCAACTCTCTTTTACTTTTGAAAACAAAAAAATGTCCCAGCAGAGTCGCCATCTGTAGCGATGTCCCTCACGCTAAAAAAGGTGTGGTTTTTTATTTTGTTTTGAAAATATTGTCTTCCGCGTGGAGTTTTATAAAACCCGTGTTTTATTTAAAAATAGAGTCGCCACCGGCCACTCAAGGCGGACCGGACACCGTAAAAACCAGAGATTTAAAATTGATGGGTTCGGGAGTCGGTTACGGATGGGGAAGGATTAGCACCCCCACACCGCCCAAAATTGGTACTTTAATAATTATCGTTTTATTAATATTAGACTTTCCGGATTAAAGTGACAATTAAATTAAAATTTAGTTATAAGTGCGAGTAGATTTTAAAGGCTCCATTACCCGTAAACGCCCAACCACCATCACTACGCCTGATACTGGCCCCGTTTACGCTCGAATAAAAGGGCACTGCATTGACAATAATATATCCAAAATGTAACTCAAAATATGGCAACCATAAATAAACACAATATGATAAAAATATAAATAAATACTAATCTAACGCATAAAAAACAAACCCAACATAAATAAAGTACTACTCTAAAACATACAAACATAAATATTAATCTAACACATAAAATATGATAATAATAACAATAATAATAATAATAATAATAATAATAATAATGATACTAATGCTAATGTGAATGCATGGAACAATATAAAATATGTCATGAAACTAGATGTTAACGATTAAAAATGCATGGATTAAATATGGCATGAATGATACACATTAATGGACTAAACTGAAAAATATGCAAAATATAGGAGAAAAACGAAAATAAAAAAATAAAAAATGACAGAAGGTGACCAAATTGAAATAAAAAAGAAAATAAGATGCGAAAATTAAAATGAAAATGGGACGGAAACAGAGGCGGGACAAAGGGCTAGGGACTGAAAGGGGAATTATTCCATGGACAAAAACATGATGCGGGAAAGACATGAGGTACCCGAAGTGTAATTAGACCATTTAAAATTTCGCGGATCCTTCCCGGGTTACCGGGTCAGGTCATGGCTAAAATGGCGTCGTTTTGGGCCGTGTATAGGCACCTAAAATGGCATCGTTTAAGGGTTGACGAGGTTAAAACTTAAGATGATTTTTCATTCGAAATGAAACAAATTAGAAATAAAATAAACTCTAGCCATATTCTCTCTCAACTCCTCACTCTCTCTTGAACCAGAACGGCGGCGCCGCAAGAGATCAACGGTCGTTCCTTGGCTAGCATCGCTTATCGGCGATGAGCCTCCCTACGGCGGAGACTGAAGGTAAGCTCTCTGACCTCTTCTTTTTTTATTGACTCAAATAAAAAGATTTAAAACTAAAAAAGTATTCAACAGATTTTTACTTTTAAAATTTCTTGTTATTGATTTCAAGAGAACTTACAATTTTTGAACAAAGAAGGCCTTGCAAAATTTTGATCTAAAACCTTATTTTTTTCTCTGAAATTTCGAACCAAAAAACTCCCTCCCAAAACTCTTTTTTTAACCACCGACCCCCTTCTTGAACTGATTACATGGGTTTATAATACCCATTTTTTTACAATAAAATACTAACCACTCCCTGACTTTTATTTTACAGATCTAGAAGATGATGCAAAGCTTGATTTCCAGGGTATGGGTTCGGGTATGGTGATAGGTATGGGTGGTCAGATTAGTTGGCAGAGATTGGTGCAGGGTTTAGGCTTTATTTTATTTTTAAGGTTTTGGGATTTAGGGACTTTGGATTTGATTTGGGGTTTGTAATTTGGGGATTAGGTTTAATTCAAGGTTTTGGGGTTGTTACCGGTGAAGGAAACGGCGCGGCGGCAGCAGCACCATGGCGGCGGCGACGGTTTAATTTAAGTTATATTAGGGTTTTGGTGTCCGGGTCGAGTCTAGATCAAAACGGGTTATTACACATTGCAAACATTATATTTGTTACAAAAGAATTGATAATATATATGATAAAGTACCCATTTGTAGAGGAAGTAATTTGAACTGCAAAGTTTTAACATTTGGGAATTTTAAGTTTAGAGTTTGTTATACTTTTACCCTCGTCAGCTAACATATCTGAACAGAGATTCTTAAAGGATCCACCATACCTCGTTTGTCCGCTATAGGAAGACTGCATCGGATGCACTCTTCACGGACATCTCATGTACAGACATGTTTTTTTACCGACATCCTAGTAAGTTGGACGAGTTTACGGTACAATAGTTTAATTTAAGGCTAAAAATAATAAATTTTAAAATTAAAAAAAAAATCTTTTTGAACAAATTTTGAAATTAAACTGTTGTACCACAAACCTACCAAAATAAATTAGATGATCGCTGCAATTTATCTCATAAATAGATTTGCATGTCAATTAACGAAATTCATCTTAACTATTACGTTATCTTATAATAAAACAAAATAATTTGATACTATGATAAGATCTAAGCCTATTTGGTCGGTTGACTAAGCTGCTTATCTTTGTTTTCTCATTTCCCTTAGGCTATGGGTTTTAGACCCACCAGGAGCACCCCCTTATTTTCCATAAAGTCTCTCCCTTCCTCTCTTCTCTAGGTATGATTAGAATTAAGATTTGTCAAACAAAAAGTTAAAGTAAATCCCCTCTAACACTCCACCGAATGGAAATCTTCTGCGTCTTTTCGGTGCTATTATCTATGTCCAATACTAAAAAATTAAGTTTAAGATTTAGGGTTAAGGCTTGGGATTAAAATTTAGAAAATTAGACGTAGTGTGTATTTTAAAGATTTAAGATTAAAGTTTAAGATTTAAAATTATTACTTAAATTTTAATTTTTTAGAGTTAGACATAAAAAAGAACACCGAACAAATACATAAGATTACTATCCCTTATCTCTCGCTCATAACTCAATTATTTTATATCTTAGACCTATGTTGTCTTATTCAATAATTCTCTGTTTCATTCTAACAAGATGAATCGACCCTATTTAATCATTTATCTATGTCAATCCCTCTATCAACAGTGATATAACTCCAATTAATTGTCTAAATCACAAATGAACTAATGTTCCGATAAATTATTGGCATAAAGTCAATAAAATGCTCCTAACGTTTAACTAAATAGTTATTTTAACCTCAATCTTTTTTTAAACTAATTTAACCCTGACATTTTATTTTGGGTCAAAATGGCTTTTCTACGAATAAAAATTATCCGTCATCTGAGGATAAACAACTTAAAATGACGCATCATAAGAAAAAAAATATTTTACATTTTATAAAAATATTTTTTGACTGATGTGTTATTATGTAAAGTCAGCATATTTGTCTATATGACACTGCTATCGCGGCGTGCACTGTCATGTATGTTTGTCACGTCATTTTAAGCTATTTATCATCAGTTGATAAACCGTTTTCATTCACAGAGAGGCCATTTTGACCCAAAATAAAATGTTGGGTTAAATTAATTCAAAAAATAAGGGGCCAAAATAATTATTCTGTTAAACGTTAAGACCATTTTTAGCATTATACCATTATAATAATACATCTTCTAGTAAGCTTGTTTGTGGGTAGAGAAATTTCAAGCGATTTAATTTATTTTACCGTTCAATAATAAGACATCATTACACAGAGTTTGATATTAGTAATTTTTTATAATTAAACAAGAGATAAGATTCTCTTACAGTTTTAGACTAATTCATGGTCGTTTGATGAGTGAAATGTATGAATGAGATTAAAAAGATAAAAATAAGAAAATTTTCAAAGAGAAAAAAAAAGAGTGTTTAATCTCATTCATCCATTCTACTGATCCAATGATCATGAACTAGTATAAAATTAATTGAGTTTTACCCAGTGAAAGTAAATTTTAACCATTAAATATATGGGTAAAACTTTGATACACAGGCTGTGTAAAATTAATTTTATACAAGCCTGTGTATTTACACTACAAAAACTCAAATCCTAAATTTTTAACCCTAACCCTAAAAAACTAAACCCCACACTCTAAACCCTAAACCCTAAATTCTAAATACTAACCTTAAATTCTAAACCCTACAACCTAAACCCTTAAACCTTAAACTAAAACCCTAACCCCTAAAACTAAAAGGCACGTGTAAACTAAATTTACACAGCATGTGTATCAAAGTTTTTTCTTATATATATATATATATATATATCAAATATATATATATATATCAAATATATATATATTATTTGAATCAACTGACCTTAATTAACTAAAATTTAAAATATCTTATCTGAAATCTGAGTAACTGAATCTTATTTATCCCTATTCATTTACTTCCTTGGCTAAAAAAAAGTCAAAAATATTTAACACATACCTAACCGACCGACCCCACCTGCGAGCCAACTACATATTTTGAAACTCATAGGCATGATATCATAAACTCGATCAAGTATGGAAATATGGGTAAAAGATAAGTGTGCAAAACAAACAATGACCTTTTAACACATTAAGTAAGAACTAGATTTTGTCATTTTATACACAATATATTCGATAAATACTGAATAAAATAATAAAAATAAACATGTTGATGTCGATTTTGGACGACACTAAATAAGGAGGTAGAGATGGTGGCCGAAGGAAGGTGTAGGGACGAGGATTGGTGGTTTACCCATCGTGGGACAGGCGGAGAGCCACTGTGGATGGTGATTGGTTGTAGAATCGGACGGTTCATCCCTGGTTGGATTGGGGCCGAGAGCCGCAAATAGTGTAGAGAGGGCGAGTATAGATCAACGTATATGGAGAGTCGTCCCTTTTATCTCCGGTCTTGGGGATATTTATATCCCCATGGCGCTGTAGACGAAGTAATGTTTGACAAGACCGTGTCAGGCCTAGTGATGACTATTGATGGGCTAACAGGTGGTAGCTCGACTGTCAAGCTGCGAGCTCAGTCGGACTTGATGACTGTCTTATCTCAACGCAATGGTCTCCAGAGATGATGGGTTCGTAGTTCTGGGCTCCATAAAGTTGGAGCGTGCCACAAAGGCGGTGGTGTTGTCTTCGGAGGTGGAGTCTTCCAGAGGTACAACAAAACATAAAATCATTTTACGGTTTTAAATAATTTTAGTTAAACGTTAGAGACATTTTTTGGTATTATGCCATTTAAACATTAGTCTAACATAAATATATATCGAACACAAATATTTTTAATTTTTTCAAAGATTTTCATGTAAAACAAATGAATAACTAGAGTTAAATGGATGGAGAATAATCCGAAAGATATAATGTCAAAAAATGTTTCTAATATTGATAAATAATCGTTTTGGCTCATTTTTTGAAGTAATTTAATTCTCAACATTTCATTTTGAAATAAAATGCCCATGTGTGGATGCAAACAGTTATTCAATTAACGGTCAAAGCATTGAGATGACATGTCAGACAAATTTTTTTATTTTTGTATATAATTTTATAAATTATTTTTTAACTGTCGTGCCATTTTGCCAAGTCAATATTTTTGTCTATAGGATACTGTCACATCAGTATGTAATGTCATGTAGGTTTGTCACGTAATTTCAAAGTATTAGTAATCAGTTGACTAACGGTTTTCATCCAGAGGTACAACAAAACACAATCATTTTACGGTTTTAAATAATGTTAGTTAAACGTTAGAGACATTTTTTTGTATTATGCCATTTAAATATTAGTCTAACATAAATATATATCGAACACAAATATTTTTAATTTTTTCAAAGATTTTCATGTAAAACAAATGAATAACTAGAGTTAAATGGATGGAGAATAATTCGAAAGATATAATGTCAAAAAAAATGTTTCTAATATTGATAAATAATCGTTTTGGCTCATTTTTTTGAAGTAATTTAATTCTCAACGTTTTATTTTGAAATAAAATGCCCATGTGTGGATGTAAACAATTATTCAATTAACGGTCAAAGCATTGAGATGACATGTTAGACAAAAATTTTTATTTTTGTATATAATTTTATAAATTATTTTTTAACTGTCGTGTCATTTTTTTCAAGTCAATATTTTTGTCTATAAAATACTGTCACGTCAGTATGTAATGTCATATAGGTTTGTTACGTAATTTCAAAGCGTTAATAATTAGTTAACTAACGGTTTTCATCCACGAAAAAATTATTTTTTTGACAAACACAAAAAAATTATTTTAATTCAAAATAAACGTTAAAAATTAAAATACTTCATAAAAAATTAAGACTAAAATAATTATCCATTCAAACAATAAAAACTCTTTTTTGGCATGCCAATCCAAAACAAGTCTGCCAGTGAACAGTACATAGGAAACTTATGAAGCATATAAACCAAAGTAATTAGGTAAAGAGTAGGGGGGAATATGGCCATATGGTCAAGCAGGCACAGAGCAACACAGTGAGTGCAGTGAGTGATGGACCGGCGCTGTCGGTGGAAAATGGGGTTAGGGGGGCCGAGTCGGGCTAGCACGCGAAGGGATGAGTAGCCATCTATGTGTCTCCACCACGGTATGATGCGTCGTTATCAAATACTAACAAAAACCCTCCTCCTCGGTCTCAGGCACAGGCACAGGCACAGGCACAGGCACAGGCAGTCAGCAATCTTCGATCTTTCCTCGGGTTGTGTTTATTCGGTCGCCCACAATAACTGACATTTGCTTCCATTTCTTTCTTCACGTTCCCTCCTCTTTGTTTCCACTACCAAACTTGTTCCTTTTGGATTTTTCCTACACGGTTCAGGATTCTTTCCACACAAGGCTTTTTAATACATTTCACATTCGTTTATACTAAATTTGTTACTTTGAATCTCGACAACAAGTAATTAATACATGGTTTAATATTATAATAATATATAAAAACGCGAGTTGTTTGGGTAGATTTTAACTCTTTTCTTGTATGGTCTTATCTTATGTTTTAGTGCATAGTTTTGTGCATTTTAATAGCTTTAGAAAAAAAATAACCAGTTAACGTGATTAGTCTATTCTAAATTTGTACTCTTTTTGTAACTTTATTATAAAAAATAGGGTCTATTATTTATTAAAAAACACTTAATGTGTGATATATATATTATAATTTATGAGTTATTATTTCATGTACTGGCAGTGAAAAAAAACTTTTTCACAAATATGCTTAAATTCACCTTAAAAACTAAAATTCAAATCCCTAACCTTAAAACACTAAACCTAAACCCTATACACCCCTAAAATCAGCTTAGTAGAAAACTGGATTTCGATGACCGAAATTTTTTTGCTTCTGATAAGACATAATAAAGTCCGAGTCATGACCATGTAAATGATTTATTAAAGATTGAGTTCAAATTATGTTCAAGGATGAAATAAGGACTAAGTTGAATGATTTTAGTGATCAATTTATAAAAATTGAAAGTTCAGAAGTTACAAGATGAATAATAGGAAGTTGATTGACCAACCTTCTGATTAAACCATAAGTTAGTTAGTCACCCATCACGTGGCTAAACAAGATGGAATTACTTTCATCCATGGAAACTAATTCATTATGAATTGGTAAGGAAAAGAAATAAGGAAAGATGATAGTTAAAGTTTATCTCGGGTAAAAAGCCAAGCAAGGACCTCCCCTATTTTTCCTCCTATGATTAAGCAAGCACATCCATTGTTAGAAATTAAAAGCTTGATATTTTCTTTTAAATAGCAATCCCTCTTTGATTCTAAGTTGAAATTAACTCAAGAAAAATATGATCAAACTTTAACGAGAAATCCATGTTTTCAAGTCATACATGTATAAAGTTTAAGTTCAAAGATAGAAAATAACTGTCCTTGATTTGCTAGAAATCCTAGCTTTATATTGGTAATCGAAGTCTTATCGATTTTGATAATTCCATGTCTTTCTATGCTAGAGCATCTCATTGGTGGTGAAAGATCACCAAGCCTCTCCAAGCAAGTCTAAACTCTTAACAAAGGGATAATTATTCAGGAACCGAAATAGCTTCGGATTGTCAGGTGAATGTAGTTTATATCTCGGAAGTGGCTAAGTGCCATCCCGATTACATTTTTGTGAATTTTATGCATTTACATTATTGCCAAGTCAAGGCTCCTATAGAGCAAAGTGGAATTGCTAAGGATAAGCTAGATGAGCTTACATACATGATACATGCTTTGATTTGATACATGACATGAATGAAAGTGCATGACATTATGTTATATGACAAGAATATGAATTATCCATGAATCATGAAATATACTATGCAAGTTATCAAGCAAGTTACAAGAGAGTTAAGGCTTTAATGTGTTACATGACATGTTCAAGAACCATGAAATTTATGATAATATGAATGCCTTGGATACAAGTCTACATTGGATACAATTGGCATGCATAGAATTTATTGAACTCATGTACGGGTGGACTACGGTCCTTCGGTTACGACCCTTATGTGGCGAGTCGAAGGGATGTATGTGTTTTGGTCTTTAGTGAGACGGAGAGATTGACCATTCATGGACTTGGCGAGGTCGGTTGAGAATTTGTGTATCTATTGATTACTATGATCTAAGGCAATTTAATAAAGTTGAATTATTTATGCATGAACTATGCAAGCATGAACTCCAATGATTATGTTATGAAACATGAAAGAAACAAGCAAGTACTCATGTAATCATATTATGAATCATGAATAAGCATGTACTTAAATGATATAATATGATCCATGAATGCATACGAAGCATTGACTTTATGTTTTATCGTCAACTACCTCACTAGGCTGTGCAAGCCTAACATGTTTATTTCATGCATTTTCAGGTCAAGTGCTCTAAAGATCGATCGTGCAAGGAAGATTGCAAGTCACTCCGGCAAGCTTTTGTGCAATCTATATAAGTTCTTCCTAGCTCCTAGTATGGTGGCATATGGCTCAAGCATGTTTAAGTATGATTTGATATGTACATTATGTGTGTGATATGCTATATGATGCATAAGGCTTAAAATAGATGTGAAAATGCATGTTTGACTCCTAATATGATCACTTTGGAACACACATGGCTAAATTAATCATATGTGTGTTTATTCACTCATGAATATGATATGTAGCTAGGTTAACATGTTAGAAATATGGTGTATAAGTTGGATATGCATTGAACATGAATTGGATAGTTTTTAATCAAGATTTGGTATGAAAAGTTACCATTTGGTGCAGAGCGTACCGATACCCTATATGGTACGTACTACATACCGATACGGCCATGTCAAAATTGATCATATGGTGCAAAACGCATCGGTATGGTCAATTATATTGGTACGAAAATTAGTTATTGGAATTTTATTTATGCATGGCGTACCGGTACGAAACATCAATGTATCGGTACAGACCTCGTACCGGTACCGGAATTGGTTATTGAAATTTAAAGATTAAATAGTGTACCAGTACGGCCATATTGAGTACCAGTAAAAAGTTAGTTAAAACGGTTATGAACCTGAAATGAACTTTTAAACTTTACAATTTGGTCTTAATTAATCAATAGGCTAATTACATGAGTTGTAGACTTCCAAATGAGATGAAATTTTACAGGCAAGCCTAATAAGATATGAATTTGAGATACATGGCCTTAAATTTCGAAATTGACAAAAATTACTAAATTTTATAGACTAGTCCCCAGACTTCAAATTCGTTGCAAAATGACCTCTAATCTCCTAATTAAGGTTGAATACAATGCGATATGATTAAATGGTAAACATGAATAATAAGGAGCGTGTGTTTGTGTTATGATCGCATGTTCAATGATTTAGTCTATGAAATTGTATGTTCTGATTCGAGTCTCCGGTAATGACTCCGACTCGGTTTTCTCCCAGACCGGGTAGGGGTGTTACAAACCATGTCTCCTAAACTTTAAATTTTAAATTCTAACCCTTAAAACATAAATCATAAACTCTAAACTAACCCATAAACCCTTAATTGAACCGGCTTGTATTTTTTTCACTATAAGTGTATGAAATATTTTTTAATAATTTATTAGTAGAAGCTTTATATATATCTTTTTCATAATAATGAAGAAGTGATTAGATAGTTATATCAAAATAAATTTTAACATATATTGATGTATATTCTATGTAATTACAATGTATATGTTCCTACACAATTAATAAAACTTTGTGACGCAATCCAGGGACGGAGCTCCCTTGGACTCAAGGATCTCGATCCCTATTATAAAATTTAAATATTTGGTAAATTTTGGTCTAACAACAATATGGCTACTGTGTATAATAAATATTTAAATTAAAAAAACAAGAATCTATTAAATATATAATTTAGTAGTGGTTGAACTAAATAAAAATGAGCCCGTGTCTTCAAGCTTTTTGGTCCAATAACAATTTAGGTTCTTATAAGGTTAAAATATTAGACAAATTAGGTATTGTCCCATGAAATTTGAGTTTAAATACTTAATAATCTCTTATATTTTTAAAATTTAATATTTTGACCCACCTATGTTCGATCCTGACTTCGTCCTGATTCAATCTATTAATTTTTTGAGTCACAAGTATAATAATTTGAATAAATATAATAATTAATCAATTATACAATATATTTTGTTAAAAAAACAATTATACAATATACGGTTGAATTGAAAATCAAAATATTTCTTTATTTAAACTTACTGAATCATCAATGTTTGAGGGTGAATACAGTGCATGAATCATCTTAAAATCTTTGAAAAAAAGGTTGTATCCAAAAAGAGAAGAAATGACAAAGAAAGAGAATGGAAGGCTTGGAAAGATTAGATTGGCTTGTAACCTGTTCGGTCGGCATATAATTGTTCAAAATTTGTACCAAAGGACAGCTCACAACTGCATTGTTTTTCAATATGATTAACAGAAGATAATCTTCAGTCAAATTCAACCCACCTACTTGTTTGTTTGCCTTAGCAATTAAAGTCTTAACAAGGTAGGTGGTCTACTGTTTCTCTGCACACAGGTTGCACTGATTTTTATTTTGAACAAAAAAAATATTAATCAAAACAATATGTTAATGGAGGCGGTCAGTCAAGATAGATTGATCTGAAATATATTTAAATACAATATAGCACCTACGGGTACATAGAAAATGTATTGAATTGATTTTTTTAATGAATCGATCTGGTCGCAATCTCGAATATAAAATTCAAAGAGATCAAATGAGAAATGATACTCTGAAACATTGAACTATAATGAAAAAACATGATCAACCAACATTTATCGAATTTGAAAAAGAGTCGGAATAAATGATTCGATCCTCTTATTTTGATTTCTCGGATCGAGAGATCCACGAACCGGGATCCTTATGCATATAGATACAAATGGTCCAATGGGAGCAAGAATTTCCAAGAGCATTTGGAGCATTTCATTTCTGAGCATAAGAGCCGTTTTCAAGTAGTGTTCGATCACTTACGTATTAATCAATATTCGATTTATTGGTTTGAGGTGATCAATAAAAAAAATTGTCTAAATCACTTCATTTCTTTTTGTCTAACTCACTTCCTCTTTTTTCTTTGTGAGTTTCGGGAATATTCCCATTCATAGTTTTGAGATTTACTTCTACTAATTGAAAGGTCCGAATGATTAACTTCGCAATCAGATATTAGAACCAATATATCTTCAAATCGTCGTAATTACGATAAATACAATGAAAATTAAACAATTTTCAAAATAAACTGCTACAAAAATAATAGAAACAAGTAACAAAGTAACAAGAAATTTGATTAAGAGTGAACTGGAAAAAGAATAATAATCAGCACAGCTTAGAGATTACGAAGCTGTATAAGATTCATTGGTGAAATATATTTGGTACTACCGTACACAAGTTGCCTTGCGATTATAAGATTGGCCGCCTCACTTGGATGGTAAGGATCCCAGAAAACATGCTTCGCTCGATCATCACACAAGCTTGATGTTGGTCCACATGGAATTATCCCCGCGAATTGGCCTCCATTTCCACAACAAGCTCTGCTTGCTGTTGTGAAACCTACGTAAATAAATAAATAAATAAATAATCTTGATGTTCGATTCGTATTTTTTAAATATCGAAAAAAGGACCGAAGATGTGTGTATCGGTGTAAATATGTTACCATATTTTGCATAATTTGTGATGAGCTCCATCACTAGGTCATACACATTGGCATTGACAAATATGGCTCCTTGGAGCTTCCCATTTAGTTCAGTCAGCAAATCCTTTAATTGGCGGTTGTATTGCATTGCTAGCTTATTTGCCAAACCAACACATTGGTTTTCGCTCAATTGATTGATGGTTTTCTGATAGGGTATGCAACCGATTGGACCGACATTTCCGACGACAAACTTCCGAGCATCGAGCTGATACAGTCTCTGCCACCATTAACAGAACAACTTTGCTAGTTATAATCAACCGATTGGACTCAAAAATACGTGTAACACACGCTAGCTTGAAGAAAAATGAAGAGTCGGGATGATATTAACGTACTGTTAATTGGTTCCGTAAGTGATTGATCATGTCATCGATGTAGGCATCGGGGTTTTCGGAAATCCTTGTTCCTGTGGAAAGGAGTGGGAGAAGATAATTATTGAGAAAATCATTGGATCCGATCGTAATCGAGAAGATGGACCTCTTCGAAATATAATCTTTGGCTTCCGATGGACCCAAAATTCTGTCGAACTGTTTTCTTGTGTTGTTGAAGTAGTCGATTTGGATATCCAATCCTAGCCTATTCACCTGCAAATTCCAGATAAATTTAACTCTAGATTTACATAAACATACGTGGAAATGGAGAATTAAAGTACTGGGAAACAAAAGAAGAAGAAGAAGCTAACAAATATGCTTCCAGTTGCATTCATAATCCCTCCTCCCCCTGATGCATAATTTACACCATGTAATATTGCTTTCCCTGTAGAATTTGGAGCCAGGTATGGAACTGCATAATTTGGTACTCCCAATTCCTCTCCTGGAAATACACAAATGACAAACTTTAGTCCATTATCCAGAAAACCACAGTCGTATCGTGTATATCGCTGTTGAAGACCAACAGGAAGAGAAAAAGCTTACCAACAATGTCACCAATGGTTCTACCATTGGTGAATCGACCGGTAGGTTGGCCGCCGGAGGCTTTAAAATCGATCCCATTCGGTGGAATATTTGCCTTGGACAAAGTTTGCAGATAGTTATTATTACCAGCATCCACCAAAGAATCACCGAAGATGAAAGAAGCTACTAAACCTCCATCATTACCATCACCAGCACCATTAACCAAAGAGCTTAAACTCTTCATACACAAAACTACCAAAACAAGACTCCAATGTTTCACCCCAGCCATGGTTATCAACTCGAAGCTAATTCGAAGCAACCGTATATGAAATCTGCGAGACGTTCGAGTGTTTTTATATGCAGTTTGCATTTTGGTTTGAACCCATTTTTTATGTAGAAGGGTGACATGTTTGATGCAGGGTAGTTCATCAAACAAAGTTGCATACTTTCTGAAGCTGTTGTCAACTTTGTAGGACTTGCTTTGGCCATACGTCAATGGCGGCCTAGATTATATTTTATATATGGTCAAAGGCAAAAAGGTATTGATTAAACAATTTGTATCTGATTATTATATTAATGAAACCAGTCTCGGATGAATTGAGAATGCTCTGGCCTGGGTCTGGTGCAGCTTTGGTGTTGGTGACTGTTTGGTAATAATTTAACAATGGCTTAATAGTATTATAAGCCCTTAAATTTTTGAAAAAAAAACTAATTAAGTCATTGAGTTTTTTTTTACCAATTCACCTCTTTGACCAATGTTGACCGTTAAATCTAACATGTCGTCTTACAGTGGTATCACTTGGCAATTCCAAAATTTATTATTATTTTATTTAAAAAATCTTTAAAAGTTCTAAAAAACTTATAAACATTATATAAAATATTTTTCTAAAAAAAATTGTAAATGTCACAGGATAGAATTGTAGTTTGTCATATGACAATAATATCGAACCGTAAAAAATTGAAAGTCAAAATTGGCCAAAAGGCTTATTTGACTGATGATGAGCGATTTATTTTGTTATCATTTTATCGTTAATTACTCCTTGTTGATTCTTTAATATTGTTGATTTGGGTTGTTTTTATTCGTTTTTGCGCAGGACTTCATTTTTCAGAAAACAACATTAAAAGAGCATGTTCTGCAGTTTTTTTTTTATTTTCTAGAATCCAGACGGGATACATGGGCATGACTTGGGGCATGACAATGACCGACGTGGCAGATTCTAACAATCTAGTCAGCAGCAGCTTCTAGAAGGCGATCCAGTCAGCATCATCTAGAATGATGGATAGACGGGATTCACTTAAGATTTTAAGATTAAGTTTGAATTTAAATATTTGGGAATTATCACTTCATCATTTAGGATTTGATCTTTCTATTTTATTTGAATGTTTTTAGGATTATCTTTAGGTATTTTATTTTAAATATTCTCTTTATCTCTAGGTTATCTCAAGCTATAAATACCCCATTATGGTGAAGCTTGAGAGACATCTTGTACTTGACTTTTATTTGTTTTTGGAGTTTTTACTTTTATAAAGGTTTCTTTCTTTTACAACTTCGTTTTTATTTTAAGTTCTTATTTTACTTTCTTTAAAATGTGCTAAGTATGATTTCAATCATGCTTAGCTAATTTTACAATTAGCCAAAGGCTTAAGCGATGACTCAATTCCGATTGTGAGAATTGAAAAGCACCTAATATCTTCAGATACCTTTCTCAATTTTCTGCAAACTTGGATTGACAATCAACCTTTCCTTTAAAATCTTTACACTTTCAATTCAAAAAGAGCTCGTTGGTTTGAATGTTGTTCCGATTTAAAGTTGGGAGGAAGGATCAGCTTGTAGACATTCGACTTCCTGTGAACACACTTAGCGGCGGTCCACTAAGGGAAATTGAGATCGGGTTCGATTCTCATTGAGACAACATAACTTGAGTCGGGCTTTTCTAACACTTAAACTATTTTGGCGCTAGCGACGATAGTCGTGGTTTGTCCAAGTAAAGACTAAATTCCAAAGATTGGCTTTAGATTGTTGGTTTACCGAAGAGAAAAGTAAGTTACAAAGGTTGAGCCTTGTAGACTGTAACCGGCATATATCCGGAGCAAAATCCTCTCAATGATCAGTTGGAATTGAGGCAAAGCAAAGCATGAGGCTATTCTATTTAATTGATTTTCTTTTGTCATTTTCTCTAAATTTATTTTTAAATTCACTTTTATTGCTTTATATTTATTTTTTACTTTTCTTTCTTGATTAAAACACCTCGTTTTCTTTATTTTCTTGCTAAAGTCAGAATCAAAACCTCTCAACATCAGAAGCTCCTTAGTCCTTGTGGATCGACCCTTCTTCTCTATTACTACATTATTTATCTATTTTATTTGAGATTAAGGATAATTTATTTGACAAATTACGACGGTTGTCAAATTGGCGCCGTTGCCGGGGAGTTCAGCAAAGTTACTGAAATATTTTTTTTATTTATGATCAAAAAGAATCTGGAAGAACAAACAAATTTTGATTTATGCCCGAAGACTACATGCACAAACACTTCGAGAAAGAAGACAACGACTACAACAAAAAAGACAACGCCAATCAGATTTAAATTTTGAAGCAACATTTGACGCAGAATCCCAGTTCATACACGATAATGAAGTACCGATTTTGATGGCAGACAATGACTCAACTATTAGAGACCTTGCTGCGGCACCTGAGGAGCAACAACTATTGTGCATCACGTTCCTGAATGGAAAAACTCCATTCGCACTTAAGACAGGTCTAATCCATCTTCTGCGACCTTTCATAGACTGTCCAGTGAAAACCCGCACAAACATCCCAAGAAATTTCTTATGGTTTGTTTAAGCACGAAACCACAGAGAGTATCCGAAAACCAAATTAAACTTCGTGCTTTCCTTTTTTCCTTAGCCGATTTGGCTAAGGAATGGTTATTTGATCTACCTTCTAATTTGGTTAATACATGGATTGATATGTCTCGACTTTTTCTTGTCAGGTTCTTCCATGCAGCCAAGGCAAATGAACTAAGGCGAAGCATTTTAGGAATCTGACAAAAAGATACTGAATCATTATATGACTATTAGGAGAGGTTCAAGAAAATATGCGCAAATTGTCCACAACATGGACTGTCATAACAAACACTTCTCCAATACTTCTATAAAGGCTTACTCCCTATAAAGATGGAGATGATCGACGCAGCAAGTGGAGGGGCTCTTGTAAACCTGACTCTGAATGTGGCTAGAAATTTAATTTCTACTATGGCCGTTAACTCTCAACAGTTTGCCCTTCCAGTGAACCCCCCGACGATTTCACGAGATAAGTACAGTTTCTTTAGAAAATAAAATTGATACTTTAGCTGATGTAGTTCAATCTTTTATTGCAGGCAAAACATGTACAACTAGACTATGCGGGATATGCACAATGTCGGACCAACCTACAGATTGTTGTCTAATGTTACAAGAAGATGTTGTCGCACAAGTAAATGTAGTAGGAAATTTTTTTGGGACCTCCCCAAAGGCCATACAACCCTCACGCTAACACTTATAATCCGGGGTGGATGAACCATCCAAACTTCAACTATAGACCAAATCCTAGACTGAATCAAGCTTATCAACCACCTGCACCACAACAATATCAACCGCAAAAACCATCGTTGAAGTCAATTGTTGAACGTTTAGCATTATCCTAGGAAAAGTTTCAATTAAAGACTGAAGCATACTTTTAAGAAATTGGCAAACAGATGAGTCAACTTACATTAGCAGTGAGTTGTTTAGAAACCAAAAGGAAATTACCATCTCAAACCGAGGGGAACCCAAAAGAAAACATTAGTGCAATCACCCTTCGGAGTGGCACTGTTGTCACACCACCAGTCCTAGGGGATGTTGCCGCAGAATCCCAGGAAAAAGATGAATCCAAATCCCAGAATGAGAAAGAAGTTGACATAAGATCCTAGAGGAAAAAAGGATGAATCGCAAACTCCTCCTACGCCATCTCTCTACACCGTCCCAACTCTCTTTTCGTCGAGATTAGTGAAGCGCAATAAGCAAGCCGAGGAACAATAAATTCTTGACATGTTTAAAAAAGTAGAGATAAATATACTTCTCCTTGACGTGATCCGAAAAGTGTCGAGATATGCCAGATTCTTGAAAGATCTTTGCACAACCAAAAGGAGACTTACTGGCAATGAGAAGGTGGACTTGGGTGAAAACATATTAGCTATTTTTCAACGTAGGCTTCCACCTAAGCTAAAGGATCAAGGTATGTTTGCTATACCTTGTAAAATCGATAAGGTGGGAATTAAACGTGCTATGTGTGATTTGGGTTCTTCAATAAATGTTATGTCGCTTTCTATTTACAATTCATTTAGTGTAGAGCCTTTGAAGGAAACAAGAGTGACAATCCATCTCGCCGATAGATCCGTCATTTATCCTGAAGGTCTCCTTGAGAACATGTTGGTTAAGGTAAATGATTTAATTTTTTCGGCAGATTTCTGCGTGATCGACATGGAAAATGACCGAACCAATACTTCCTCTGAAATCCTACTTGGCCGACCCTTTCTGAGCACGATACATACTAAAATTGATGTTAGGAGTGGAATTCTTACTATGGAATTTGGCGGTGAGGTTGTTAAGTTTGACGTTTATAAGGCGATGAAATATCCAGATTCTATGGCAAACATTAGCTTCGTTGATATTTATGAGCCTTTAGTTAATGAATTTGTGGAAGCTAACTTATCTGATGATTTGTGTAGGAAATTGGAGGATCACGGTGAAATAAATTAGGGAGTTGAAAAATATTTTTCTATTTATTCTGACTTGCGCCTAACTCCTTCGAAAACTAAAATATTACCTTCCGTTTTGCAGGCACAAAAAATTGAGCTAAAACTATTGCCAAATCATCTCAAGTATACATTTTTTGGAGATAACTCTACCTTACCTGTGATAATTTCGCATAAATTGTCTAAGGAAGAGGAAGATGATTTGGTGAGCGTACTTAAAACGTATAAAGAAGCAATTGGATAAACTGTAGCCGACATCAAAGGACTTAGTCCATCAACATGTATGCATAAGATCAAGGTTGAGATGGCGTCAAACCTTCCAGAGAGGGGCAAAGATGTCTAAACCCTCCAATGATAGAGGTAGTTAAAAAATAGATTCAGAAACTATTAGACGCCGATATGATCTATCCAATATCTTATAGCAGTTGGATAAGTCCAATCCATGTTGTCCCTAAGAAAACTGGATTTACGGTTGTTGAAATTTCTGAAAGTGAATTAGTCATTACACGAGTTCAAAACGGATGGAGGGTTTGTATCGATTATAGGAAGTTGAATTCTTTAACTCAAAAAGATCATTTTCCACTTCCTTTTATTGATCAAATGATTGTGCGTTTAGCCGAAAAATTTCATTATTGATGTATTGATGGTTTTTTAGGTTTTTTCAGATCTAGTAGAGCCAGAAGACCAAGAAAAAACCACATTCACTTGTCCTTTTGAAACTTTCGCTCATCGGCAAATGTCGTTTGGACTTTGTAATGCCCCTGCCATGTTCCAAAGATGCATGATGAGTATCTTCTCTGACTATATCAAGAAGGGAATTGAAGTGTTCATGGACAATTTTACGGTTTACGGTAACTCTTTTGGGGAATGTTTATCAAACTTAATTAAGTTTTGAAATGTTGTCTTGAGTTTAATCTTGTGCTTAATTACGAAAAGTGACATTTTATGGTTGATAAAGGATTGATTTTAGGTCATATTATTTCTTCTGATAGAATATCGGTTGATAAGGCAAAGACTGACGTAATTCGCTCACTCCGATACCCCACAATTGTGAGGGAAGTTTGCTCTTTTCTGGGTCATGCAAGATTTTATCGCAGGTTTATCAAGAACTTTTCTAGGGAAGCGCAGCTATTTTTCAATCTGTTACAAAAACACAAGACCTTTGACTTCAACGATGAATGTAAAGATACTTTCGACATCCTTAAAAATAGCTCATTTCGGCACCTATAGTTCAACCGCTTAACTGGGATTGTCCCTTTAAGATCATGTACGATGCGAGCGACTCAAGTGTGGGAGCTGTACTTGGGTAGAAAATCGGCAAAGAGCCTCACGTGATAGCCTATGCATCCAAAGCATTAGATGTGGCTTAACATAATTATTCCACAATCGAAAAAGAACTTTTTGTTATTATTTTCGCTTTAGAAAAGTTTCATTCTTAACTTCTTGGAACTAATATAACTGTTTATTCTGATCATGCAGCCTTAAAATATTTGTTGAATAAGAAGGAGGCGAAACTGCGCTTCATCCGATGGATTTTAATCCTGCAAGAGTTTAATCTCAAAATCAAAGATAAAAGATGATGCGAAAACTTGGTCGCAGATCATTTAAGTCGACTATCTATCTCTCAACGCGACAAACCGATTGAAGAAAAATTTCCCGAGGAACATCTATATATGGCACAATCAACAATCCTATGGTACGCTGATATGGTTAATTATTTAGCCACGAGGGCGCTTCCATTCGATCTGTCATGTTCCGAGGTAAGCCGAATCAAGCAGGATTCCCGACTCTACATTTAGGATGATCCATATCTATGGAAACATTGCTCGGATCAAGTAATTCGGCGATGTGTTGCCGAGAGTGAGGTAGACTCTATCCTTAGTTTTTGCCATTATTACTCTTGTGGAGGTCACTTTGGGCTGAAGTAAACTGCGCACAAAATTCTTGAATGTGGATTTTTCTGGCCTAATATTTTTCGTGATGCGTATTTATTTTGTAAATCTTATGACAAATGTTAGCGCCGATAATTTAAGTCGTCGTAATGAGGTGCCTCTTAAGTCGATTCACGTTTGTGAAATATTTGATGTATGGGGTATCGATTGCATGGGTCTATTTGTCTCATCCTTTGGTAACTGTTATAAAATTTTAGCTGTCGATTATGTATCAAAATGGGTAGAAGCTAAAGCTACTCGTAATAATGATGCTAGAACTACTGCCGAATTTCTAAAGACTTTTATTTTTTTCTGGTTCGGCACTCTGAAAGCGATAATTAGTGACCAAGGGATGCACTTTGTTAACTGAATCATCGAGGCACTCATGAAGAAATATGGTGTCACGCAACGGGTCGCCACGGCTTACCACCCTCAAACTAATGGACAAACGGAAGTTTCAAATCGAGAAATCAAGTCGATTCTCGACAACATTGTGAAGCCAAATAGAAAAGATTGAAGCTTGAAGCTAAACGATGCCCTATAGGCCTATTGTACCACCTACAAAGGTCCAATCGGCATGTCCCCGTATCGCCTAGTCTTTGGTAAACCATGTCATTTACCGGTTAACTAAATGGCGAAAAGTCGACCCTTAAAAACAATAGTGGAATGGTAAGTGCTCCTAATTTCTGTGTGCACCGTTTAATTAAATGGCGCACGTTAGCAAACTTCCCTCCTTATGGTGCATGTTAGCTCATGAACTACCTTGTTAGGCCCACGCCGAGTTTACTCTGCCCAATGCCTACCCTTTTAACCAGTTTCACCCCTTCTTTCACCAAATTTTATCCTTATCCCTCCTTGTTTTGAACCCCCACGCCCCCATTATATTAAAACCTAATATCCATCCTACTTATCATCTTCCACTGCCAACCATTCTTTCCCTCACACACATCTCTGAAACTCTCCCTTCTACGATGGTGAGAAGAAGAAATGAAGGGAGACGAGATACTCTCCCGCCGGCTGTTCTCGGAGGACGTCGCCAGTTTGCTACTCCGATATTCGTACAAGTGCCAAGCAATTCTGATTCCGTGCCACCCCCTTGTCCAGTTAAACCCGAGCCGTTTCCCGCCCGCGTAGCTGCTCCACCTATCCCATCACTGTCTGCCGGCCGTTTCTCTTGCGCATCACGACGGCATGGTGCTACCGGTACTTCTCATTCACAGCAGCATCGTCCTTCACAACTGGCATCATCCTCATCGTTTTATTCGATGCCTACTGTCGCATCGTCTCAATCAATGTCGGGTGCCGCTCCTTCTTATTCTATGTGCTCAGCGATGCAAGAACAGTCTAACGATGTAACTTCTAAACCTATTTCGATTCAATCATTACTAATGTACCACCCTGATTTTGAATATACAGAAGATTTTGGCACTGGATTTCTGATGGAAGGACCATCAATGGCACAGCTGGATTTCGCCTCATCGTCACACTTCAACGCTGAGCAGCCCGCTTTACCTTCATTTGCAACAAGTTTCGGCGAGAATGCTGCACCATCTGATGAACCACCCGATCATGGTGAAAATCTCGAGCGACACCGCAAAGGCCGCACTTACGCTGTCCCGGCCGAAGAAGAATTGCAAGGCTTCTTGCAGTTCGACGATGATAAGAACGTGCGGTTTAACAATATTGTAAGTTTCAAGTTTGTAAGTATATACCTACTCGCACTTTAGAGACTTTGCATTTGAGGGAATCTATTACACGTTATTTCGATGCTATTGGTTGGACTTTATATTCTAAAATTAAAAGTGTAACATATTATGAGTTAGTTTACGAGTTCTATGCTATATTTAATTTTTTGCAGCATCGTGTTGTTAGCGTGAACTCTCCCGATATTATTTCTTTTCTCTTGTTAGGACAGTATTTTCGGATGTCTATTTCTAATTTTAATTTTTCTATGGGGTTTGTGGCAGATGTCACGGACCAAGGCTATTTGACATCTTTGCTTGAGATGCCGCATGACTTCAACGCTGATGAGGCTTACTCGGCTTTTACTGGCTCAGAGGGACAAGTCTACAATGCCCAAACGATGAAGGAATGGCACATCCATAGTCCGGTACTTCGATACGTCCACCAGTTTCTAGCGTACAATTATTTGGGACGTAACGACACTACGTCTTGCTTAAGTAAGGTTGAATTATTCTTTTTATGGTGTATGCTCACCGGCACTAAGGTAAACTTGGGGTTTTGGTTTGCACGCGCTTTTGAGCGTGTTATGATCGCCCACTTATTCTCGGCCCTTACATCACTCATCTAGCTTTTTGACTTTTTCTATTGTCTTCTGATGTTGAGCAATTTACTTATGCTTTTTCTATGGATGGGTTAGATGTGCGATGTCTGGACACGATGGGACTACTCGTCGGCAATCATGATGCACCTTACATTGTTCCTCCCGAAACTATGACACCTCGTAATAAGCGTGTCTTCCTTCGAAGGAATACACCACAATCGGCACCGGTAGAAGATCTGCAGCCGGACGTACACACCCAGATACATGAAGTGCACGGTCGTCTCAACTCCATCGATATAAACCTTGCCGAGATTATGTCTTATCTTCGCCCAAGCATCTTTCGTCGCGACCGTGGCCGCCATTCGACACGGGGAGTATCTCTATTCCTTCTCTTACGCCTTTAATTTTCATATTGGGACAATATGCTTTAAGTGAGGGGTAGAGATTTGCATCACTTTTTCTCTCGCTTGTTTATATGTTTTGATTTAAGTTGCCTTGGTTGATATTTTGAGATGTTTTGTTGTCGATCCCAACTTTTTGCCTTATTTCATTGATTACCTTATAAGTTTGTGATCCCACTTTTATCGGAATTAGGGTGCATGATAGTGAGATGGCATGATTAGTATTTTTTTAAAATTTTGCTTGATATCTCGTGCGTTTGTTGATTGACATGTTTCTTGACTTGATACATAATGCACTTTCTTGTGAAATTTGAGCCTAGATGAGCACTCTTTCTCATTCTTGTTCATTTGTTTGATTAAGTGTGTCGGGCTTAATATTGATATTCTAGAACTTGTGAGTAAATGCATATCGAGACTACATGTTTTGAACTTGATGCTTTAATATGATAGCGGCACTTCGGATTAACCCACTTCTCTACCCAAAATTGCCTACCCTTTTTATATCCACTAGTGAACCATTTTTGTGCCTTTAACCCTTTTCTTTGCTTTTACCACATTGTAAACCCAAAACATTTTATTTTTATCCTCTTTTGTTACCCTTTTCAATATAGAGATTGATTTGTTCCACGAACGAGAAAAAGAAAACAACAAAGAAGAAACGTTCCAAAAAAAGAAAAAAATAGGTTCGAACTACGCGAAAAAATAGGTTTGAACCATGCAAAAAAAAAGGTTCGAACTGTGCTCGAACAAAAAGAAAAAGATTCAGTAAAAAGAAAAGCGAAAACATTTTTGTTGTTTGATTTTGTTTCACTTCTTTGCATTTGTTTATCTTGTTTATTTCGTGGCTTGAACTTGTATCTCTTGTCTTGATGATTAACCCATATTTTTTGCCTTTTCCCCCACCTTAACCTAAGCCCCGTTACAACATTTTTAAAGACCCTTTGATTAATGCATCTTGTTCATTTTTAGTGGTGGAGATTTGATTTTCTTACATGCTTATGGTAATGTCATGTTTGGTTCTGGCTTTGAGCGTTTTCTTTTACCCGAAACACTTTGAGCGAAAATGAGTGAATCCTTGTGAGGTATTGAGTCTTGTTACATTAAAATTGGTGGATTAACAGGATGTCATTGTTTTTGCTTAACTTATTCCTATTTATGCCTTTCACTTGATCGTTATTCTTGGTTCCGATAATTGATGTGATCTTGGCTTACTTGGTGTTCTTTAGGGGTGAGAAAAACTCGACTCGACTCTAAAAATTGATTTTTTTTCAATTTTGAATTATTCGAGTCAAGTTATTCGAATCAAATCGAATAACTCAAAAAAATTCAATTTCAAGTCAAGTTCAAATTTTCAAATTTTGAGTTATTCGATTTTTTGAATAATTCGAAAATATCCCCTTTAAATTAGAAGGGCTAATTGCACATTTAACCCTTGTAATTTTATTTTCAGTTTTATTTCGGTCTTGTCTTGTCTTTTTTTTGTTTTTTATTTTTGCCTTTTAATTTTCTTTTCTTTACAATCTGGTCACTTTCTAGATCCATTTTTTATTTTATTTAATGCATTTTGTATTTGTATCTTTTATATTATGCTATTTGTTTTATGTTTTTAATTTCTGTAATTAATTTATCGTATTTAATTTATCGCTTTTAATTTTCTGCACTTTTAATTTCCCGTATTTAAATTTTTGCAATTTAATTTATGTATTTTATTTTGTTTGTCTGATCCGCTTTCGAAATTTTAATTTATGCATTTTATTTTCGTTAATTCGGTCCTTTTTGAATATTTTAATTTATGCATTTATTTTCCTTAAATATTTTCAAAATGTATTCAAAACAAAAAAAAACCCCGCCATAAAAACCCTTGTACATCAAAATTTTAGTTATTGCAACAGTGCGTTTTAAATTTATCAAATATTTCCCCAAACCCTAAACTGGAAAATATATTTTGGGGTACTATTTTCCTCATTTCGCTATCTTTGATCTCGCCTTGGCCTTACCCAAATAAGAAGGAGGTTTTTAACGAGGCTCGTAATTTAATGAAATGGCTCGAACTTATATGTATGTAGATCTTATATTATTAGAGAAAGTTGTTTAAATTTGAACCAAAACATACTATAATATTATAAATAGTTACAATTAAGATTTGTACATAAACTCAAAAACTCGAACTCACTAAACTTGACTCGAATCAAAAAAATTTCAAATTAAGTTCAAGTTGTAAAACTATACTCGTCAACTCAAATAACTTGAAATTTTTTGACTCGACTCGCTCGAACGCTCACCCCTAGTGTTCTTGGATCTGAGGTAAGATGAATGATTGTAACTTGAGATTTTGACATATTTGATTAACGCATGCTTGAGGACAAGCATCGAATAAGTGATGGAGAATTTGATGAGTGATTTATTTTGTTATCATTTTATTATTAATTACTCCTTGTTAATTCTTTGATATTGTTGATTTGGGTTGTTTTTATTTGTTTTTGCACATGACTTCAATTTTCAGAAAGCATCATTAAAAGAGCATGTTCTGTAGTTTTTATTTTATTTTCTGGAATCCAGACTGGATACATGGGCATGACTTGGGGCATGACGATGTCCGACATGGCAGATTCTGGCAGTCCAGTCGGCAGCAGCTTCCAGAAGGCGATCTAGTCAACATCATCTAGAAGAACAGATGGACGGGATTCACTTAGGATTTTAAGATTAAGTTTGAATTTAAATACTTGAGAATTATCAGTTTATCATTTAGGATTTGATATTTCCATTTTATTTGAATGTTTTTATGATTATCTTTAGGTATTTTATTTTAAATATTCTCTTTATTTTTAGGTTATCTCAAGCTATAAACACCCCATTAGGGTGAAGCTTGAGAGACATCTTGTACTTGGTTTTTATTTGTTTTTGGGGTTTTACTTTTATAAAGGTTTCTTTCTTTTACAACTTCATTTTTATTTTAAGTTCTTATTTTACTTTCTTTAAAATGTGCTAAGTATGATTTCAATCATGCTTAGCTAATTTTACAATTAGCCAAAGGCTTAAGCGATGACTCAATTCCGATTGTGAGAATTGAAAAGCACCTAATATCTTCAGATACCTTTCTCAATTTTCTGTAAACTTGGATTGGCAATCGACATTTCCTTTAAAATCTTTACACTTTCAATTCAAAAAGAGCTCGTTGGTTTGAATGATGTTCCGATTTAAAGTTGGGAGGAAGGATCGGCTTGTAGCACATTCGACTTCCTGTGAACACACTTAGCGGTGGTCATTCTAAGGGAAATTGAGATCGGGTCATTCTAAGGGAAATTGAGATCGGGTTCGATTCTCATTGAGACAACATAACCCGAGTCGGGTTTTTCTAACACTTAAACTGTTTTGGTTCTAGCGACGATAGTCGTGGTTAGTCCAAGTAAAGACTAAATTCCAAATATTGGCTTTAGATTGTTGGTTTACCGAAGAGAAAAGTAAGTTACAAGGTTTGAGCCTTGTAGACTGTAATCGGCATGTATCCGGAGAAAAATCTTCTTCGATGATCAGTTGGGATTGAGGCAAGGCAAAGCAAAGCAAAGCTTGAGGCTATTCTGTTTAATTGATTTTCTTTTCAAAATTTACTTTTGTCATTTTCTTTAAATTTATTTTCAAATTCGCTTTTATTGTTTTACATTTATTTTCTACTTTACTTTCTTGATTAACCCCCCCCCCCCATTTTCTTTAATTTCTCGCTAAAGTCAGAATCAAAACCTCTCAACATCAGAAGCTCTTTCTTCCTGTGGATCAACCATTATTCTCTATTGCTACATTATTTATCTATTTTATTTGAGATTAAGGATAATTTATTTGACAAATTACAACACTTGTCAACTGAATTTATTGATTTAGAGGCTTAATTGAATGTAAAAATATTTAGGGGCTTATTTTTTTTTCAAAAATTCAAGAGCTTCAAGCAACAATATTCTACACAATTTGGAGAAAACCAATACTTATTTTTCAGTCAAATGTAATATGGTTGAGATCATCTAACCATTAAATAACTGAATTTATTCCTTCGATTTCAACTTTATGTCAATTTATTACTATTTTTGTGAGTTTTTATTTGAACTTTAGGGTCCAAGAAGCTAAATTGGCCATTCTGTTAGCAAGATTTGAAGAGGGTAGACTTTATGGTTGTCTAAACCTTGCTTCATTAACCCTTTTAGGAGAAAATCGAGCTTAATTTCTAGACCCATTTAACCCAAATAATCATTTTATATAATCATAAAAAATTTAAATACTAATATAAAGATATTTTTTAATAAGCTTAACTGTAATCTAAAGGTCAATAAGTAGGGTTTTTTTTTCCTGCTTTAAATTGTTATAAAATCTATAAGTTGACGATTCATTTTGGTCAAAAATTTGATATGTTTTGATTCGTTTTTACTTGTACTTGTCGGCATCGATTTGTACAAGATTTTGATATTTTTAATTAATTTCAAACATTTTCTTATAAATACTTTTATTTTTACAATTATATTTAAAAGTAAAATATACTTATTAAATTAAGTTATTAAAACTAATTAATTATTTTAAAATTTATATATACATATAAATATATTTATAGATATGCAATTGACATATATTTATAAATCTATATAGTATTTTATTGGCCAAAAGTGTGGTACAAATGCACAGCACTAAACGACTCTGTAGTCTGCACATTGAAACATGCAGAGGCGACTCTAACGTGCGACATTTTTAGAGTGTGGCTAAAAAATGGTAACTTTCGAAACTTATTCACAAATTGAAAATATTAGACTTTTTTATAATATTTTCAGTTGATTTTTTTTAAGTTTTTTTAAGTGTCGATACTTATTTTGTAAATATCGATATTTTGTCTCAAACTGAAAATTTATCAAAAAAAACTAAGTATGGATACTTATAAAAAATAAGTATTGATATTTGAAAAAAAAACTCAAAAAAACAACCGAAAATATTGTCAAGAAATCTAACATTTTCAGCTCCTAGACAAGTTTTAAAATTTACCGTCTTTTAATCGCACCCTAAACATGCCGCACCCGAGACCTACCCGCAGCAACAGCTTAAAGGACTAGAGAACAAACATGAAAAGTGGAAGCAGGGATACACAAATTAAATGCCCTTCAAAGAGGAATACATCAAATGAAGAAAGAAATGACAAAAAACTTAAGGCTACACCACAGAGGAAGAATTAAGTTGGCTGTAAAAGTCACGAAGCTACACGAAGTTGCAGAAGAAGCTGAGAAAACTGAGGATTTCTGGTGCTGTTGTTTTGTTAAGGTATTTTGCTTCAGTTTCATTTTTTTTTAGTTAGGATACATTTTGAGGCTTCGTTCACTAATTTAATAAATATACTAGAATTCTATCACAGTCACTTTGTAAATGAAAAACAAGTTTCTTAGATTTAATAAAACTTGTTTAAAATAGTTATATTTTAATTTATTTAATTAGAATTGAAATTATTTTGTAGAGAATATTTTAGATAAATGGTTATTTTCAAAGGAAAAAAAATCCAAATTTCAATATGAAAAAGATTTTATAAATAATAAGTAAAATATAATAAAAATGTTAAATAAGATACCTATAGCTTGTTTTTAAAGAGGGATCATAAGATAAAATATAATGGGCAGTTTTTAAGATAAGATGAGAGGTAAATATATTTATTTGGTAGCAGAACATTGACGTGGTTGGAGTTGAGGTAAGGATATCTGGTTGAAGAAACTAAGAAGTGTATTTTTGGTTATTGTTGAAACTAATTTAGAGTCATCATCTTCAATCTGACAGTCTTTCGGTTTTACTATTCTTATTCCTATATGCCGTGTTGCTATGGAAATATGTATTTTTCATCAGAAAAATTAGTAAATTTGCCTGCTGCTTTTATGTTCTAATAGGTTTCTTTTTGCTTAGTATTTTCAGTGAATGCCAAGTTTTGATTCGCCATGGCACCTGATGTTTTTGTTTAACTGTTCAGGTTGGAAACCATTGAACATACTCTTCCATGGGATTCCAAGATGACTTTTTACGGTTGTACGCAGGGATGGTCCTAGGGGTACCGGAGCAGCCACACCTCTTAAAAATTTTAAATTTCCATATATTTTATATATTTTCTTTATATTTATTATTGATAATCTAATTCTGCACCCTTAAATTCTTGTAATTTTACGCCCTTTACATTTCTAATATAGCTTCTTGATAGTTTGTACCCTCTTACATGAAATCCCGAGTCCGTCCCTGGTTGTACGTACAACGATCATTTCATATTTACTTCCAAAACTTTCCATTTCTTCAAAGTAATTATTTAGGATACAATTCGAGTCGATATACTCGTAAGTATTTCTCTTTTTCTCCATTTTATATTTTTACTTTGTATAATCTGTTTCTTTATGAAAGTCTATTTATTGACCATGTTTGATATAATTTTATTGACAGGTGTTTTTTCTTAATAAATTGCTTTAGACTTTGTTTGATATAATAATAAATCTTTATTGTGTGTTGATGTAATAAGGGGAAAAGGAAGTATTTAAGGTCTTACAGCTCAGGGCTAAGAAGAGGTTTAAGGAGCACATGAAGTGGGGTTGCCTTCACATTTGCCAAGTTGGGGCTTTCACTCATATCCACGGGTTTGTTATCAGGTGTTTCCAATTCAAAGCAATGCAAGACGCTGGCCGGTGATAGATGAATTACTTGTAGAGCCAGCGGACACCCCGGATCAGGCTCTACGTCGGGCACCGAACGGAAGGAGTTCGAAAATCTGACCCTTTAAATCAAGGTCCTTATGGCTTGTTGCAGACCATTTGACATAGGAAATGAATTGAAGGTGGGAGATGTCTGTATCTTTGAGCTGATCAAGGAAAATGAAAACTTGTTGGAAGTTGTCATTCTTTCAGCCACTGATATCCCAAGTTTATCCCGATCGAAATTCGGTGGGAAAACAAGTTAAATGCTTTAATCCAATTGGAAGTTCTAAACATCCAAAACCCAGAAATCATTTTATCTCAAGTGGCACATCAAAGATCCACTTTGGGGTGTCAAAATCTTAGGTCAGTATTAAACTTTGAAGTTTAGATCACATAATTTGTAGGTTCAGATTAGCTCTAAAGTTTAGTTGGATCTTCTAAATTTTGGTATGATTGAGTTCTTTAACTTACAAGTTTGTTTGTTCTGAGCAAGTATTGAATCAAACATTGAATTGCAGAGTTGGTCGTCTTAGTTTAATGCTCCGAGCTCAATTCAACTTGGAGCAATACAAATTACATCTTTTCCAGTAGAACTTGCAACAAGATATGGAACTGCATAGTTTGTAACTCCCAACTCTTCTCCTGTTTTTTTTAAGGTAATAAAACTTCATTTTTTTGCCAATCGAAAACCAAAGACGATTTTGGATTGCGAATGAAGGAAAAGAGTGCCTGGGGAGTTTATTAAAGCCATAAGAACTGAGGAAAGGCTCTACAGGAACCAAAACCATCCCGAAACGTATCTTGCACTACCTAAGCAGACCCTAGCTTTGGCTAAGCAAATTCTTCTCCTGTTAATAGACAAAATCTCTACCATCTTTATAGCGGCCGGTAGGGTGTCCGATAGATGAAAAAGCTCCAAAATCTTTATTATTAGTATTCCCAGCATCATTAACCAAATAGCTCAAACTCATCATACACAAAACAATCAAAACCAGGCTCCAAGGCTTCACACTAGCCATGGTTGTCTCCTCAAAGCTAATTTGAAGCAACTGTCGATGATGTATGTATGTATGTATGTATGTATGTATGTATGTATAAGTGTTTTTATATGGAGTTTGTAATATTTGGTTTGACCCCATTGTTTGGTAAAAGGGTTGGAATATTTGATGCAGGGTAGTTTATCAAATCACCATTAACCAAATCATAAGCTTGAGTTGATGAGGTCATCGAATCACCATTCTGAAATCTGAACCTGTAATCACTCATTTTTATCTGGTCTGTAAATACATATTAGTATAATTAATAGTATATTAGTGTTGCATGTATACATTGTATTATATGTTTATTATGTGCATGAGTGTTACTAATATATATATAAGGTGTGGTGTGTGCATGTATATTATAAACTATATATGTATACGTATTAACGGTACGTGTGTCACGCATGTATCTATAGTTAGTACGAGCGTATTTGTTTAATGTGTGTAGATGTTATGTTAATTATGTGTATGATTATATGTACGTATGCTAGTATGTTATAGTATATACGTTTGTATTATCGTATGTGTATTGTTGTTATACTATTAATATTATTATTGGGCTAATATATAAAATGAAATCCAAAAAATATATATTAAACCAAATAAATAAGTTGTCAGTCCAAGTCCAATTACAAGTATAACATTATTACAAGGCCCGGTTGGCCCAAACCCAAAACCTATTTAATTCTAATTATTTTTGGTGCAGGTGACTATGGGCCGTTAGATCAAGATCTGATCCAACGGCCACGATCCAGCCAAAACAAAATATCTGCCAGCCGCGTGCACTACATGTCTGGACCGTTCGAATGCCACGTGTGCGTGAGCCCCACGCGCTCTGACCCCTCGACTGCTGAGCCACACGTGTCACGATCTGGAGCCATTTCACCAATCGAGGCTTCATCTGGGCCGTTCATCCTCCAAGCCAGCTCGACCGTTAGATCAGGTCTGATCTAACGGCCGAGAACACCTCTGGCCGAAGACAGAACCCCCACACCGCCACCATGCTTCACCATGCCGATCTTCAACCACCGCGCTCAGACATGTCAAAAAAAGCAAGAAAAGAAATATGTCAGTTAGCAGTCCAGATCTGAAAGCAAATATTATATTACTTGTACCAAACCAAAGACAGGCATATATGTATGAAAAATCATTTTGTAAAAACAGAGAGTTGTAATCGAAAGAGCCCAGTTGTAATCGAAAGAAAAAATACAAAAAAGGTCTTCAGTGGTAATACTCTTCTCTCTTTTTTCACTTTTGTTGCATGCATACAAAATATACGTAGTAAATATATATATAAAAAGAAAGGTTGAGAAATCGTTACCATCGTCGTCGGTGGATCTCCCCTCTCCAGTGAAAAGCCTTTTCGGCTTTCCCAAGCCGAAAGTGGTGAACTGAAAGAAGTGGGAGACCCCTTTGTGGCTTCGTTTTGGGTTGAAAATAAAAAAAGGGTTTTTTTTTGTTTCGTATTTCTTAGATCTAGGACAAATAGAGGCTTTTTCTCTGAATCCAACTTCGGATTCGTGTCGAGGGTGAAGAAGGATTCATTTTGGTGTGTTTTTTGGGGCTCACCGGCGCCGGTTAGCGGCGGCCGGCGACAGAGAAGACGGCGGCCGGCCGCCGGATTCTGGGTTTATAGGATGAGTTTGAGAGAAAATGAAGAACGAAAGATATTATAAAACTGAAAAAATGAGCAAATGGGGGGAAATTTGGTTCCGGCCAAAAAAAAGGGAATTTATAGGTGTTATTATTTCGTGAAATGGGGAAATTGCGTAATAAATCCCCCCGCGTTTTCAATATTTTCACTTCTGTCTCGCCGCATGGTATATTTACAACTCTGGTCCCCCTTGTATTTCAAAATCTTGCAATCCAGTCCCTAAATTACACCGAATCAGTTTTTAAATGGTAAAATTACCCCTTTAACCATCCCGCGTTTTTAAATTTTCATTTCGGGTCTGCCCCTATGTCCAATTACAGTTTTGATCCTCCTAGGTTCTTTCTATTTTGCATTTTCGTCCTTAAATTACATATTATTGTTCTTTAATTTCTGTCACTGATGTTTATTTCTTTTCATTTTAGTCCTGTTTCCATGTAAATATTCATGTTCGTATTATAATCGTATATGTTAATGTAGTTTTTTGTCTTATTATATATCCTTCGTATATGCCTTGTATTTTTATGTTTACATCTATATGTGTGTTAAGTTTATAATGATTATGTATCTTTTCGTTCGGTTATTCGTATTAAGCATGTTATGTTCTAGTTGACTCGTACACGGCATGTTTTGTATTTTTGTATGTGTGTATGTTCTCTTGGCTTTTTAGGTTACATGTTAGTGTATTTTATTTTTATGTATAATATATTGTTCTATATATGTTGAAATGTGTTTTATTTCTAATATGTATGTCTCCTCGAAGTATATGCTTTTGTCCATACATATATTTATTCGTGCCTTGTTATTGTGACATGTTAAATTTGTTTTTATCTATTATTAAGCTTGTTATGTATATGTGTGTTTTAATTACGTATTTTATTTATGCTAGATTAGCATTATGTTATGTGAATATTTACTGTCTTTAAATTATCTGTCATGTTTTATATTTCTGCCACTAAGATTGCATATCGAGATATAAATTGTTAATGCGGTGCCCTTTCATCCGAGGGTAAACGGGGCCAGTATCAGGCGTAGTGATAGTGGTTGGGCGTTTACTCTCAGATAACGGGCCCCTTAAAATTTATTTGCAATTATGACCGAATTTTAAACTAATCGTCACTTTAATCCGGAAAATCTAATATTAATAAAGCGGTAATCATTAAAGTACCAATTTTGGGCGGTGTGGAGGTGCTAATCCTTCCCCATCCGTAACCGACTCCCGAACCCAACATAATTTTTAAATCTCTGGTTTTATGGTGTCCGGCCTACCTAAGTGGCCGGTGGCAACTCCAATTTTTAAAATGCGGTTTTTTTAAAACCCCACGGAATAAATATTTTATATAAAAAAAAATCACAAATATCTTCGAAAATCACTCGACGTTTTTTTAGCGATAAAAAAGGGACATCGCTACAGATGGCGACTCCGCTGGGGACAATTTTTTGTTTTTCAAAAACAAATGAGAGTCAAGCTTTTAAAATAATTACCGCTTTATTAATATTAGAAATTCCGGGTTAAAGTGACTATTAAATTAACATTCGGTTATAATTGCGCGTTTATTTTAACGCATTTAAAATTTGGCATATAAACCCGTTTTTTTAAGTGGGGGGAAAACGCTAATGCTTTCGTGGAGATATCGTTCTCCTGTGTAGGCCTAGCATGTACCTTCGGGGCTCGAGTACCTTATGCTTTCGTAAGGATATCGTTCCTTCGTGCAGGGCATAAGCGAATGGGTCCCCCTGAATTGAACCCGGTTGAAAGGAGCCTATAATGGGTGATGATCGGGGGCCTTGCTACTCTTAGTAGAGGACAGCAAGGACAATTCGGGTACCTCCTAGCACCAACACTGCATGTAAAGAACATAGAGAAACCCACCCCTTTAGAGCCATGCGGATAACCTTAGGTGTTTTAGACGGGATAAATAGGTTTCTTTGTTTCTGTTTGTTTACCTTATTTAATTTGTCCTTTTATTTGTGTATTTATTAATTCTATCCTGTCTCGACTTGTTTCCTTTTTTGGCTATTTTTTTCATGCATTATTACATTCGCATTACATAAAGGTCTTTTGGATCAAGTGGTTTACCCGATCGTAAAGTCTTTCACCATGGAAAAAGGTGTCTTAGAAAAGAGGAACTCAACTTGTCTGTTAGACATTGGTCAGAAGTCAGCCAGAAGGCCCAAGGGGATAGTTTACCAAGTGAACGCGTGATAGCCGGGTACACCTATGTGAGTCTTCAACAGAACAACTTAGGGGATCTTCAAAGTATTTGGGAAGAATGGGACCAGAGATTACAAGATAGATTCCGTGATAGTTATGGTGACATTGCACAGTTGATGTACATCCGGGTCAACCAGCCCCTACTCCGAGCCATTTTTCAGTTCTGGAATCCTGCATTTTGCTGCTTCACCTTCAACGGACAGGACATGATGCCCACAATAGAAGAATACACCGCTCTTCTTAATCATAAAAATGTTCAGGAAGATTGGACTTACGCAAAACCTCCGAGGAATCAGAATTACACTTCCAAGCTCAAAACCTTTACCGGAATGAGCGACGATTGGGTCAATGGCTTGATCCGACTTCGATGAGATAGTACAGTATTTGCATGGGAAAACATTCGAGACATCCTACCTGCACATCCGGACGAGGAGAAAAAGTTAGACATTCTTGCCTTGGGAATATATGGATTGGTGATCTTCCCAAGAATTATGGGAAACATTGATGTGGCCATTCTAGATTTGTTTGAGCGGATAAAACGGCGAGCAAACCCAGTACCAACTATTTTGGCCGAGATCTTTATTTCTCTAAATGCCAGTCGGAAGCACGAAGAAGGGCGTTTTCGAGGATGCGCACAACTGTTACAGGTATGGATTCAGAGCCACATGTGGAAGACACTGACGAGGGTTCTACCGGGAATATCCTTCCGAGATTTTTCGCCTTTACGGGAATACTTAACAAAAGAGTGGCTAGAGGACTTGAAAACAAGAAAATGGGCCGGTTTCTTCAGAAATATCCAAGGCGAGGACATAGTATGGAGGGTCTCGTGGCTCGGTAGAGTTAATTACTTTTTATATAGTTGTGGTGATTTCAATTGGCTGATGATGTTAGGACTACATGGAGGAATTTCTTGTGCCCCACTTCTGGTGTCCCGACAATTCGGATCGTGACATTTCATTCCCAACACCGCCGGGTTAAGCCGAACTGAATTTCCTTTTAAAGGGGAGTTCAAAGAGAAAGTTCAGACTATCATGAGGGCTTGGGATCATTGTTACCGGATTAAGGTGGAAGGAGACACCGAGTACATGACCACCCCAGACTACGATCTTTGGAGACTTTTGAGGGTAAATGATATGATTCCCGAATCTGATCAAGGACCAGTAGTGTCACTCGAAGAGCTTACAAGGGTGGTACCGTCTGAAGCTGATATCTTACGGAATGAACTCGAAGAAATTAAAAAGAAAATGGACATCCAACAGACTCAACATGCGAGCGAGCTCTATAAGGCAAGCTTAGAGGTTGACGAGCGGGACGAGATCATTAGGCAGTTGAAGAAATTAAATGCAGATTTGAGCGACAAGAATGCTCTTTATCAAAAAGATGCCCTTCTACTACAAGCAAAAATACAGAAGGTCGGCCGGAGTCAATTCATAGCTGTGGAAAGAGAAAGAATGAATGACATCCGTTTGGTGGAAGAAGAACGAGAAATCAACAAGAGAGCAATCGAGAAAGAGATAGAAAGCTGCCATTTGGCTATGGAGGAAGAAAAACAGTCCGCCAAGAAGGCCATTGATCAAGAAAAAGAAAGGTTCAGGCAAGAAATCAGCAAGGGAAAACAAGCTGTCCATCATGAGAGAGAAAGCGTCGCCGTATGGAAAAGAAAGTCTATGAGTAGCCGAAATAGACTGTTAGAGATGCAAAAACTGTACGATGACACTATTCAAATTCTAGAGCAAAGCCAAAGTCAGAATGGTGAATTAAAAGGAAAGGTGGCGGAAGTTGAACACTCCATTCGAATGTACTGCCAGAGAAATAGCTTCGCTGAGCTGCAAGAAAGAGAGCGCGAAGTGGGCGTGTTACGAGCACGAATTAAGTCCCTCGAAGCAACTGTTGAAGATTACAAGGAAAGAATTAGTGTGTTCGAGGAGGCTGCAGCCGGAGGGGACACCTATTGGCAAAAGAGATTGCGTGACGCTGCCCGGATGGTACAGAATAGGGACCAATATTACGCAAACCTGATGGTGGACATACAGCGAGTCGCCAGGCATGTGAATGATTTGGCTGTCGAGGCTGAAACACTCCGACCTTTCATAGTCCCAGAAATGGAAGAAACTCCCAGGTTCCTCAAGCTGCTCAGGGCAATTGGAAAATTAAGAGATAGAGCTAGGGCTTATCTATAAGGCTTTGTGTTGTATTTAGCTATTTTGTATTAGGAATCTTCATTTTGTAATACGAACTCTGTTGTAATTTAGCCCCTTTAATTCTCGTGGAAGTAGTTCAAAAGGGTGATTACCAGCGGAATTAGTACCTTATTTGCATACATTCTTGCATTGCATCATGACATTCGCATCATTATACATGCATCTATTTTCTTGCAACCATATTAACATTATGAATATTGTGGCGTTGTGTCTAGTTAACCCGCAATCATTCATCATCCATACCTTACCCGGTTACAAAGCAAGCTCATGGAAGACAGGATAATCAGTCTACAAAAGGGAAAAAATAGCTCGAGACAAGACTTGAAGAGACTCAAAGAAGCCTCAGTGATCAGAAAGGTGTATATCGACCCTGCGGGAATGTCATCTAGTTTTCAAATAGGGGTATCTGAAACTCAACCCCTAGACGCTGAAGCACTCTATGAAGAAGAGGTGCCAGACCTGAACATGGTTGAAAGGATAAGGACCGAAGTAGAGAAAAAGTGGGAGGAAAGGTTTCGCCTCATGGAGGAAAAATTTAAAACGTTACAATCTAATGAAGAATTAGGAAATGACGCTAGCGACTTAAGTCTGGTGTCCGATCTTGTCCTACCGCCAAAGTTTAAAACGCCAGAGTTCGACAAATACGATGGAACCACATGTCCTTCCGCACACATAACAATGTACTGTCGAAAGATGGCGGCCTACCATAAGGACGAAAAGCTACTGATCCATTGTTTCGGGATAGTCTAATCGAGCTGCGCGTTACGGTGGTACACCCGATTGAGCAAGGTGAATGTTAAGACATGGAAAGATCTCACAAGAGCATTTATTGAGCAATATAAGCATGTAATGTACATGACCCCAGAGAAATTATGTTGGAAACTATGGGGTAAGTCCAACGAAAGCTGCGTGTAATACGCCCAAAGGTGGCGGGAAGTGGCACCAAATTCAGCCACCCATCCGGAACATGAAATTACGCCGTTATTTGTTAATACTCAAGGGGCACTCTTTGATCGCCTCATTAATAACACAACGCAGTGATTTGCTGACTTAATCGGGACCGGGAGTCCTTTGAATTGGCAATTAAGAGTGGTAGAATTGATGGCGGGGAAGGGTCTCGAAGTATAGCAAGAAAAAAAGTAAACACCACCCCAAGAACTTCACAGTCTCACACCACAAGCACAAGCACTGTAGGAAAAACACAACACTCGAATAAAAGAGATGAGAGGATCCCGAAAAAGAAAGAGAGAAGAACTTTCACTCCCTACCTGCTTTCGTACTCGAAACTTTATTCCCGGTTGTATGAAAGCGACGTGGTCCGTCCATACATCGTTACTCCTGTCAATCCGCCCTTCCCTTCTTGGTATAATCCGAACGCACATTGCGACTATCACGACGGTACCCCTGGATATCCCACCGAGATCTGCCTTGCTTTCAAAAAAAAAAAAATGCGAATTTAATCGATTAAGGATATTGAAGTTTGAAGAACCGAATGTAGCCAATAACCCGCTGCCTAATTATGGGAGCAGAGGAGTAAATGTCATTGAAGAATACTTTACCAGGAGTATTAAGGATGATGTGTCAGAAATCAAATCTCCTTTATGGTGGGTATTTCAACAGTTATACATGGCTCGTGTGATCGACAAAGGCATGATAACGAGGCAGAAGGGATGTGGAGAGTATTGCGAATTCCACCAGAATGAAGGACATGACATTCAAGAGTGCGATGAGTTCAAAAGATTTGTACAACAATTAATGAATGAAAAACAAATAGAATTCTTCGATGAGCCCATGGGGAAGAAGGGGTCGGACGTACACATGACGGATAGCCCCAAATCTAAATACGTGAGGGATAGACCTTTTATCATCTCTCCCATGCCAGGGAATGCAGGTGCCTCCCAAGGAGAAACCAACAAGATAAGTCTCAGGATCATCATTTCAGCACCATCCCCATTCCCATTCAAGGATATGTGGTAAACCCCCTAGAATTATGCTGTAAATGTGACCACGCCAGAAAGAACAGAACATGGTCAGGTAAAAGAGCCTACGCTAGAGGACCAACAAAGCCAGAGCGATGTAAACGTTGGTGAGGTCGGCCATTTCACAAGGAGCGGCAGATGTTATTCCTCCGAGGCTTTGAAAGCAGCTGAAAAAGGTAAGGGAAAGAGTACAACAGTTAGCCCTACGCAGATATTTGGAGAAGAACCTCCCCCAAAGATGAATGAGCCGGTAACTGAGACCCATGCCAAAGAATTTCTGAAGTTCTTGAGACATAGCGAGTACAACGTAGTGGAACAACTACGAAAGCAACCGGCAGATCACAAGATCGGAATTACTCTTGAGTTCAGAAAAGCACCGGGAGACGCTATTAAAAGTGATATATCAAACTTTTGTGCCCTAGGACATTTCTGTGACAAATCTGGACATGATAGTGGGCCATATCACTGCCTATAATCATATAACGTTCAGTGACGATGAGATCCCTGAGGGAGGAATGAGGTCCACCAAAGCCCTTAACATTACTACCCACTGCAAAGGGTACGTAGTACCAGGCGTATTGATCGACAACGGGTCAGCATTGAACGTCTTGCCTATGGTGACCCTGCAAAAACTGCCAATAGATGGTTCGCACCTAAAACCCTGCCACAATTCGGTAAGAGCCTCGATGGTACGCAAAGAGGAACAATGGGGAAAATTGAGGTGCCCCTATTGATCGGACCAACTGAATATGTGATCGATTTTGTGGTGATGGACATAAAACCATCTTACAGCTGCCTATTGGGAAGACCATGGATCCACTCCGCAGGAGTTGTCCCCTCATCGTTGCATCAGAAATTAAAATTTGTAGTCGAGGGAAAATTGGTCACAGTAGAGGCTGAGCAGGAGATTGTTGCCTCCGTGACATCAAACGCTCCCTATATTCAAAATGATGAAGATGCTGCAGAATGCTCGTTCCGAGCATTGGAATTAGTAAATGCCACGTTTGTTTCGGAGGGAAGTAGGATCCCCTACCCCAGGTTATCTAATTGTACCAAGATGATCGTCGCAGAAACTTTGGGTCGTGGAGCCAAAATAGGAAAGGGGCTGGGGAAGAAATTACAAGGAAACCTAAGAGCCAAGAATATGATAACCAAGAAGGATCGTTTTGGGCTAGGTTATCAACCAAGTGTCCAATAGAGGAAAGAGGAATATAAGAGGAAGGAAGAGCAAAGAAAAGCCAGATCTAAAGGAGAAGACATTCTGTGGAGACCAATGTCCTTTCCTAGTCTAAAAACCACTTTTGTTTCCGGAGGATTCTACCAGCCAGGTCAAGAGGTTGGAGAGGCAATGAAGGAAAATGACGTACTCAATGAATCATTTGAAGGGATGTACATCAGCATGATAGCTAAAAAGGACCGAGGCAGCAAAATGTTGACCAACATCCGCCTTGCCGTCCCGAGGAAACGCTCGATAACCTGAGCTGCATTAATCTACCTATAGTTTTTAGGAATAGATCGTAGTAATGCTCAATCAACCTTTTGTTTTTGCCCGTAAACAATGGGGATCTCTTGTATGGGGCACCTATGTTAACTTTTTTTGATTGAAATGAGAATATCCCCACTTTCCTAAAATGACCAAAGTTTCATTTATTTTATTCATGCATTCTTCATGTTCATTCCCTTCATATAAAGCTGTCTCCTTCCCAATACAATTCATTCTCATTTAATGCAGGTCGCTCATGATTGATGATATGAATGATACCGGATCCAATCCTGGAGTGAATTTTGAATGCCCTGAGGTCTCAGAGGGAATTGAGGAAGGATATGATGAGATAGAAAGTGAGGTCTCGGAAGAGTTAAAGAGAATGGTGGCCAACGAAGAAAGGTAGATCATGCCCCACCAAGAAGAAACAAAAATTGTAAACTTGGGGACTGAAGAAGAGAGAAAAGAAATAAAAGTAGGAACGACGATTTCCTCAAAAACCAAGCAGAACTCGGGAACTCTACTTCAGAATTCAATGATGTCTTTGCTGGACTTATCAAGATATGCTAGGGTTGAATACCGACATAGTGGTGTACAAATTGCCAACAAAATCGGAGTGCAAACCAATACAGCAAAAACTTTGGAGAATGAGACCAGATATGTTGTTAAAGATCCGAGAGGAAGTGAAAAAACAGTTTGATGCTGGATTCTTGGAGGTAGTCAAATACCCCGAATGGGTTGCAAACATTGTACCAGTACCAAAGAAGGATGGGAAAGTTCGTATGTGTGTAGATTATAGGGATCTGAACCGAGCCAGCCCTAAAGACAACTTCCCTTACCACATATTGACACACGGTTGACAACACCTGCAGGGCATTCATGGTTTTCATTCATGGACGGCTTCTCAGGGTACAACCAGATAAAGATGGACCCTAACGACATGGAGAAAACTACGTTCATAACCATGTGGGGCACTTTTTGTTATCGAGTGATGCCGTTTGGGCTAAAGAACGCAGGGGCAACATACCAAAGAGCAATGGTGACTCTTTTCCATGACATGATGCACAAAGAAATAGAAGTATATGTGGACGACATGATTGCCAAGTCCCGAACAGAGGAAGAACACCTACAGAACTTGAGAAAACTATTTCAAAGACTACGGAAGTACCAACTGAGGCTCAATCCTGTCAAGTGTACCTTCGTCGTTACTTCTGGAAAACTCCTAGGGTTCGTGGTAAGCAGAAGAGGGATTGAGATTGATCAAGATAAAGTGAAAGCCATCCAGGATCTCTCACCACCCCGCACTCAGAAGGAAGTTCGTTGTTTCCTGGGGAGGTTGAATTATATCTCTCGTTTCATTTCCCAATTAACCGACCGATGTGACCCGGTCTTGGACTTCTTAGAAAGAATAATCTGGTGTGTGGGATGATGAATGTCAAAGAGCCCTAGAAAAGATCAAAAAGTACGACAAATGCTCCAATTCTAGTCGCACTAGTACCGATCGACCATTAATTCTCTACCGACAATTTTGAGAATTCAATGGGATGCGTATTGGGGCAACACGATAAGTCAAGAAAAAGGAGCAGCCATCTACTACCCTAAGCGAAATTCAATGATTGCGAAACGCGTACCCACCAAAGTGCAAAAGCTATGTTGTGCTCTAGTTTGGGCTACCAAGCGGCTTAGACAGTATATGTTGTACCATACTACTTGGTTGATATCCAAGCTAGACCCATTGAAGTTCTTAATGGAAGCGCCAGCACTAACGGGAAGGATGGCCCGATGATAGATGCTCTTATCCGAATTCGATATTGTATACGTTAGCCAGAAAGCCGTAAAAGGGAGTGCCGTAGCAGATTTCCTAGCTAGTCGTGCTTCGGATGACTATGAGGCATTGAACTTTAATTTTCCAGACGAAGACTTGATGTGCATTACAACCGAGGAAGAGGATTCAGGTGATAAATCATGGAAACTTTACTTCGATGGAGCCTCTAACGCCCTCGGACATGGGATAGGAGCAGTGCTAATTTCTCCTGATGATGTCTATTATCCTTTCACCAGCAGATTGGAATTCTTCTGCACTAACAATATAGCTGAATATGAAGCTTGCGTTATGGGACTGAACTCAGCTATTGAGAGAAAGGTTAAGGAACTTCGAGTGTTCGGAGATTCATCCTTAGTAATTTACCAATTGCGCAGGGAATGGGAAACCAGGGACCCGAAGTTGGTTAAATATTATGAATTGATTCAAGAGCTCACCAAAGAGTTTGAAAAGGTCAGCTTCAATTACCTGCCTCGAGAAGAAAATCAGATGGCAGACGCCTTGGCAACCTTGGCATCCATGTTTAAAACAAACACCGGGGCAGAAATGAAGCCCATTGAGATGCGGACGTTTGAAAGGCCCGCTCATTGTTGTAATGTACAGGAAGAGGTTGATGGAAACCCATGGTACTATGACATCTTGCAATATGTCAAGCTTCGAAAATATCCAGAAGGGGCAAACGATAATGACAGAAAGACACTCAGAAAAATGGCAACAAGATATGTCCTAGATGGGGAGATCCTATATAGGAGAAGTCATGATCAGACTTTGCTGAGATGTGTGGATGCCCGGGAGGCGAAGGAGATTTTAGCCAAAGTACATGACGGGCTCTGTGGAACGCACGCTAACGGGCTGTCTATAGCCCGGAAAATCATGAGATATGGTTATTTCTGGTTGACCATGGAGGGAGATTGTATCGATTACGCCAGGAAATGCCACAAATGCCAAATCTACGCTGACAAAATTCACGCACCCCTATCGCCTTTATACACCATGAATTCTCCGTGGCCTTTCGCGGCGTGGGGCATGGACGTCATCGGGCAGATTCATCCGAAAGCTTCCAATGGACACCGTTTCATTTTGGTCGCCATAGACTATTTCACTAAATGGGTAGAGGCAGCGTCTTACACCAACATCACAAGAACTACAGTATGTAAGTTCTTAAAGAAGGAGATTATTTGTCGATACGGATTGCCAGAAAGGATCATCACTGACAACACTTCCAATCTGAATAACAAAATGATGACGGACGTGTGCGCTCAATTCAAGATAACACACAACAATTCCACAGTCTATCGTCCTAAAATGAATGGAGCAGTGGAAGCAGCAAACAAGAACATAAAGAAGATCATAGCAAAGACGACTGATACCTACAGGGATTGGCATGAGAAGTTGCCGTTTGCCCTTTTCGCCTATAGGACGTCCATTCGCACATCAACGGGGGCAACACCCTACTCATTGGTGTATGGTACCGAAGCAGAACTTCCCATCGAGGTAGAGATCTCGTCTCTCCGGGTCTTAAACGAAGTAAAATTGGAAGAAGCTGAATGAGTGCAGACCAGATTCGACCAGCTAAATCTCATTGACGAAAAGAGACTAAAGGCCATTTGTCATGGTCAGATGTACCAAAAGCGGATGATGCAGGCATACAACAAAAAGGTGCGCCCAAGAGAATTCAAAGAAAGGGATCTGGTGCTCAAGAAAATCCTCCATATCCAGAAAGATTCTCGAGGAAAGTGGATGCCCAACTGGGAAGGACCGTACGTCGTAAAAAAGGCCTTCTCAGGAGGAGCCCTTATCCTAACAGAAATGGATGGAGACGAGCTGAAAAACCCTGTAAATTCTGATGCCGTTAAGAAATACTATCTTTGAAAAAAATGGAGAGCTCAGGGTGAAAACCCGAAACCGGGCATCTTGAAGCAAAGGGAGGACCCGAGTTGAAAACCCGTAAAGGGCGGCTCGGGTAAATTGAGAAGTTGAATATCCAAAGAGAAGGGTATCCCCATGAACATCATGAAGAGGAGGCTTCAGGCAAAAAATTCTACGCCGGTCGACAGGATCATGTATCATTCATATCGAAGATAATGAGGGATCTTGTATTTCATACTTAACTTTTCTTCTTTCTCATGTGTGTCATACCTTTCTTTTTTAAGATATCCCAAGCCCTTAATCGTAATAAAACCGTGTTTTTGAGCATCCATTCCTTGCCTTCTTGTTAATTTCAGTCAAATAAGTTAACATAGGCTTATAGTGAAACAAGAGATTTCGGAGCATTACTGTGATCTAACCTTAAAAATGCAGGTGATTAAAGAAAATGGTGTT